>JAVSCE010017731.1:0-491943 GCA_032199065.1 Smutsia gigantea | reverse complement strand
AGAACTCACTGATAAGGGACTTTCATGGTACTAAAATCCATTGGTGAAGCCCTCACTCAGGCTAAAATTGATTGAGAGAATGTGCAAAAATAAGGGATGATAGGATTATGAAAGTTGAAAAGTTTAAGCAGAGTGTCTGGGGGTGTGGGGAGGAGGGTGTTCCTGGCCCAGGGTGAATTCCCTATTCAACTGGTAAAATCAAAAGAAGTCAAGGGAAAGGATAGGTTGGGGAAAACCATTTTTTTTATTGCTCACAGCTTGCTTGAATCTTCCAGACAGGCTCACCCCAATCATCTCCTCCAGCCACTTCTCTTGCTCTGCTGCCGCAGGTGCACCCTCTACTTCTCAACCACCCTTTCCAGGAGGAGCTCCCTGGGTGGGTCATGGTAACTGGCAGATGCCAGACCAATTACATACCAGGAATTGAGGGGAGGAGAGAATGGCCGTTATCTCTCTGCCCCATGCCCTGGAGGCTGCAGTGGTAAACATCTATTGACATATAAATGGACTAAGGCCAGGTGGAAGATTCTGGAAATTCTGCAGTTTACCCCACAAGCAGATATTATGTAAAGAAGTGTGTCTCTAGCCTGATCATATTTTGGGAATGGACAGTGTGTCTGACTGAGGAACATTTCCCCTACCTACTATTGTGTGTCATCCCTAGCCTGATTGCATGCCCAAATGGGCAAGTTGCAATGAAAAAGTGCTCAAGAGACAGAAGAAAAGATCCAGAGACACCTTATGAGACATGAGGTTTATTGGGACTTACAAACAGGGAGTCCAGGAGTGCCTGGCTGGATGAGGTTGCACACTGCTATCGTGGACAGGGTGGTAACTGCTTAAATGGGGGGAGGTGACAAAGACTACACATGTGCCAAGGGCAATGGGAAAAAGATTACATGTGTGCCCAAAAGCACATGTGATTTATGACTATACCACGTGTTTTGCTAAAAAGGATTCTTCTTGTGCAGGCAGCACCCCAAGGAACAAAACCTTGATCAGAGGGATCTGCCTCCCAGCAGGATGTTTCCATCAACAAGGTGGCCCTGGATTTGGCCAGCCCTGGACTATCAACAGACCATATACTTAGCCTCCACTTGAAGGAGGGGGCCATGTGAACACATGGTTATTCTGGGAAAAAAAGGCTATAAGGGGGCAGTGTTTGTCCCCACATATTGTAAAAAGAAGGCGTGTAAATTTGCCCTTCAAGCCGTATTAATTGGACATGCTAAATAAGAACCAGTAGGATTGCCTGAGTCAAGTGTACAACAGAAGTTGGAGTGCTGGTAGGGACAGATTCTCTGTGCCTTAGCCCTATGTGGAGCATAGACTGAGGTTTATGGCAAGAGCTGTGAGTGCCTCCCAGCAATAACTACTGGTACTCTGGACTAGAGAATTTCCATTTGATGGGTATTTACTACCTTGTGATTAGATATTAATTGAAGCTACTCCAGTTACTGAAGGGCATGAAGTGATCTTAACACCTGAAATACCCATGATGTCTTAGGTAATGATGTCAAAGAATTACTCTAATGGGAATGGCAGTGCCCAGAAGAGTTCCATGATAAAATGGAAATGGTTTATATAGGATCATGTTGACTGGAGAATACAAGGAAGAAATACAAGCAGGGAGACTTCTCTCCTAGGACTGACTTTGGGGCTGCCTGAAGAGCTGCTGGAACTAATTGCCACATGGACGGTGCCCAGCAAACTCTCAATTGAACAGCAAAGAGCTTCTTGGTTTATGTGGGGCAGTTCCAAGTTGAGTAAAATCCTGTTTAGAATGCCACCATTCTGATCAAAGAAGGTAAAAACAGATCAGCCTATTGTGCTGAAGTGCATTCTGTTTTCCTACAAGCAGTAGAAGAATTAACAGTGGTAAAACTTTTATGTTTGGGTTTTTAGTGATTCATAGGCAGTGGCCAATGGCCTGGACATATGGTCAGGCAGGACAATGGAAACCTATTCTATTAAAGGGATGCCCATATGGCATAGTCCTATGAAAACCAGTATGGAAATTTGGTGCCTCAAAGTAGGACATGTTGATGTGTATCAGAAGAACACCCTTCCAGGAAAAAGATATCCCCATGTACTCCTTTGAGATGGCCAGTTGGTTCCATGAAGTTCATGGACATGAAGGTATTGCACCCATGCAGAGTAGGCTGAATCTAGGCATTCTTCTTGTACCCTCGGAAAAATACCAATAAGAACTATTCCCTTTGCAAGCAGCAGAGACAGAAACTGCAGATGGCTATGTGACAGATTCACTAGTGAGAAGGATCTGAACATTAGCTGGCAATCGAACAGGTGCTGGTAGTCCTGGGATCTACAAATGGGTCCTGAGAGGAACAGACACTGACTCTAGCCTGGGCTCTGTTTACTTGGATATAGATGCAAACGCTTAGAGTATTATGAAATAACCAGAACAGAAGATATTGTACCAATTTAGACAGCCCAACATCATTTCTTTAGACCAAGGAATTCACTTTACAGCCAATAATGTCCAACAATGGGCAGAGATATCCTCCTAGGGCTATTTTGATAGTTTGATAGATAATTGGAATGGGCAATGAACACAATGGTGATCTAAAACAGGTGGAGATAAAAGTTTGAAGGACTAGCTTACATGCCTTCTTGAGTATGTGCTCACACGGAACATGAACTTGAGAGGAGCTACAGGAGTCCCCACTGGACAGATTTCTCCGTTTTTCTGGTATCTGAGGAAGAGGGTGGGGAAGGTGCTGGCATACTTTGTCTACCACATCACCTGAACTGTTTTCTGTGCACCGATGCAGCAGTCACAGGACCAGGGTTCCAACTACAAGGTTGCAAGGAGACATGATTTCGCTGCTGGGCCGCCCAGTGGAGGAGGTCTCTCCCTACACCCTGGGCAAAACCTCACCCTAGACGAGGAGGGAGGGCTCTTGACCCTGACTGGGAAAGAATTTGCCAATAGGTTGAATGAGTGTCTTAAGGAATTCATTAAAGCGATAGTAGTAATGAGTGTCTGAGTTGCAGAGTGCCAGGAAAAGTGGTTGTTTTATTTGTAGCCATGCAGGCAAAAGAGAGCAAGGAATTACAGAGGGAGAAAAGGAAAGTTAACTACTGCTTGTCCTTGGGCAAACCCTTGCTAACTTCTAAAGCCAGGTCACTGCCTGGCATCCAATGTCCACTTGATCTGCACAGGGTGGGAATATATCCTACCACCCTCCAATCTGGGGGGGCAATGGAGCACTGGATGGAGTGAATTTATTCTGAGAACTTTCCAAAGCAAAGGAAAGGCGACTTTTGGGCAAGTTGCTGAAGAACATGATTGAACCACCACAGTTCTGTCTGGGTCACCCAGGTGAGGGGAACATGAAAGCCCCACCCTAGTCTGAGGTTCCCACGGCCACTTCCCTTCTTGTCAGAAATAAAACAGGGATAGCGGAAAGAATTTTGTTTAAGACCAGAAAGCTGAATGACATAGTGAAATGACAAAAGACAATTACTCCTGGTAGAGGGTCTCTTGAGCCTGATTAAGGTTCAGGTTCTTGTCTTTGTCATAAGAAGTCAGAGACAAAAGGCCAGAGCCACCAAACAGGTTTATTTAAAGAGACAGTACACACTCAGACAGGAGTGAGAGCAGTCTCTGAGAGGAGGCACACATAGGGGTTTAAGGTTTTGGGGTTTTATAGGGCTTTTGGGGTAGGGGTTGGTATAAGGTATGATGGGTACAGGTGGTTAATAACTCCTTCAAAGTTTTGTCTCAAGAATAGTGTTATTTAGGTGACTGTGTTGATCCAGATCTTGGCATTCTTTGCTCATGTAGGGAGTTTTCTATGTACTCTGGACAAGGCCCACAGCGTCCACGGCCGGAAGACTGTCATCCTGGTTACAATGTAAGAATGTAAAAGTTAAGTTAAAGAATAAGCTTGGTCTTTTTCACAGGCTGAGTAGATTTTACAATGGCATGACCCTTGTCTCATTTCCCTGCTCCACCTCAATTCCTAAGCAAGAAACTGTTTCTAAGCTTTATGTCACAATTCCCCAGTGCCTGATTGGACAAGGTATACCTTCACTCCATCCACCAAAATGAGATTAACCGTGAATGCAGCTATATTGCCTAGTGATAAAAGCAGCCCACAAATTGTACATAGGTAATCTTACTCTTACTCTATATGTGGACAGGAGTGAACTGGGGGAAGGGACTTGCTAGGATAATGTTGCTGCCTGCTATCCAGACCAGTACAGTGGTGAAATGGAATGTCCCTTCCAAAGGTGGAAATTTTGGGGATAAATGGAGAGAAAGAAAAACAGTAAATGAGGGTAAGGAAATGAGTAAATGGGTTATGTTATGTAAAAAGGGAAATCCAATATTAACACCTTCAAAGAGGCTCAGAGCAAGATGCAACATTATCTCTTGGTTTGAATATACCAGATGCCTGAAAGAGTGAAGCCATATATTGCTGGGGCCATTGCTGCTTTTGGAACTTTACCAGATTGAGTAACACCCTGCAAACCTGAGTGGCCTTGCCTTAGGAGACATCTTCATAAGATAAAGGATGATTAAATGGGAACTTACTAATGACTGAATGAGATTTTAATAATGTACCAGTATTTTTTGACTTAACTGTTTTGCTGTAAAGGACCTGCGTTCAAAGACCAGAGGTGGACTGCAATATTGTGATTTATAAGAAATATGTATTTGGTCATTCAAGTAACCAAAATATATTTTTCATACATAGCAGATTTTTGTCAATGGTTCCTGGCTCACAGCTCTTAAAACCCTTGGAATTTCCTATTATAAGAGTAATGAAGGCATCTTTTGTTATGTTAATTAGGTGACTTTTGGAGGCTCTCAGGTGACCTAAGGATGAGGGACTGGCTGCCATGGGAACTAACTGTGTGATTACAAAGTTGGAATTTTCAGTCCTCCTCCCCCTCATCTCAAGGAGGGAATAGAGGCTGGGGATTGAGCTCAATTGCCAAGAACCAAAGATTTAAACAATCATTCTTATGTAATGAATCCTTCATCAAAAACCCAAAAGGACAGAGTTAAGAGATGGTTTGTGAACACATGAAGATGCTGGGAACACAATACACCTGGAGAGGACACGGCAAATCCAGGCCTTTTTCCACATACTTTGCCATATGCATCTTGAAAGGGAGCAGATTTTTCCACTCCAAAGTATGTCTCTGGCGTAAGAATTTTGAGCTAAAAGTAATCGAAACCCAGCATATTCAGGAAAAGCTCTTTACCTCCCCCTCAACTGCTTAAATTTACATTGGAAGGGGGACTGGTACCAAGAAGAGAGCTATTAATAACGATACATTTTTAAAAAGTTATCTGCATAACAGAGCAATCTTTGTTTTCCAAACACCTCCTCTCACCTTCCTGTGAATGGCCTTCCTTTCCTTTGTATCCTGAGACCCTTAGTTCTTTCCTTAGCTCAAGATGTTATATAAGCTTTAATCATCTGTCTGCCCTTTGGGTCTCATACTTCTGTGTGGCTCCTATACATATGAAATTTGTTTGCTTTTCTCCTTTTCATATGTTTCATATCAATTTAATTTTTAGACCAGCCAAAAAACCTAGAAGAGTATAAAGGGAAATTTTCCTGCCCTTGCATTGTCTTCCATCTTGCCATTCCTAAATTACATCCTTTTATAGTAAACTGGTCATCTAGTAAGTAAAATGTTTCTCTGAGTTCTGTGAGCCATTCTAGCAAATTAATTAAAGCCAAGAAGGAAGTGGTAGGAACATCTGGTTTATACTCAGTTGGTCAGAGGCATAATTAAAAACCTGGGCTTGTGATCGGTTTCTGAATGGGGGTGGAGAGGCAGTTTTATAGGACAGAATACTTCACCTGTGGATCTGATGCTATGTCCATGTAGAAAGTGTCAGAATTGAGAATTGTAGGACCTCCAGCTGGAGTCACTGAGAATTGCTTGGTATGGGAAAAACCTCTACACATTTGATGACTAGAAGTATCAGAGGTGAAGTGTTCTGTGTGACAGTAAAGGAAACACACAGTAAAGAAACACAGTAGAGAAGAACGGTGCTTTCCCTACACAGAAGATGGAAAACTGAGTTTTTATTTAAGAAACCTGAAAGAAAGGTATTCTAGATTATTTCTATTGTTTTTTAGTAGTGGAACACTATTTAAAAATTAGCTATTAAAAAAAGTGAAAATAATTCAGTATTCATTCTTCATGGATGGATAGTTGTGGGTATAATTGCAATATTTCGAGAATCTCTTGACTGGCTTTAGTGCGTCTGCATATCAATAGATGTTTCCAAGGGGTGGAGAGATTTAGTCCATCTACGTATCAATAGTTAATTACATGAGTGAGAGAGGGTTTATCTAGACCAGGAGAGGTTGTGTGGAGCTCTCTCTTCTGCTGCAGCCTGGTCAAGAGAGAGAAGGGACAACTACTTGCAAGAAATAAATGAGTTTCTTATCTTTATTTCTCCTTTTGACTGATTTTGGTTTCAGAGGTATTTTTGCCCCAGGATTTTCCCCCTGGAGTTATGTCTGTGGATACCGACATGGTACCATGCCAACTGGATGGTTGGTCACAGCCCCTTTGGGGGCAAGAGTTGTGGCAAGACCTATGGGTCTCTGGTCAGATTAAGACTGTTACCATATATCATGTGACTGGCCATTTGCCTTTGGCATCCCCAGGGAATGATGAAGCAGACACATTGGCCTAGGTGCATTGGCTAGAAGGAAAGCCTGCCTCTATGTAGGCAGATGGTTACATCAGCATTTGTTGCACACAGAGCAAAAGACAATGTGGGCTGTAGCCTGTTGGTAGGACTCACCGCTGGCTGACCTTTGAAGAAGAGAGCAGAACCCGGAAGGAGTGTCTTGTGTGCTCTAAGCAAGACTTCCACCGAGTCCCACAACAACATGGGACAATAGTAAAGGGGCCAATACCACTGGTCAGGTGGCAGATAGACTATTTTGGGCCTCTGCCCATATTAGAAGGACATCAGTATGCCATGACTTGTGTGGATACAGCTACTGGCCTATAGGTTGCTTTTTCTTTTTTTTTTCTTTTTTTTTTAAATATAATTTATTTTATTATCATTAATTTACAATTACATGTGCAATATTATGGTTATTAAACTACCCCTTCATCAGGTCCCCCCCACCAACCCCATTACAGTCACTGTCCATCACAGTAGTGAGATGCTATAGAATCACTGTTTGTCTTCTCTGAGTCGTACTGCCCTCCCCGTGCCCCCCCAACATTATATCTGCTAATTGTAATGCCCCTTTTTCCCTCTTATCCCTCCCTTCCCGCCCATTTTCCCCAGTCCCTTTCCCTTTGGTAACTATTAGTCCGTTCTTGGGTTCTGTGAGTCTGCTGCTGTTTTGTTCCTTCAGTTTTTTCTTTGTTCTTATACTCCACATATGAGTGAAATCATTTGATACTTGTCTTTTTCGGCTTGGCTTATTTCACTGAGCATAATACCCTCTAGCTCCATCCATGTTGTTGCAAATGGTAGGATTTGTTTTCTTCTTATGGCTGAATAATATTCCATTGTGTATATGTACCACATCTTCTTTATCCATTCATCTACTGATGGACACTTAGGTTGCTTCCATTTCTTGGCTATTGTAAATAGTGCTGCGATAAACATAGGGGTGCATCTGTCTTTTTCAAATTGGGCTGCTACATTCTTAGGGTAAATTCCTAGGAGTGGAATTCCTGGGTCAAATGGTATTTCTATTTTGAGTTTTTTGAGGAACCTCCATACTGCTTTCCACAATGGTTGAACTAATTTGCAGTCCCACCAGCAGTGTAGGAGGGTTCCCTTTTCTCCACATCCTCGCCAACATTTGTTGTTGTTTGTGTTTGGGATGTTGGCCATCCTCACTGGTGTGAGGTGATATCTCATTGTGGTTTTAATCTGCATTTCTCTGATGATTACCGATGAGGAGCATCTTTTCATGTGCCTGTTGGCCATCTGAATTTCTTCCTTGGAGAAGTGTCTATTCATGTCCTCTGCCCATTTCTTAATTGGATTATTTGCTTTCTGTTTGTTAAGGTGCATTAGTTCTTTATATATTTTGGATGTCAACCCTTTATCAGATACGTTTTTTGTGAATATATTCTCCCATACTGTAGGATGTCTTTTTGTTCTACTGATGGTGTCCTTTGCTGTACAGAAGCTTTTCAGCTTGATATAGTCCCACTTGTTCATTTTTGCTTTTGTTTCCCTTGCCCGGGGAGATATGTTCATGAAGAAGTTGCTCATGTTTATGTCCAAGAGATTTTTGCCTATGTTTTTTTCTAAGAGTTTTATGGTTTCATGACTTACATTCAGGTCTTTGATCCACCTTGAATTTACCTTTGTGTATGGGACTAGACAGTAGTCCAGTTTCATTCTCTTACATGTAGCTGTCCAGTTTTTCCAACACCAGCTGCTGAAGAGGCTGTCATCTCCCCATTGTATATCCAAGGCACTTTTATCAAATATTAATTGACTGTATATGTTTAATGTTTGGATTTTCTATTCTGTTCCACTGGTCTGTGGGTCTGTTTTTGTGCCAATACCAAATTGTCTTGATTACTGTGGCTTTGTAGTAGAGCTTGAAGTCAGGGAGTGTAATTCCCCCTGTTTTATTCCTCCTTCTCAGGATTGATTTGGCTATTCGTGGTCTTTTGTGGTTCCATATGAATTTTAGAATTATTTGTTCCAGTTCATTGAAGAAAGCTGTTGGTAGTTTGATAGGGATTGCATTGAATCTGTAGATTGCTTTAGGTAGTATAGCCATTTTGACAATATTTATTCTTCCTAGCCAAGAGCATGGGATGCATTTCCATTTGTTAGTGTCCTCTTTAATTTCTCTTAGGAGTGTCTTGTAGTTTTCAGAGTACAGGTCTTTCACTTCCTTCGTTAGGTTTATTCCTAGGTATTTTATTCTTTTTGATGCAATTGTGAATGGAATTGTTTTTCTGATTTCTCTTTCTGTTAGTTCATCATTAGTGTATAGGAAAGCAACAGATTTCTGTGTGTTAATTTTGTATCCTGCAACTTTGCTGAATTCAGATATTAGTTCTAGTAGTTTTGGAATGGAGTCTTTAGGGTTTTTTATGTACAGTATCATGTCATCTGCAAATAGTGACAATTTGACTTCTTCTTTACCAATCTGGATGCCTTGTATGTCTTTGTTTTGTCTGATTGCTGTGGCTAGGACCTCCAGTACTATGTTGAATAACAGTGGAGAGAGTGGGCATCCCTGTCTTGTTCCGATCTTAGATGAAAAGCTTTCAGCGTCTCGCCGTTAAGTATGATATTAGCTGTGGGTTTGTCATATATAGCCTTTATGATGTTGAGTTACTTGCCCTCTATACCCATTTTGTTGAGAGTTTTAATCAGGAATGGATGCTGAATTTGTCAAATGCTTTTTCAGCATCTATGGAGATGATCATGTGGTTTTTGTTCTTCTTTTTGTTGATGTGGTGGATGATGTTGATGGATTTTTCGAATGTTGTACCATCCTTGCATCCCTGGGATGAATCCCACTTGATCATGGTGTATGATCCTCTTGATGTATTTTTGAATTCGGTTTGCTAATATTTTGTTGAGTATTTTTGCATCTACGTTCATCAGGGATATTGGTCTGTAATTTTCTTTTTTGGTGAGGTCTTTGCCCGGTTTTGGTATTAGAGTGATGCTGGCTTCATAGAATGAGTTTGGAAGTATTCCCTCCTCTTCTATTTTTTGGAAAACTTTAAGGAGAATCGGTGTTATTTCTTCTCTATATGTCTGGTAGAATTCAGAGGTGAATCCATCAGGCCCAGGGGTTTTGTTCTTGGGTAGTTTTTTGATTACCAATTCGATTTCGTCGCTGGTGTTTGGTCTGTTTAGTTTTTCTGTTTCTTGCTTGGTCAGTCTTGGAAGGTTGTACTTTTCTAAGAAGTTGTCCATTTCTTCTATGTTTTCCAGCTTGTTAGCATATAGATTCTCATAATATTCTCTTATGATTCTTTGTATTTCTGTGGGGTCCGTCGTGATTTTTCCTTTCTCATTTCTGATTGTGTTTATGTGTAGATTCTCTTTTTCTCTTAATGAGTCTGGCTAGGGGTTTATCTATTTTGTTTATTTTTTCAAAGAACCAGCTCTTGGTTTTATTGATTTTTTCTATTGTTTTATTCTTCTCAATTTTATTTATTTCTTCTCTAATCTTTATTATGTCCCTCCTTCTGGTGACTTTGGGCCTCATTTGTTCTTCTTTTTCCAATTTCAGTAATTGTGTCTTTAGACTATTCATTTGGGAATGTTCTTCCTTCTTTAAATAGGCCTGGATTGCAATATACTTTCCTCTTAGAACTGCCTTTGCTGCGTCCCACAGAAGTTGTGGCTTTGTGTTGTTGTTGTCATTAGTCTCCATATATTCTTTGATTTCTGTTTTGATTTGGTCGTTAACCCATTGATTAATTAGGAGAGTGTTGTTAAGTCTCCATGTATTTGTGAGCCTTTTTTTTTTCTTTCTAAAATTTATTTCTAGTTTTATACCTTGGTGATCTGAGAAGTTGGTTGGTAGGATTTCAATATTTTTGAATTACTGAGGTTCTTTTTGTGGCCTAGTATGTGGTCTATTCTGGAAAATGTTCCATGTGCACTTGAGAAGAATGTGTATCCTGTTGCTTTTGGGTGTAGAGTTCTGTAGATGTCTGTTAGGTCCATCTGTTCTAGTGTGTTGTTCAGTGCCTCTGTGTCTTTACTTATTTTCTGTCTGGTTGATCTGTCCTCTGGAGTGAGTGGTGTGTTGAAGTCTCCTAAGATGAATGCATTGCTGTCTATTTCCTCCTTTAATTCTGTTAGTATTTGTCTCACATATGCTGGCGCTCCTGTGTTGGGTGCATATATATATTTATAATGGTTATATCTTCTTGTTGGACTGACCCCTTTATCATTATGTAATGTCCTTCTTTATCTTTTGCTACTTTCTTCGTTTTGAAGTCTATTTTGTCTGATACAAGTACTGCAACACCTGCTTTTTTCTCTTTGTTGTTTGCATGAAATATCTTTTTCCATCCCTTCACTTTTAGTCTGTGTATATCTTTGGATTTGAGGTGAGTTTCTTGTAGGCAGCATATAGATGGGTCTTGCTTTTTTATCCATTCTGTTACTCTGTGTCTTTTGATTGGTGCATTCAGTCCATTTCCATTTAGGGTGATTATTGATAGATATGTACTTATTGCCATTGCTGGCTTTAGATTCGTGGTTACCAAGGGTTCAAGGGTTGCTTCTTTACTATCTAACAATCTAACTTAACTTTCTTGTTAAGTTATTGTAAACACAGTCTGATGTTTCTTTATTTCTCTCCCTTCTTATTCCTCCTCCTCCATTCTTTCTATATAGGTGTTTTATTCTTTGCCTTTAGTTAGTATTTGGATGGTCTGCTTTCTTTGCTATGATTTTATTTTCTCTGGTGACATCTTTTTAGCCTTAGGTGTGCTTCCATCTAGAGCAGTCCATTTAAGATATCCTGTAGTGGTGGTTTATGAGAGGCAAACTCTCTCAACTTTTGTTTGTCTGGAAATTGTTTAATCCCTCTATCATATTTAAATGATAATCGTGCTGGATACAATATTCTTGGTTCGAGGCCCTTCTGTTTCATAACGTTAAATATATCATGCCATTCTCTTCTGGCCTGTAAGGTTTCTGTTGAGAAGTCTGATGATAGTCTGATGGGTTTTCCTTTGTAGGTGATCTTTTTTCTCTCTCTAGCTGCTTTTAATACCCTGTCTTTATCTTTGATCTTTGCCATCTTAATTATTATGTGTCTTGGTGTTGTCTTCCTTGGGTCCCTTGTGTTGGGAGATCTATGAGCTTCGGTGGACTGCGAGACTACTTCCTTCCCCAGCGAGGGAAAGTTTTCAGCAATTATTTCTTCAAAGACACTTTCTATCCCTTTTTCTCTCTCTTCTTCCTCTGGTACTCCTATAATGCGAATATTGTTCCGTTTGGATTGGTCACACAGTTCTCTTAATATTCTTTCATTCCTAGAAATCCTTTTATCTCTCTCTGCCTCAGCTGCTCTGTACTCCTGTTCTCTGTTTTCTATTCCATTAACAGTCTCTCGCATCTCATCCATTCTGCTGTTAAGCCCGTCGATCGCTTGTCTGATTTCTGTATTGTCTTTCCTCAGTTCCCTCACTTCCTCCCTCAGCTCTTGCACATTTCTCTGTAGGTCCATCAGCATGGTTATGACTTTTATTCTGAATTCTTTTTCAGGAAGACTGTGCATTTCCATCCCTTCAGACTCCCTCTCTGGGGTTGTCTGGTTGATTTTGGTCTGAACCATATTCCTCTGTCTTTTCATGGCTATAGAATTGGTCACTGATAGTTGCCACGTATGTCAGCTGGGCTCTTTAAGACTTTAAAAAGAGAAGAAAAAAAAAGAGAAAGAAAAGAAAAAAAAGAAGAAAGAAAAAAAGCAAAAACAAAAGCAAAACAAAAAAACAAAAAAAATGCCCACCGGACATAGATTCTGTGGGAATGCTGATGGTGGCGCTATTGCCCCACTATTCCACAGCTGTGACTGAGCCGCTCTGCAGGGCCATTTATCGCTCTGGCAGGGGTGGGAACGAATAGGAGGCTGTTGAGCTCAGTGAGAAGTGTTAAGTATGGCTATGCTTCCCCAGTCACCAGCTAAGGCGTCTGAAACTCCCCCGGACTCCCAGCCTGCTGGGCTGAGTGTGCTGGGGCGATCCGGCTCCTCTGCTGGGCTCCTGTCTCTTTAAGACCGCTGAAGAAAGCGCGCGCTTTTTTTTTCCTTCCCGGGAGCCGGCTGCAAGCACCCTGGCGCGTTCCCTGCTCAGACCCTGCCCGTCTGTCTCTCCAATCTCTGCTGCACTGCGCAATGTGGGTCAGCGCTCCCCGCGCAGATCACCGGGGCTGGCTACTTCGCAGGGTGCACTTCCACTCCCTCCCGGCTCTGAATCCTCTCCTCCCGCCAGTGCGCTGGGGTTGGGGAGGGCTCGGGTACTGCCGGATCGCAGCTCCGTATCTTACCCGCCTCTTGGGGTGCCAAGTGCTCTCGGGTGTAGCTCCACGCTGTGTGCTTCCCTGTGTATTCTTGTCTCTCTTTTAGGAATAGATGTATTTGCTGTGTTTTTGTAGATAAATATAGTGTTGGGAGGAGATTTCTGCCGCCCTGCTCACACCGCCATCTTCCCAGAAGTCCTTGCCTTAAACTAAACAGAGCTTTCCACTGGAGCAAGGAGTTGGATCAGTACTTCTGAATTAGGTTGTAATAGAGGGGCATTCTCATGTAATTCAACATTCTCTGCAGAAGAGCAGCGGGTATTAAGTCCTGGAGTCACGCATCCAACAGCCACCGCCCCGGCGGCCCTTCTGCGTGGCCGGCTCACCACGGCCCCAGACTCTCGCCTGGTTGCTTTTTCTGCATATGTTGTGCAGATCAGCAAACCACCAAGAGGGGCCTAGAGCATCCCTTTGCCGCCTATGGCTGGCTGCAGATGATTGACAGCAATCAAGGCACCCACTTTACAGGACATCTGTTACAAGAATGGGTGTAGCAAGTAGGAATAAAGTGGAAGTTTCATGTACCATATAACCCTACTGGGGCAGGAATGATAGAAAGGTACAATGGTTTATTAAAATCTGGCCTGAAGTCAGACACCAACTGTCTACAGGGCTGGTCAGTTTGCTTATGGACAATGCTATGGCGTTTGAATGATAAGCCCCGAAAAGGAGCCTTGAGCCCTGTGGATATGCTCACACACCTTACTGCCTCTCCTATACAACTGTATGTGCAAACTGAAGAGGAGTTATTGAAGCCAGAATATGGCCAGCAGAGCAACATCCTGCTGTCAGCCCCAACTGCATTAAACCTGTATACACTGTTGAATGGACGTGGGCCTGGATGTTTCAACACATAACCAGCAATGGCTAGCCCTTCTGGAACCTTGGGGAGAAGACCTGGAAGCTGGCCTCTTATGTATTCTTGGGGTAATAGCAGAATGGCCCCCAAAGATCATGGTAGTGTACCCAAAATGTCTGGGAGGTAAGAGCATCTTACAGGGAAGTTTTGCTTTATCTTTATGGCCAGTTCATGTACCTCCTGTAGCCCTACATATAGACCCATCTGTAACTCGCACAGAAAGGTGGGTGAAAATCTGGTATACTAGACCAGGACGAGATCCCATTTCTGCCACTGTCTTATCACAGAACCACTTTCTTGCATGTATCCTACCTGATGCACAAGATTTGCCTATGCTGGTGTCATTAAAATATGTATCTTAAGGCCCTTAAGGTTATTTTCTTCTACAGCCCTTGTGGCCTGGATGTGCCCCCTGGTTGCAGCAGCCACATGATGATTGCTCTGAACTCCTACCTGTTCGGCTACTGCCTGCCTGTGGAATGGGCGAGCTATGGACTTAATCTGCCTGGCACTTTGAACCTAGCTGAAGCCTCCGGCTTGAGGGTTATCATGAATTTTATTGCTGTTGCTATTTTATATTATTAGTCTGGTTACAATGCTCCACTTTTCTCACACAGTGACCATTGTGGACGATGAGGAACGTGTAGATTATGAGGTGAGATTTCTGGAGGGTAGGCTGTCGGTAAAATTGCAATATTTCTAGAATCTCTCGCCTGGCTTTAGTGCATCTGCATATCAATAGGTGTTTCCAAGGGGTGGAGATAATTAGTCCATCTCTATATCAATCGGTGATTACAAGGACATCTGAGAGTTTATCTGGACTGGAGAGGTTGGGTGGGGGTCTCTTCTGCTACATCCTTGTCAAGAGAGAGAACAGACAACTGCTTGTGAGAAATAAATGAGTTTCTTAAACTTTATTTCTCCCTTTGACTGTTTTTGGTTTTGTATTTTGCCCCTGGATTTTCTCCCCAGGTTACACCTGCACCATCCAGATTGAGGTTTCATTTGGTGTGCAGGGAGAGACCTCCTAGTCGCAGCTCCCCAGCAGCAGTTTGACCTAATTTGTGTTCTTTGTGAGACTGAAGAACCTCAAAGGTGTTTGGCTATTTCTAGTTCATAATGCCAGTGGAAGTGTTAAATTTTTATATTTTTGCATATCCAAGTATATGCAAATATTCCTTTTCAAATGTCTTAAATATTTTTATTGAGATGAAATATTGTGTAATGCTGTACATGTTGATTTGATATATAATGAAAAATGATTACTACTGTTGCATTAGCTAACACCTCCATCATCTCACATAGTTCCATTTCTTTTCTGTGGTGAGAACATTTAAGATTCATTCTCATAGCAACTTTCAAAAATATAATATAATTTTGTTAACTATAATCACTAAAATCATGTTAGACCTCCAAAACTTACTCATCTTATAACTGAAATTTCTGCCCCTTGACCACCAAGCCCCTGGCAACCAGCATTACACTCTTTGTCTCCATGAGTTCAACTTTCTTAGACTCCACATGTTGGTGGCACCATATAGTCTTTGCTTTATCTGACTTATTTCACTTAGCAAAATTCTCTCAAGGTCCATCTATGTTTTCACAAATGGAAGGGTTTCATTCTTTTTCATGGCTGAATAATATTCCACCATATATGTATCACATCTTTATCCATTCATATGTTGACAGGCACTTAGATAATTTCTGTATCTTGGCCATTTTTAATGATGCTGCAATGCATATGGGGATTTCAGATATCTGTTCATGATTTGGACTTCATTTCCTATGGATATATACCCCAAAGTGGGACCACTGGATCATGTGGCAGTTCTATTTAATTTTTTTTGTTTTTCCATAGTGGCTGCACCAATTTATAATCCCACCAACAGTGTATAAGGATTATTTTCTGCACATTTTCACTTTTTGCTGTTAGCCCTTCTAACAGGTGTGAAGTGATATCTCACTGTGGTTTTGATTGCATTTCCTTGATAATTAGTGATGTTAAACAGTTTTTCATGTACCTGTTGGCCATTTCATGTTCCTCTGCCCATTTTTAAATCATATTTGGTCATTTTTTTGGTTTTGCTTCTATTTTGTTTTTCTGGTATTGAGCAATGTATGAGTTTTGGATATTAATCTCTTACCAGATACATAATTTGCAATTTTGTATGGTTTTCTCCCATTGTGTGGTTGCCTTACATTTGTTGCTTTTGCTTTGTAGATGCTTTTAAGTTTGTTGTAGTCCTACTTAATTTTTGCTTTTGTTGCTTGTGTTTTGGGTGTTAAATCCCCAAAAAATCATTGCCAAGACCAATGGCAAGGAGCATTCTCCTATGTTTTCTTATAGAAGTTTTATGGTTTCAGGTCTTACATTTAAGTCTTTAACCCATGTTTAGTTAGTTTTTGTGAGTGGTGTGAGATAGGAGTACAATTTCATTCTTCTTTATGTGATTAACTAGATTTCCCAGAACATTTATCAAAAAGACTATCCTTTCCCCACTGAATGTCTTGGCACTTTGTCAAATATTAGTTGACCATTTAAGCAAGGGCTTATTACTAGGCTCTTGGTTCTTTTCCATTGGTCTATATGTCTGTTTTTATGCCATTATCATATTGTATTATTACAGCTTTGTAGTATAGTTTGAAATTAGGAAGTATATTGCTTCCAGCTTTGTTCTTCTTTCTCAGGAGAGCTCTAGCTATTTGGAGTCTTTTTGTGGTTTTATACAAATGGTAGGGTTTCTTTCTATTTTAAAAATGCCATTGAAATTGTGATAGAAATTGCTTTGAATCTGTATATAGCTTCAGATAGTTTGGACATTATAACAGTATTAATTCTTCTGATCATGAACATGGATTCTTTCCATTTGTTTGTGTCTTCTTCAATTATTTTGATTATAGTCATAGTTTTCAGTGTACAGATCTTTAACCTTATTGGTTAAATTTATTCCTACATATGTTATTGTTTTTGATGCTGTTGTGAATGAGATTTTGATGCTGTTGTGAATGAGATTTTCTTTATTTCTTTTTCAAATGTTTCATTGTTAGTTTATAGATTTGCAAGTGATTTCTGTATATTAATTTTGTATCTTGCAACCTTATCAAATTAATTATTTCTGACAGTTTTTGATAGAGTCTTTAGAATTTTCTATGTGTAAAATCATATTTTCAAACAAAAACAGTTTGATTCCCCCAGTGGGCACTGTTGTCTTGTTCCTGATCTTAGAGGAAAGCTTTCAACCTTTCACCATTCAGTATGATGTTAGCTATGAGCCTGTCTTAATGGCCTGTATTATGCAGAGGTACATTCCTTCTATACCCATTTTGTTTAGAGTTTTTTTCAGGAAAGGATATTGTATTTTGTCAAGTGCTTTTTCTGCATCTACTGAGATGATCATATGGTTTTTATGCTTCATTCTAAAAATGTGATGTATCACATTTAAAAAAATTTTTAATTTGCATAGGTTGAACCATCCTTGCATCTGTGTGAATAAATCCCACTTGATCATGGTGTATGATTTAATGTGCTGTTGAATTCAATTGCTAGTATTTTTACCAGAAATATTGGTCTATAGTGTTCCTTCTTTACTGTCCTTATCTAGCTTTGTTTCAGGGTAATGAAAGCCTCATAAGATGAGTTTGAGATTGTTCCCTCTTATCCAATTTTTGGGCAGAGTTTGAAAAGAATTAGCACTGATTCTTCTTTAAATATTGGGAAGAATTTATTAGTAAAACTATTTGTTGTTGGGAAGATTTTTATTACTGATTCAATCTCCTTACTCATTATTGGTCTATTCAGATCTTCTGTTTCTTCACGATTCAGTCTAAGTAGTTTGTAGGTTTCTAGGAATTTATCCATATCTTCTAGGTTATCCAATTTGTTGGCATATAACTGTTCATAGTTTTTTGAACGTTTTTAATGGCCCTTGAGAATTAGCAGTAAGAAGTATCATTGTTAATTCATGAGACTCATAGTAAGTCACTTAACCTTTCAAAATTCCCTTTCCTCGTATTTCCCCATATTCATGATATTTAACAATGCCAACCAGCTTCCCAAAGTAGCAACAAAGAGTGGTTAGTCAGTATGATTCACCCAGACTCTCTATTCTACTCTAGCTGGCCTAACAGCTTCTATATTTTTTCCTGTCAAGGAAATCTCCCTCATACTCAGTTTTTATCAGTTCAATTTTATGATTTTTTAAAATTCTATAAACATAATTTTTGTATAACTATTGAATTAAGCCTTTGTGCTAAGTGCTGAAGCTTCAAAAATAAACTCTGCACAAACCAATTTGTTATTATGTAAAAGAGAATAAATATAAGTTAACAATTAAAATGTGTTAATAGTTGAATAGTAAATGTATATGCTGGGTGTTAAAGACAGAAGTAGAAGCACCTAATGCCTCTTCAATTAATGGGATGAAGGTGTCAGGAAAATCTTCATTTAAAGAAAGCAAGAATTGAATTTTGAACACTCAGTATAATTTACATGACAGATATGTTAGGTAAGAGACTAATGTGTGCCCTATTTAGGAGTTTGTATTTAAATTGATACAATGAAACTAAACAAAGAAAACAGCTTTATACAGGAGAATGATATGATCAGATTCTTCCCTTAGAAAGTCACTCATTCTCGGAGGAATCATGGATGGGCCAAAAGAGGGAATAAATACCAGAGAGCAGAAAAGAGGTACTAGGTAGCAGTCTGCAAAGCACTAGGGAAAACAAGGCTGAACAAAACATATAACTCTGTTATTAGAGAGTAAGATTTAGCCCTAAATTCTTATTTTAATGTTACATCTTGCAGCTCTCCAGCCAATACTCCATGTTATTTAACTATTCTCTGGTACCTACTTGGCCTTTCCTATTTTCTTTACCCACTTTGGTCTCTTAACCAGGACCAAACTTCTTTCTCATTTCCGTTGATCCAAATTGTTCTCATTCTTCAAGGAATAAATCAAAATACAATTCTTCCATGGAGAATTACTTTGTAGAGAGTATTTGGAGGTAACACGGTTACATTCAAAGGATGGTACATTGACTGAAGGGGAATGTATTTCCCCACCATGGCATGTCCCCTATCACACACAAATTCTTGTAGTACCAGATAATTCATGCATGTAAAAATGACAAAATTTGTCAGTCATTTTTATTCTTTCAGTTTGACTCTAGGTTTCTCTTGTGAAAGGTATATCTGAGTAGAAAGAGGGAAAATAGTATTCCTTACACCAAAGCATAAATTTTAGTCTTATTTTCAGCTGCCTTCCAAGCCTCAAGGTGATTTTCCTTTTTGGATGGTACCAATATCAGTATTACTGTTAAAAACAATAACAATATCAAACACTTACTAAGTGTATATGCCATACAAGTCTCTTTACATTATCTCATCTAATCTTCCCAATGATTTTCTCATTTTGTAGATGAGGATATTTACAGATAAATTAGTTCCCCAGAGTCACTCAGTAGTAAACAGAAGAACTGTTTTTCTGAACCCAGAACCATCTGATACCAGAGCTATTTTCTTAAACTAAAAAATGGTTTTCAAATGTGTAAATTTTCAAGTAAATAAAAAATTAAATTTGACTGAGTTTCCTAAAGGGATCACGTCTAGAACACTCAGCGGACATTTGACTTCATTGATACTTCAGTTCTGATTCTAAATAGCTAAATTATATTGTGGGAGTTTCTTTTTATCATTTTTCTCCTCCATTAATATGTGAGAGGTTGGATAAAGTGAACTCTACGTTGTCATCTAGTTCCAAAATGAATCAGTTCTAAGATTAATCAGCCATCCTTTTCATACTTTGCATTCTCCACTGAATTAAACTTTATATGCCTCACACAGCTCTCTCTCCCTCTATAATTTCACCATCCCTACCTTAGATTTGGCCTTTTAAAGCTTTTAAAAGCTTTCGTTTAATTATCTTCTCGACTCCTCCCTATTCCAATTCATATATTCTACCTTCATCAGGTACAGATCTCTGTGATATTATGAATCAATAAGATATTTTTAAAGGAGTGAGGGAGTTATTATAGGATTAAAGTTTATACTTTCATAAATAAGGTCATTTACAAAATTATCATCTATTATCATGGTCATGTCAATAAATAATAACAAAAAAATGAAACAATTCATGCACACACACAAAATGTCTAGTGTTTCCCTGATTTTTAAACATTCCTTTGAACTGGAAAGGGCCTAAACAACTGAAAATGTGGTCTTGTTATCAGTAACAAATAGCAAATATTAAATCCTACTGCAACACAAATTAAAGTTTCTTTTTTCTTCTCCTGATTGTTTTTATGTTCCTTGGAGAGTAGACCATTATTAAGGATTAAGAACATTTTCACCTAAAACTTTTCATAGAGTTTTACTTTTTGAAATAGATTTTGACCTATAATACTTTAAAATGTTAAGAAAAGTATGCCAATAAAACTCTTGAAAATGGTCTCTTGAAGAAAATTACATACCAGTTCAAACAGTTACTATTACATGCTGCTTAAAATTACCTGACTTCATCTGGAAAGTGATAAGTGATACTTGAATTAATATGAAATCCAATTTTAGAGTGAGAGTTGATTCTGGTATCCATTCTAGGATCCAAGGGAGTAGGTGTTTATACGAATTGCATCTACTATGTGAAAATTACACCAATGTTCCTATACTCTGTAGTCTCCTGATAAGTGAAAATTTTACATGGAATTCTTGTAATAATTTTTCAAATGATCCTGTTCCTTTTTAGTATCATATTTTTAATTAATCATGAGTTGAGAAATAAACCTGAATATGAACATTAATCCTAGAAAATACGTCAGTGAGTAGTTTATGCATTTATCAGGAGCAATAATTTTTGGGGAGCAATCCTTCCTAAATTTGGATTTATAAAAATGAAGCAACCAGTAACATTAATGCATGGATGTGAGCCAAGTGTCAAAATGGCATTTATAAATAATTATACTGATACAAGCCTGCATATGCAAATTATAGTTCACTTTTTAAAAGACCCTTCTTAACAGTGCTAAAAATGCTAATATGAAGTAACTAATCCCTTAAATAAGTTCACTGATAGCTAGTACTTTACTGGAGATAGTAGGATTTGTTTGGATTATTAGCTAAATTATACCTATTTACTCAGATGATGAATTAGTAGCAAAACTCAATAAATATCTGAATTATTCAGCTATGTTCAGCCAACCATAGTAGTCATTTCAATAGTGGAAAATAATATCCATTAAAGCTTATGCTTATTAATCAACTGAAATTAAACATATTCAGAATTTAGATGTCAATTTTTTCAATGATAGAATTTTATATGGTTTTGTTAAGAGAATCTTTTCACATAACTTTCAAAACTTTAGACTGTTTCTCAGAGGAAGCTAATGTTAATATGTATTTTCTAATCAGACTCTGCATGATGAAACTCATTCCTACACCAGAACCTAATGTCACCCTATGGATAAGAAAAAAGATTTTGTTGAAACATTATTTTCACATTTAATCCTTTTTTTGAGTATATCTGGACAAAATCTTACTCTATATTTTATTATAGATTATACCTTAAACATTAGAACTGATTTAATTTGGTTTATTGTAACACACAATCCTAAATTTTATAAGCCAGTCACCAATTAAAAATGAAAATGAGAAAAATATATGAATGAATGAATCAATACAACTAATCCATAAATTTAGATTTGACCATCTAACAATTTCCTGGCTATCATCTCTGTCATGGCCCTGTCTATTTTTATTGGCCGAATATGGGTCACATTCTCTGTTTCTTTTAAACTTGAAATTTGTTTTACGGGTAGTTTCTTGTAGACCGTTTGTTAGGATCTGTCAAAATAGCCTTTACTTTAGGGCTAATTCATGCCTCCTCCTAAAGCATGACCTTATTGAGTTTTCACTGATCGTCCCAAGTACCGAGCCTCTCACTTCTCTGGCAGAAAACCTGAAGAGCCCTTTCGCCTATATAAACTCAAACAATTGTATAGCTTACAGCTGCCATTTATATTATTGTTCTTGGCCTCATGGAGCTTTACCCTATTTATGTACAGATTAATATTTAGTGGAAGACTCAAAAGGGATCCCACACCAAGTTCTGAAGCTCTTTCTCAGTGTAGTCACTTATCTCTGATACTCTACCCTGCAAATTCCAGCCTCCTTGGCCTCCCTAAACTCCCATCTGTCTCTTCACCTCAAGAATACTTCCAGGCTCTTTGGCTTCTTCCTACCCATCAAAATAAGAAATTTCATCTCAATAGAAAGTTGACATTTGTAGGGCCGCTTCTATGTGTTTCCCTTCTCTCATGCATCCTGGTTGTGTACTGACTGTTGTTCAATATCTGAAAACTGTTTTATATGCTTTTCTACTTTTATTGTTGTTACAGTGAGAGAAAAAGTCAGCACCATGTTTTCTCCTTAACAAGTGAAAGCAGGAAATAATTTTTGTGATTGAATATAGGAAATCTAAGTTTTTATGTCAGACTTACATAGGAAATTTGACATTTTTGTTGTGTAAATATAAGATCTTGCTAATTTTTCCTTCATACTAAATATCATCTGAACTACATCAAAAGTGGTCACTAATACTAGCAAATATGTCCTAAATCTTTATTTCAAAAGCAGGATTAACCTTTCAAATACATGAACAGGTGTATGAAATAAGTTGTTTGAACCCCACCATGTGGAACTTATGCGTTGGGGCTTAAGAAATTTTAAGATTTTATTTTACCAAAGTACATGTCAGTCATAAAAGAAAATCTCTAAAACCCTGCAGATTGTCTGACTTTCAACAGAAATGATGTTAAAGAGCTTTAGGGGTGAATTGGAACTGGATAACCACATCATGCCATTGTAGAAAAAACTGACTTATTAGATGGTACACATTCTAATTGACACTGGGAAATGTCACTGTCACTGATGCTAAGGTATTTTTCCTTGCCAAAATTTGCCAACACTACCAGATGTTTCTTAAAGTGCCTGGATCAAATTAACACAAATCAAGCCAACAGTATAGAAGTGGATATTTTCTTATTTGTTATTACAGATTGGTATGCATTCAATTACTAGAATAACAGTAATAAATTATTTCAGAGTGAAATTTAAATAAAATAAGAATATGATGATTTTTCTTTCTACTCCATTTGCTGGTTAGAATTTGGAATTGAAATTTTATCACTTGACAGTTTTTCTTTACTCTGGTAATGACTGTTTTGATTCCACAAACTTAGAAAAATTGTGATTAGACTGAGAGCCATATGGTCACGACTTATATCGGTCCTCCATCATGTCAGACTTCAAATAGCCTGTGCAGTAAAGAAATGAATAATACATACACACTATGGGGGCACAAAATCAGTAGTTATTCCTCAGTCATTTCCATTTTCATTTGAGCACACATCTAGACCAAATCTCCCACTTACTTTGCAGTTAGATGTGTCTATGTGGTCTTTGACCTTTGGAATGTGGGAGTCGGTAATGTATTTCCAGATTAGCCAATGGTGACCTCCTTCATGATCCTCCCTTCTATCTCCTCCCACCCATTTCGCTAACTATAGAGAATTCCAAAAATACACAGGTGAGGAGCCTCACAATAAGAAAGGAGCTAAGGTCTCTGAATGGGGCACTGCTCACTGATTACACTTTATATGATTAAGAAATAAACTTCTGTTGCATTAATTCACTGAGATTTTGGAGTTATCTTTCATAGTTTTACCTCAACTAATACAGATTTATAAATTTGAGCTACAAGACATTGCTGTAAATGTTAAAGAAGAAGGTCTGCCTAAGGCAGTACAAAACACTTAGGTGAACCAAGCCTACTGAACCCATAGCTCTAGGGAGAGTAGTTGTTAAATCATCAAGGGCACTTGTGTGTTAGTTTTACTTTCTACCTTTAGCAACATATTTCACAAAAGGAATAACCTTAGGTAAAAATTACCTGGTTTTCAGAGAACAGAGATATTAGTAAGAGCTGAGAGAAGATGGGCTTTGCAGGCTTGGAAAAGCCAACTGCTCCTGGAACTTAAATAATAAAACTATAAGATGAGCAAAGGTTTGAGTCACAATGTCACAGTTAAGACTTCTCAACTGAACAGAGACTCTGCAATAAAGCAAAGATCAGCTTAAGGACATTACATTCCCCTTGAGTACTATTCCAGATAACCTCAAATTAGCCCATTAAGTTGAGAGAGAAGATACCCAAGTAAGGAATCAAAGAAATAAAGCAAACACAATTATGTCAATGAAAACATTGGGTTTTGGTACTGGCACGTGAAAATGCATTTCAATAGATCAGAAGTTAAACCAAATAGTTGAGGGCTAATGGGTGCATAAGTGCATACATGAACACACACATGCACACTCACACTCACACGCACACACACTGTCTTAGTCCATTCGGGCTGCCATTACAAAAGACCACAGACTGGGTTGCTTATAAACAATAAAAATGTATCTCTTATAGTTCTGGAAGCTGGAAGTCCAAGACCAGGTTGCCAGCATTTGGTTGGATGAGGGCCTTCTTCTGAGTCACAGACTTCTCGTTTCATTGTAACACAGCAGAAGGGGTAGGGAGTTCTACAGGGTCTCTTATGTAAGAGCAATAAGCCTATTCATAAGTACTCCATTCTCAAGACCTAAGCACTCCCAGAGGCTCCGCCTCCTGATAGCACCACGGCGGGCACTAGGACTTCAGCATACGACTTTAAGGGGGACACAATCATTCAAGCTATGACATTCTGTCCCTGAATCCCCAAAGTTCATGTTCCTCTCACATGCAAAATACATTCATTCTATCCCAACAACCTCAGAAGTATTAAGTCATTTCATCCTCAACTTACAAGTCTTAGTCCAAAGTCTCATCTAACTATCATCTGAACCAAATAATGGGTAGATGATGCCTCCTGAGGCAAACTGCCCACCAGCTGTGAATTCGTGAAATTTAAACATGTTATGTGCTTCCCGAATACAGTGTGAGGTAGGCATAGATTAAACAGTCCCATTTGCAAGGGAAGGAAAGATGAAAGGGGTAATAGATCCCCAGAAAAACCTTCAGACCCATTGGGGTAAGTGTCCCACCTTCCAGATACACTGGCGTGGGTATTTGTCAC
Organism: Smutsia gigantea; assembly: GCA_032199065.1. Lineage (NCBI taxonomy): Eukaryota > Metazoa > Chordata > Mammalia > Pholidota > Manidae > Smutsia > Smutsia gigantea. The sequence goes on along the minus strand of JAVSCE010017731.1, from coordinate 466,915 downwards.
AGCAGCAACCCCCTTATAAGCACCAATTTTCTATCTTATCCCCTTCGGGCTGCTGCAACAAAATATCACAGACTGGGTAGCTTCTAGACAGCACAAATCTATTTCTCACAGTTCTGGAAGCTGAAAGTCTGAGATCAGGGTGACGACCCTCTTCCAGGTTGCAGACTTCTCATAGTATCCTCACATGGCAGAAGAAGCTAGGGAGTTCCTTGGGGTCTCTTACAAGAGCACTAAGCCCGTCATCATGACCCCATCCCCATGATTTAAGAAACTTCCAAGGTGTTTACCTCCTAATGCCATCACATTGGTCATTAAGATTTCAACATATGAATCTGGGGGGAGCACAAACCTGTAGATCATAGTACACACACACACACAGACACACAAGCCCAGATACACATCTTAGATCATTTGAAATTCAAGTAACTCTATTCCACAAATTTATTTTTTTCTTTTCTTTAATTGAAGTAGAGTTGATATGCAATCTTATATTTGTTCCAAGCATATAACACAGTGGTTCAACAGTTAGCCACATTATTAAACCTTCTCTCAAACTAGTACAGTTACTATTTGTTAACATAGGAAGATATTACAGAATCATTGGCTATATTCTCCATGCTATACTACCATTCCTATGACTAACCTGTACTACGATTAAGAATTTTTGTGCCTCTTTATCCCCCTCACCTTCCCTACTTACCCCAACACCTCCCCCAGGGTAACCATCAGATACCTGAACATGCACATTAAATACTATCTTCCACTTGTCTAAAATTTTCCTCCCTTATTATTTGGATGTGATCACATGGTTCATTGTATAGGTTCAGTCTTTAACATTACTACACTAATAGAACAAATATTTACCGTCTAAGTTTGATCCATTTAAGTCCCAAAGTATAATTCAGGCCATAGACATCTTTTAAGAAATGAGAACATGTTTTGATTTATGATCTGCCAACACAGTTTTGTATTATATATCTGAGCACTTGAGGAAAACTTTGGCAAGTTTGTAAATTATCCAGATAATTTCTTCATTTTCCTTTTCTGCTTAATTTGTGTTGAAAGTTTGGAACTGATTGCTAAATTAAAGCCCAACCAGGCATAAACATATGAATTGATAATCTCTAGTAATTCATGCCTTTCACTGTTTACACATTACATACTTTGAAATTGATTCCATATAATACTATAAAATATTTCGTGATGATTATCTCATACAGTAAGGAACTGATTGAATGACATGTGGCAAAAATACTAACTATAAGTTAGAAAATAAAATCTTAATTGATTCTCCATTGTAATTCAAGTCTGAATATGAACAAATAAAAAGAATTTTATAGACTTTGGCTCCATACAGACTGTTGGTAAATGAAATTTCCCCTTGCCTTTCCATCTTTGTGGAAAGCTGTTAGATTGCATACCCTCATGCCAGATTTGACAAATGGTACACTGAATGAAGCAGTCCAGACTATGAATCAGAAATTATTACTCCAGGAGCAATTTGATGAGCTTAGAGAACATCACACACCACTTTCTGTCTAGATCTCCAGAGAAAGTAATTAGTGAAAAGGTTGCTGGAATTATAATAATGTATTAGTGTAGTTATTTTTGAAATAAAACCTTGGTGATTTTAGTTCCACTTTGGTTGCAATTATTTTTCAATTAACATATCAGATTGATGAACCCTAGAGTTTCATCACTACTCATTGTATTTCTTACCACAAAATGAAAAAATTCTCAATAAAATTGTCCTCTACAAAAAGAAAAGAAAATGCAAAGGGGACATTCAAATAATATTTAATACTTTAATATCTTGGTTTCTAGTTAAATGTTACATAAGCAAAATTATATACAAAAATAACATGTGTATATTCTAGAGGTAGGCTTAATTAATGTGTATTTTATTAACCAATAAAAGGAATATCTGTTTTCTTTTTTTATTAAGGTATTATTGATATACATTCTTATGAAGGTTTCACATTAAAAAACAATGTGGTTACTATATTGACCCATATTATTAAGTCCCCACCCATACCCCAGTGCAGTCACTGTCCATCACTGTAGTAACATGCCACAGATTCACTGTTTGCCTTCTCTGTGCTACACTGTTTTCCCCATGATCCCCCACACCATGTGTACTAAACATAATACCCCACAATACCCTTCTCTCACCCACCCCACCTGCCCTCCAAACACCCCTCCCATTTGGAAACCACTAGTTTCTTCTTGGAGTCTCTGAGTCTGCTACTATTTTGTTCCTTCAGTTTTGCTTCGTTGTTATACTCCACAAATGAGGGAAATCATTTGGCACTTGTCTTTCTCCACCTGGCTTATTTCACTGAGATAATATCCTCCAGCTCCATCCATGTTGTTGCAAATGGCAGGATTTGTTTCTTATGGGTGAATAGTATTCCATTGTGTATATGTACCACCTCTTCTTTATCCATTCATCTACTGATGGACACTTAGGTTGCTTCCATATCTTGGCTATTGTAAAAGGTGCTGCGATAAACATAGGGGTGCTTATGTCTTTTTGAATCTGAGAAGCTATATTCTTTGGGTAGATTCCAAGGAGTGGGATTCCCGGGTCAAATGGTATTTGTATTTTTAGTTTTTGGAGGAACCTCCATATTGCTTTCCACAATGGTTGAACTAGCTTACATTCCCACCAGCAGTGTAGGAGGGTTCCCCTTTCTCTGCATCCTCACCAGCATTTGTTGTTCTTAGTCTTTTGGATGTTGGCCATCCTTACTGATGTGAGGTGATATCTCATTGTGGTTTTAATTTACATTTCCCTGATGATTAGTGATGTGGAGCATCTTTTCATGTGTCTGTTGGCCGTCTGAATTTCTTCTTTGGAGAATTCTCTCTTCATATCCTCTGCCCATTTTTTAATCAGGTTATTTGCTTTTTGGGTGTTGAGGTGTGTAAGTTCTTTATATATTTTGGATGTTAACCCCTTGTCAGGTATGTCATTTACAAATATATTCTCCCATACTGTAGCATACCTTTTTGTTCTGTTGATGGTGTCCTTTGCCATACAGAAACTTTTTAGTTTGACGTAATCCCATGAGTTCATTTTTGCTTTTGTTTCCCTTGCTTGAGGATATGCATTCAGGAAGAAGTCGCTCATGCTTATATTTTTGCCTATGTTGTCTTCTAGGAGTTTTATGGTTTCATGACTTACATTCAGGTCCTTATTTCCATTTCGAATTCACTTTTGTGTATGGGGTTAAACAGTAATCCAATTTCATTCTCTTGCAGGTAGAGCTGTCCAGTTTTGCCAACACCAACTGTTGAAGAGGCTGTCATTTCCCCATTGTATGTCCATTGTTCCTTTATCATATATTAATTGACCATATATTGTTGGATTTGTATCAGGGCTCTCTAGTCTGTTCCATTGGTCTATGGGTCTGTTCTTGTGCCAGTACCAAATTGTCTTGAGTACTGTGGCTTTGTAGTAAAGCTTGAAGTTGGGGAATATAATCCTCCCAGCTTTATTCCTCCTTCTTGGGATTGCTTTGGCTGTTCGGGGTCTTTTGTGATTCCATATGAATTTTAGAATGATTTTCTCTAGTTCATTGAAAAATGCTGTTGGTTTTTTGATAGGAATTGCATTGAATCTGTAGATTGCTTTAGGCATGATGGCCATTTTGACAATATTAATTCTTCCTATCCATGAACACAGGATGTGTTTCCATTTATTGGTATCTTCTTTAGTTTCTCTCATGAGTGTCTTGTAATTTTCAGAGTATAGGTCTTTCACTACCTTCATTAGTTTAATGCCAAGGTATTTTATTCTTTTTGATGCAACTGTGAATGGAATTGTTTTCCTGATTTCTCTCTCTGCTAGTTCATTGTTAGTGTATAGGAATGCCACAGATTTCTGTGTATTAATTTTGTATCCTGCAACTTTGCTGAATTCAGATATTAGATCTAGTAGTTTTGGAGTGGATTCTTTAGGGTTTTTTATGTACAATATCATGTCATCTGCAAACAGGGACAGTTTAACTTCTTTCTTGCCAATCTGAATGCCTTTTATTTCTTTGTGTTGTCTGAGTGCTGTGGCTAGTACCTCCAGTACTTTATTGAATAGAAGTGGGGAGAGTGGGCATCCTTGTCTTATTCCCAATCATAAAGGAAAGGCTTTCAGCTTCTCGCTGTTAAGTATAATGTTGGCTGTGGGTTTGTCATATATGGCCTTTATTATGTTGAGGTACTTGCCCTCTATACCCACTTTCTTGAGAGTTTTTATCGTGAATGGGTGTTAAATTTTATCATATGTTTTTCTGCAACTATGAAGATGATCATGTGGTTTTTGTCCTCCTCTTTGTTGATGTGGTGGATGATGTTGATGGATTTTCGAATGTTGAATCCTTGCATCCCTGGAATAAATCCTGCTTGATCATGGTATATGATCCTTTTGATGTATTTTTTAATTCGGTTTGGTAATATTTTGTTGAGTATTTTTGTGTCTATGTTCATCAAGGTTATTGGTTTTTAGTGTTCTTTTTTGTGTGGTGTCTTTGCCCAGTTTTGGTATTAGAGTGATTCTGGCCTCATAGAATGAGTTTGGAAGTATTCCCTCTTCTTCTACTCCTTGGAAAACTTTAAGGAGGATTGGGTATTAGGTCTTCACTAAATGTTTGATGAAATTCAGTGGTGAAGCCATCTGTCCCAGTAATTTTGTTCTTACGTAGGTTTTTGATTACCAGTTCACTTTCGTTGCTGGTAATTGGTCTGTTGAGATTTTCTGTTTCTTTCTGGGTCAGCCTTGGAAGGTTGTATTTTTCTAGACAGTTGTCCATTTCTTCTAGGTTATCCACTTTGTTAGCATATAATTTTTCATAGTATTCTCTCATAATTCTTTGTATTTCTGTGGTGTCTGTAATGATTTTTCCTTTCTCACTTCTGATTCTGTTTATGTGGGCAGACTCTTTTTTCTTGATAAGTCTGGCTACTGGTTTATCTATCTTGCTTATTTTCTCTAAGCACCAGCTCTTCCTTTCATTGATCCTTTCTATTGTTTTATTCTTCTCAATTTTATTTATTTCTTCTCTAATCTTTATTATGTCCCTCCCTCTACTGACTTTGGGTCTCATTTGTTCTTCTTTTTCTAGTTTTGTTAATTGTGAGTTCAGACTGTTCATATGGGATTGTTCTTTCCTGAGGGAGGCTTGTATTGCAATATACTTTCCTCTTAGCACGGCCTTTGCTGCGTCCCACAGATTTTGTGGTGTTGAATTATTGTTGTCTTTTGTCTCCATATATTGCTTGATCTCTGTTTTTATTTGATCATTGATCCATTGATTATTTAGGAGCATGTTGTGAAGCCTCCATGTGTTTGTGGGATTTTTCATTTTCTTTGCATAATTCATTTCTAGTTTCATACCTTTGTGGTCTGAGAAACTGGTTGGTATAATTTCAATCTTTTTGAATTTACCAAGGCTCTTTTTGTGACCTAGGATATGATCTATTCTTGAAAATGTTCCCTGTGCACTTGAGAAGAATGTGTTTTCTGCTGCTTTTGGGTGTAAAGTTCTGTAGATGTCTTTTAGGTCCATCTGTTCTAATGTGTTGTTCAGTGCCTCTGTCTCCTTACTTATTTTCTTCCGTCTGGTTGATCTGTCTTTCAGAGTGAGCGGTGTGTTGAAGTCTCCTAGAATGAATGCATTGCATTGTATTTCCCCCTTAATTCTGTTAGTATTTGTTTCACATATGTTGGAGCTCCTGTGTTGGGCACATAGATATTTATAATGGTTATCTCTTCTTGTTGGATTGACCCTTGTATCATTATGTCATGTCCTTCTTTGTCTCTTGTGACTTTCTTTGTTATGAAGTCTATTTTGTCTGATATAAGTACTGCAACTCCTGCTTTTTTCTCCCTATTAGTTGCATGAAATGTCTATTTCTATCCCTTCACTTTTAGTCTGTGCATGTCTTTGGGTTTAAAGTGAGTCTCTTGTAGGCAGCATATACATCAGTCTTGTTTTTTTATCCATTCAGTGACTCTATGTCTTTTGATTGGTGCATTCAGTCCATTTACATTTAGGGTGATTATGGATGGTATGTACTTATTGGCATTGCAGGCTTCAGATTTGTGGTTACCAAAGGTTCAAGGTTAACTTCCTTACTATCTAAGAGTCTAACTTAACTCACTTAATATGCTATTACAAACACTATCTAAAGGTCCTTTTTTTGTTTTGTTTTCTTCCTCCTTTTTCTTACTCCTCCATTCTTTATATATTAAGAATCATATTGTGTACTGTTTGTTTATCCATTGATTGACTTTTGGGACTGTTAATTTAATTTTGCATTTGCTTGGTAAGTAGCTATTCTACTTTCTTTACTGTGGTTTTATTACCTCTGGTGACAGCTATTTAACCTTAGGAACACTTCCATCTATAGCAGTCCCTCCAAAATACACTGTAGAAATGGTTTGTGGGAGGTAAATTCTCTCAGCTTTTGCTTATCTGGGATTGTTCAATCCCTCCTTCAAATTTAAATGATAATTTTGCCGGATAAAGTAATCTTTGTTCAAGGCCCTTCTGCTTCATTGCATTAAATACATCATGCCACTCCCTTCTGGCCTGTAAAGTTTCTGCTGAGAAGTCTGATGATAGCCTGATGGGCTTTCCTTTGTATGTGATCTTATTTCTCTGTCTGGCCTCTTTTAATAGTCTGTCCTTATCCTTGGTCTTTGCCATTTTAATTACTATATGTCTTGGTGTTGTATTCCTTGGGTCCCTTGTGTTGGGAGATCTGTGCACCTGCATGGCTTGAGAGACTATCTCCTTCCCCAGACTGCACAAGTTTTCAGCAATTACCTCCTCAAAGACACTTTCTATCCCTTTTTCTCTCTCTTTTTCTTCTAGTACCCCTATAATGCCAATATTGTTCCGTTTGGATCGGTCACACAGTTCTCTCAATATTCTTTCATTCTTAGAGATCCTTTTTTCTCTCTGTTCCTCAGTTTCTTTATATTCCTCTTCTCTAGTTTCTATTTCATTTATTGTCTCCTCCACTGTGTCCAATCTGCTTTTAATACCGTCCATTGTGCTCTTCTATGATTGGATCTCTGACCGGAGTTCATTCCTGAGTTCTTGAATATCTTTCCGTACCTCCATGAGCATGTTAGTGATTTTTATTTTGAACCCCCTTTCAGGGAGCGTCGTGAGGTCGATATCATTTAAATCTTTCTCAGGAGTTGTATTAATAATTTTACTCTGAACCAGGTTCCTTTGGCATTTCATATTTGTGTATGGCGCCCTCTAGTGCACAGAAGCTCTGCTCTCTGGGGCTGCTTAGGCCCGAAGCAATGTCGAGGGGTTGCAGGGTAGTGGTATTGGTGCCAGGGTTGGGGGAGGGAGTAAAGAGCTGTTTCCTGCTTCCTGGCTGCAAGCGGGTCTCCTCTGCCTTTCCCAGTCTGCAAGCCCAGTGGGCCTGGCCAGATGAAAGGCACAGTAGGCTGCCTGTCACAGAAGGGGTTTTTGGAGCTGTGTAGGCAGCCAGGGAGCTGGAGCACCTGAAGATCATGAAAGCTCCCAACCTGCTAGGCAGAATGCACCCAGGCAATAATTTTGTCTACCTTTCCTTTCTCCTGAGGAGTAAGCTCTGTGTAATCCTTGCCCCTTTAGCAGCCCTCTTGGTAAGGGCTTTCTTGTTAGGAAGTCTCTCAGACTGCCCGCCTTTCTTTTGTCCCAGAGCAGCTGGATATGGATCCCTGCTTTCCACAGGCAGCTGGAATCTTAGTCTCTCCAGGAATTCTGCCTGTCTTAGCTTTCCAACCCCCTAATTATGAGAGTATCATGCAAGCACCATGAAATGTAGGTTTGTGCTCCCAGAGCAGATCTCTGGAGTTAGGTATTCAGCAGTCCCAGATTTTCCCTCCTTGCTCTGTTCCTCTTCCTCACACCAGTGAGCTGGGGTGGGGGAAGGGCTTGCATCCCACCGGTGCAAAGCTTTAGTACATTACCCTGTTCCATGAGGTCTTCTCTTGTTTCCAGGTGTATGCAGTTTGTTGCGGTCCTCTTTCCTGTTGCTCTTTGAAGAGTAGTTGTATTAGTTATATTTTCGTATTATATGCAGTTTTAGGAGGAAGCATCTGTCTCTCCTCTCATGCTGCTGTCTTTAATCCATCTAGGGCATATCTGTTTTCTAAAAGCATTATTTTGAACCAATATTCAAGTTTCTAGATTTATAGTCAATTATTCATCATTTCATTACATATCAATCTCCTATTGTTCTTGTAACAAATACCACAAATCTAGTGGCTAAAAACAACAAAAATTTATTAATTTACAGTTCTGGACGTCAGAAGTCTAAAAGAGGTCACAGGAGTATGTTTCTTGTGGAGAGAAATAATTTCCTTTTCTAGCTTCCAGAGGCTCAGCTTGTGGTCCTGAATAACTCTGGCCTCTGGTTCCATTTTCATTCCCCTTTCTCTCTCTTGTTATCACACTGGGCCCACCAAGGTAATCCAGACTTACCTCCTTATTTCAAGATGCTTAACTTAATCACTTCTGTAAGTCCCTTTTATAATATAAGGTGACATTTCATAGGTTTCAGGGATCAGACTATGGACATCTTTGGGGAATATTATTCGACCTGCCACACATTTGTTTTCTGATATTTACTGACCACCAATTTTTTTAAATGCACTGATATTTTATGTAATACAAAGTTGAAAAGGACCTGGATATTATATTAGAACATTTATAGAATAGAAAGGAGAGATAATTCAGATATTAATAAGTATTAATACGGATGCAAGAGAAATGTTATGGAAGTTCAAAAGAAATACTTTACACTTATCAACTTACAACCATAGTATATATACCATAGTTCTATGAATCACATTAAAGTATAAAGAGTAGAATATTCAAATAAAAGAAATTTGAATCATTATAGAAATTGGAAAAATCAACAGCAAAAATAAAAGAACTGAGAATATTTAATTTAAAAAGGGGGCTATGGTAAATGTATGTAAACATTTGAGGAAATATCATTTGGAAGTTGCAGCAAGCTTGTTACCTCTTACTGCAAAGACAGTTAGAACCAATACATACAAATCATAGGAAGTCATACTGTCTTAATCTGTTCAGGCTGCTGTAACAAAAATGCCACAAACCAGATGACTTCTAAACAATAGAAATTTATTTCTCATAATTCTGGAGGAGAGAAGTCTGAGATCAGGCTCCCAGCAAGGTCAGGTGAAAGCCCTTTTCCAGGTCACAAATTACTCAATGTATCCTCATGTGGTGGAGGGGAAGGGAGCTCTGTGGTGTTTCTTTTATAAGAATATTAATACCATTTCATGAGGGTTCCAGCTTCATGGCCTAAACATCTCGCAAAGGCCTCACCATCTAATTCCATCACATGACCATTAGGATTTCAACATATACTTTTGGTGGTGGTGGGGGTGGGGGGAAAAACATTCAGACCACAGCACATAACAAAATAAGAAACATACTTTCCAAAACAATCCAAAAGAGGAAAGGACTTCTTCAAGAAGAAGGCTATTATTTTGAAATGAAACAGGACAACTATTTGGTTGTATTATCATAGAGGAGTTTCAAACATTAGAATTGCATTTGAAAATAGATGACTTTGAGTTTTTACTTTCTATGATCTCCAGTAATGTGATTCAGGGAAATGTTTAAGGAAGTTGCAATTGGGATTCATATGAAAGGACAAGTAGGATTTAGATATCTGTAACTTAGAAAAGGACACATCAAACTGAATGAAAAAGCATGAGTGGAAACAGAGCTAGGAGGGTGACCTGCTCTATCAGTCCTCCTGTCAGAGCATTCAGTTTGAGTTGAAGGTGTGTGCACTGTAGTGTTCAGGCCTGTCCAAGAATGTCTGAAGAACTACTGGGCTAAGCTGCCTAAGTGTCTATTGTTTTTTCATCTAGGAACCCAAGAAATCTCCTGGGGAGGGAATATACATGTGGATGCTCTGAGGTAACTAAGAAAACTAGAAAAACATATATGATAAATTCCTTCAGCTACCAGTCTTAGATTTGTTTCACGGTAATCTAAGGGACTCTAGTGCTCCTATAGAGCAGAGGTTTAAGGAAAAGAAATGCCCTTTCCCCTGTTGTATATTTCTGCGTGAACAATATTAATTGATGTGGCATTTTTGGCCATTTATCACCTCTCACATCAACTTGCCTAGGGGATGGGGGATGATAAGGGAGAAGAGTAAATTCTACTGGCAAATTGGATGAGGAATTAAACAAAGAAAGGAAGCCTAGTCTCTTCCTTTCATCCCCTTGTTGTCATCTATCTCCCTTTGAAGTCTGACATTCAGTTCTGTTTCCCACATCAAGTGTTTCATAAAGACAAGACCGCATATGAGGAGGCCCATGGTCAACTGGTACAGCCAGTGTCAGGCTGAGTGGATCTTCCTGATTCTGAACTTCAGTTAAGAATATTCTTGTTTCCATATGTCTAAAAGCCTGTTTCTTCAGTATCAGTTGTATCAGTAATAAAAAATGTATTTTGAGCTCCCAAATCTGTCTTACTTTCATTTTATCATTTATTTTAGAATTCAAGAGCAAGGAAAGAGGAGCTGTTTATTGGGCCCTTTCAAATACCTGTAGTGATTCAGTTAGAGAAATACTGATTTGTAACTGTTAGTTTAATGCTCTGGCCAACTTGTAAGTATTAATAACTTTGATCAAATTATCTTTCTGTTTTTGCTCTTTGAATAGTACTTTGCTGCCTCTCTTGGTATTGTTTTGGAATGACTGAGATTTTTAACTTGTTTTAAAACTTAGCCATAAAAATGTATACAGAATATTTTATCAAAAGTTAATCCAGTACAACAACCCAAACACCTTCAACTGTAGAATGGATAAATATCAGTGGAAATGAACAAACCATAGTTACCTACAAATATCCTGGATGAATCTCAAAAAAGTAATGTTAAGATAAGGAAGTAAGACACTGAGAATAAATACAGTATGTTTCAATTTATAAAAAGGATATACAAAAATAGGCAAAAATGAAATATGTTTTCTTGGGATATGTACATAGATACTAAAACTGTAAGGAAAACCAAGGAAAGCATTATCATAAAATTCAGAATAACAAGTCAAGGTGCAAATGAGGATATTACAACTGAGGAGGGAGAAGTGGTGGGCATCTAGGATTCTGGCAAAGTTCTATTTCTTGATCTATGTGGTAGTTAATGAAAGTATACCTTCTTTTGATGCTCTTGCCTCACAATCCAGGCCTGTCTATTCTTTATTGTCTCCTTCACTTAACTTTTATCCTCCTTAAATTCTGTCAGCCTATTATTCCGCTATACCTATTGGTATTATAATTTTCTCCTTTCTTTTATAAAGAAGATAAGCTCATATCCACCACCTCTCCCTTTTTTTCCAGTAAACCCCATTTCCTCCTTTGTAATGACATCATATGGCTCAGTCTTGAACAATGCAGGGGTCAGAGGTGCTGGCTCCTGTGCACTGAAAATCTGTGTATAACTTCTGACTCCCCCAAAAACGTAACTACTAGTAGCCTACTATTGATCAGAAGCCTTACTAATGACATAAACACTTTATTGACATATTTTAATGTTATATGTATTATATAATGTATTCTTATTAATGAAGTAAGCTAGAGAAAAGAAATTGTTTTTTCAAGTTTTTGCAAATCTCCAAAAAAGTTTCCAACATATTTATTGAAAAAAATCCATAAGTGGGTCCACACAGTTCCAGCCCATGTTTTTCAAGGGTCACCTGTACCTTGAGGAACAGCAACACGTATTTCAGTGTTTTTAGATTTCTTTCTTTCCCTACCTTCCCCTCTTCTTTTTCCATCCTTTTCTTTGCTATCATTATGTCTTTCTTTCAACTCTGGTTTGTTTATTGCAGGAATTTCCTCCTAGAGTCCTGGAGTGCCATTTTAAACTAAATTTATATTTTTTACAATGGAAATAAGTTATTTTAGGATCTATGAAATTTAAAATTAAAATTAATTTATAGGCACATACTAAAATTAAATTTTCTGTTGCATAAGAGATAGAAACTCTCAGTACCTAGAGGATAGCTGGGGAAAGCAAAGATGATGATAAAATACTACAATATTTTATTTTCTTTTGACGTAGTTTGAAGGACTTGTTTACATGGTATATACATCTGGTTTTACCATTTTGTATTATCACTATTAAATGAGTCCTTATGACAGAGACAAGTTATACTAGTTTTTATGACTCATTTTTAGGATTTGGACTCCAAGTGAGAAAAAGCTATAGGAGGATTTTCTGAATGAGTCTTGCTTAGGTGGGTAGGTGAGAAGTGCTGGAGAAGGCTGTATAGGTGAGTGTGTGTGTGTTAAAACAAAATGAAAATGAGGGAAGACAGCTTCTATATGCTGACAGTGACCAAGTCTATACACCCAGTCTAGATTTTTCTTTTTAGGTTCAAACCTATGTACTCAATTACTTACTGAATTTCTTTATGTGAATATCCGAGGTACTTCAAATCCAACAAATTCACAACTAAGCTTGTCAATTTTGGTCATGAAATCTGTCTCTCTTGTATATTCCTTATCATCATGGATATAGAACTTTCTCTTCCAAGTCTCTAATTTTAGGCATTGAATTCATTCCCCATCTTGCTTCCAGAATGATTCCTCCCTCTCTCCCTTCCTCCCTTCTTCCCTTCCTCCCTCCCTCCTTCCTTTCCTTCCCTACCTTCCCTACCTTCCTTCCTTGCTTTCTTTCTCACTGTGGATATGGAATTTATTACACAGCAGGACTAGATTCCTATATATCAACAAGAATGATAGCTTCAGAGGGTCAGAAGCAAAGTGGGGTCCTCACCAGATTGCCAATTTCTGTAGCTCTGGGAGGCTCCATGGCATCCAGTCTGGGTTCAACATTTAGAAGGTTCTGCCTTCTCCATTGGCATTGATGGGAAGATTGGAGAGTCTCACCAATATCTAGGTCCAAGGCGTTCAAACAGTAGCAGGTCTGACAGAATACATTCATTTGGTTTGAGAAAATAATTCTGTGACCCATTTTGTTCCCTGCAAGGCTTAGGAGTCACCAGAGAAACCTTATCTGAGAATATAGACCACTAGATCAATGTCATCACCAAGGGGATACCACACCGAATGGACTTGGGGTGATGACCCTTAGAAGTAATGGGAAGAACAGGAACCTGAGCAATGGCCTTGTATGGCACTCACTTCCACAACCACCCTAATGTGCTGGTCGGCAGTAACCAACACATCTCCAAGTAGGGATCCGTGAAAAACTTCCCTGTCATACTGCATGAGTGGCTGCAGCAGGGCTCATTCACTTTGGTAGGTCTGCATCCCATCCCCTGATGAAACTGGGCAAATCCCCAGCCTGGGTAGATCAGGAGAGGGTTACACACATTACAGCAATACTTTAGATCCTCCATCACAGTGAAGTCACTGACATTGAGGTACCTAGGTGTGAAGTCATCAGCATTGTTCTGTAAGAGCCTGTGAAGATGTCTAGCTGAAATGTGCACAGGAACATCTTTAATCATTATCATCATCTCATAGCAAGGAGAGAGCACAGTCTTATCAGATGAAACCATCTCAACTGTTAATTCAAAATGTGAACTCCAAACACCCTGGTAATGCCTGAAATCTAATTAAATATTGGGTTTTCTCTAGAAAAATTAGGTGGCCTTGGGAACAGAGAAAAGTTGACCTCTTTTCACAGGAGTGGGGGTGGGAGGGTGATCTTTCTGAAACAAATGTCTAATCATTTAATTTTTCTAAATTTTTGAGAAATAACTTATTGCCCTATGTATAAATTTATCTTAAAATGCTTAATAAAGTCCTTCTGACCTCCGCCACCCTCATACTAGTTCCAGCTATACTAAACTTTAATTTGTCCACTCTCCATGATCTCTGGCCTTCAGAATTTTAAATGTTTCCTCCCTCTACCTCCCTCATCTAGTTAATCACTACTAACCCTTAAAACTCCATATCAATATTATGTATTCTGAGGAGCTTTCCCTGACCTCTTAAACCTGGATTAAATTAATCATTGCATTTGAATTGTTGCATTTTGGGCAATGTTGAAATTTATCTGAACTCTGTAATCACAGAAAGCACGGATGGTTGAGAACCACCCCACTCACCCACCCACCAACACACTCTTGACATTCTGAGAAATGGCTCTCTGCAAAGGACCATGATTCTCTGGCACATTCCCAGGCAAGACTTACTGCCACCCTTCCTCAAGGATTCCATTGTTTACTTGCCTCTATAAAACCCCAGGCCTTTGCCATGAATTGTTCCTCATTCATGAACACTATCCCTACTGCAATGGCCTCAATAAAACCATCTCCTTATTTATCTGGTACATTTTGTCTTTAATATCATGCACTTGCTTTTAATATATAGGATACAGCATGGAACTGAGTTGTAATTTCCTATTGCACGGCTTTTTTCCTCTACTAGACAAGTAAGTGAAAACAAACACCAGGACAGAAAATTTGTCCTTTTCTCTGCCTTTTTCTCCATAGTCTCTCTGGGATCTAGTGCTGTGTATATTATCATCGTCACTCAATTTTATTTAGTATTCCATGAGTTTGCCTTTATTAACATTAAATCTTCACACCACACTCTAATGTAAAATGCCAACAATTCCCACTTTACAGATGGGGAAAGTAAGATATAATGGAAGCTGAATAATTTCCACAAGGTCATACACGTGATAAGTAAAGAGCATCCCTTCAATGCTAAGATAATTCCTGTTTCTGAGCTCTTAATCACTTACTAATGTTGTCCATTATAAATTTGTATTGATTTTTAAAATAAACAGGAAGATAAACAGGAAGATTCTAAAAAGATGATAGTACCAGTTATAACATAGATTTTGAATCTTCTCATCTTCACATTAAAAATAAACAAAAACCATGGCATCTAGATAGCAAAACTAAAAACCCAGTAACAACACACTCAGTAAAATTGTCCTATGTATATAATAAGATAAAGCAAATGATTAAAATTTTGGGCTATTCTAATTTGATTATAACCTGTGCCTCTGAGAATCAAAATTCTTGGTGTGGAATGAAGGAAGAACAAATATGATGAAGTTAGGTAAAAACCTGTCACCTTAAACTTTAGTTGGAAATACTAGTATGAACTCACAGGTATTTTATAAGAATATTATTCATGTATATATTTTTATACATAAATTAAAGGTCTAGAAGCATAACTGGCCCAGTATTCCAAGTACCCACATTGCAGCCTTAAAATATTTCCTGTAAAAGAAGCAAAGGGTTCTTGGAGCAGTGCTAACATCTTGTCTGGAGCAGAAATTGTATAATAGAAGGTAGGAATTGCACAAGATCTGACAAAAAAGATCTCAAGGAAGTTGTGGAAGAATACAATGGTCATTGTTAACAGGATTCAGGGACCAACTTGAAGAGACTTCTACTGGACAAAGATGGGACAATTTACAATTCAATTGGTATATGAAATATAATAGATTGATGCCCATCAAATATTTTTACAAGCTTTAGTTCATATTGATATTCAAAAAACCCAAATAAGTTAACTCTGTGGATGACAGAAAATCAGTCTACCATTTTGAAAACTGTGTAAATAAAATGAAAGAATCTATCACTTTTCTATCTTGTAAAAGTATTCCAAATAATAAATAAAAACAATATGGCAGAATTAGAATATCAAAATTTTGCAAGCCCCAGTGATTTAATCGATCTGAGCAATGACACCAAAGACTGTTAACATTACAAAAAGAGAAAAATCAGACATTATGTGTCTGATAATGGAAAACATAAGAGTTTATAGTCTTGCCAAAGGAAGTTATTATGAGTTAGATGAGGTCTCTGAATCCAGCTGCCAATTTACTAGACATACCAAGGACTCATGAACATGCCGAGCTACACCATGAGTATGCCATCAACAAAGCTCAGCTTTTGAGAAACTCCATGAGTAAATGTCATGATAATTTATTTCATGCTAAAATGTTTTTAGGCCAACAGAGCAGTTTGCAAAGAACTAATGAGATACACAGTATTTTAAAATGATCAGATACTGCCCAATTCTTCTATTCCCCATAGCAATTACAGTGACTTACACTATTTAATGAGAAAGGATAATATTACACATTTATTTATCACAAGATTTCTCTGTGGACATGCAAAATGATATTTTTAAAAGATACATTTATGAGCACTTAATTTTTTTAACTGTATCATTTTATAATATGAAATATATTTTACTAAATCAGCTATAAATCATTATGAGATCAAATAGCTACATAAAATGATATCTAATTTCTCTTAAAAAAATTTTCTAATACTAGGAAGCTATAACAGTTTTCTAAATAACATGTGGGGAACTTTAGTGTCCCAGAGATGCAGTTTTAATATTTTATTAATGAGTTTGTAGAATATGATTTTATATTCCAAATTTGTACATACTAGGCTATAGATATTTGCTAACCAATAGTCTAGTACAGATGAAAGAATGTTAACCATACTGAATATATGCTTTCTTTTTTTTCTAGTTTAGATAAATATTGTATTTATTTTGTACAAAGCATGGCCACAAATGTAAAAATCTATACTGGAAAAAAAAACATTTAAAGATAAGAAAAGCCACAATGAGCAAAGTGATCTTGGTTAATTTGGCTCTAGAGTGAGTATAATCAAAGTATCATCTGACAATATCAGTGGCTTAAAATTAAATTAAAATTGGAGAAATAAAATTTGGCCTTTTATTTATGATTAATAGTTTGGAGAGTATGTGGAAACTAGTTCATCCAAACTCCAGGCAAAAAAACTTGATCTTTCAAATAACATCTGCTAAAATTTCTACACTCTTTTATTACCACATGACCAGTCACTGAACATGATAGATTCCTCAAATTGCAGGTAAGCTGAGGCATAGACAATTTTTTACTTTCTGGAATAGTTCACACACATGCACACAAAGTGTGATACAGCTTACTAAGTGTTATGTAACATTTTAGGAAGTAAAAGGAAAAAGGATACCTTGTTGTCCTTTATTTATAAATCATTTATCATACATTCAA
Source organism: Smutsia gigantea (assembly GCA_032199065.1). NCBI lineage: Eukaryota > Metazoa > Chordata > Mammalia > Pholidota > Manidae > Smutsia > Smutsia gigantea. The sequence continues at coordinate 449,854 of JAVSCE010017731.1, read as the reverse complement.
TTTAAAACCTAATAGAACACTCCTTACTTCATTTGATATAATCAGATCCCTGTAACTCAAAGTCATAACTACTAATGCATTGCTATTATCTGAGATATTACTCAAAATAAACATACAATTTATGTATATTCTTGAGTAACACAAGAGAATAACAAATGAGGACTACTAAATTCCTAGGTGATAATCTCAAAATTATATTAGGTGTTTGTTAGTTCATATTAACAAGAGAAATAGAAATAGAAACATAGCATTTATAGAAATAAATTATTTAAATTAGACAGAAGATGATTGGTTATACAGTTAATTTTTCAGTGGCTTCTGTGGTACAGAAAAACAGGAACTGGCTTATGTATTTTTTTAAAATAAATAGTAAGGCATGCTGAAAAGGCTATAATCTCACCAAAAAAGACCTGTGAATATTAACATCAAACTCAATACCACCGTTCCTTGAAGATGAACATCAAACACTTAGAAACATAAATTGCATATAACTTATGGTTATAAACAGCATCTCTAGTGCCACTTTTCCACTTCCATCTCTTAAATGATGATTCTGCTTTCATGGTTTAGCATACTCGTCTATTTTATGATTTATTCTTACATGGAGATGTACTGAGAAAAAATTCTGAAGGCTGTAGAGAGATAATAGATTATAGACAGACAGATATAGATAGACATAGATATAGATATAGATAGATAATATTTTCTTTACCCATTCATACGTCTGACACCTAGATTGTTTCCATTTGCTGGCTAATGTGAAGAATGCTGCACTGAACATGGGGGTGCAGATTCTCTTAACGATACTGATTTCATTTCTTTCAGATATATCCCCAGCAAGTGGGATTTTGGGATCAAATCATAGTTCTATTTTTAATTTTTTGAGAAAATTCCATTCTGGTGGGAATAGATGTTAATTTATTTTGAGTTAAATTGTTCACACTATTGATTCTGGGCTTTCTGTCCCACTGTTTTTTTTCTGCATAAAATCCACTATTATCTTCCTCCTATGTCCTCTCATACAGCATTTGTCCTGTCGTATTACCTACCCCCACTACTGTGACTGTTACCTGGTATTTTCCTACTGTAGCTTGGTATTTGCTTAGTCTCTTATATCCATTTTAGACTTTAATCTCTGAACTGTGTCTATAGTGTGCACTCTGCGAGTTCCTGAAGCAGATTAGTCATAAAAATGTGCTCATTGAATGTTAATATCTGACATTTCAAAATTGTATAAAGTATTTTGCTTATTTTCTCTTAGATTTTAGAATTATTTTGTCAAGCACTTCCCGCCAAAAGCTCAATTTTCCTGGTGTAATATTAAATAAATATATGGATTCATTTGAGAAGAATATAACTTTCAATATTGACTCAGTATTGAATTTAAGACTTCCCATTCATTAAGGTGAAGTGCATTTTTTGTTTGAGATTTCTTTGAGGTTTCTCACTAAAATTTAGCATTTTTCTTCATATGGGTCTTATATTGTCTTGTGAAGTATATTGTGTGGTACTTATTATTTTATAAATGAAACAGTTTTCTGTTAAGTTTCTCAACTAGTTATTGCTAGTATACTGAATTCCTGTTAATTTGAACTGTTATATATTTTATTTTCATGGGCTTTCCAGGTACATAAACATATTTAAGTACTTTTTTACATTTAAATCACTTTTATAATATTGAGTCCTCTGTTTTCTTTTTATTGCGTTATTGTACAAGCTAATATTTCCAGAACAACATTAAATATCGTTAGTGGGAATTATTTCTGTTGTCCTAGTTTTTATGGAAATGACTCTAAAGTTTCAACATAAACTTTAAAGTTGGCTCTTTGCCTGAGGTAACTTTTTTATCATGCAAAAACAGTTTTATTAAATTTCTAGTTTACATAGAACTTTTTCGAAATTTGACAGTTTGAACCAATGAACTCACTGCTTATTATAGGTAGTGAGGCTACTCTGAAAGTTGATATAATCTTTTATGAAAATGTTTTTCTACCCTCCTAAAATGGAGGGAGGACAGAGTGGAAGGACAGTAGAAGGTCACTGTTGATGTCTCTTTCTTCAAAAGAAGCAATCAGTGCATCACCAACATGCTGATGCTCTGGTACACAAAGCTTCCAAAATGGAGTTTATTTTTAACTCCATTAGAAGAAAACACACATTTGTTGAATCAATTAGGCAACTAATTAATTAATTAATAGCACTTAGTGCCTAGGATGCTTTAAGGTCTAGGTAAATGTTAGCTATTCACAGATGAATTGTAAAACTGCAGAGTCATCTCAGAAGCCTGCAATAATCTGCTGTTTTCTTATTTAAGTACCAAATTACAAAACTGGGACTCACTAAATATAGCCCTTCAATGACCAGTTCGTTCTATAAAATGTTTTAAAAATTAGCCAATTTCCTGTGGGATATCCATATTATTACTTACTTATAAAAATTAGAAGACACATGGGACACATATTCTCAGATAGCAGCATGTGATTTTAGTTTGCCACAGTCCCCAGCACTCCCTATTACCCATTCCCATTCAATTTACCTGTCCTATCTTCAAAGTTATTTTTGGTTGTACTCCTTAAATTTAGTCTCCGTAAAAGTGAATTATTTACTCATAATTGTTGAGCCAGGGAAGATACTAATAGTTATTTGGATAAGATTATGCCTGAGGTAGATAAACATCAATCTTTTGTAAAAGAGAATATTCAAACTATACTTTTAAATATGCATTCTGAATCCCAATCTTATTCCTAGTAAATGGGCAGCAGAAACAATTGTAACATCACTGGTGAATGACTCTCAGAGCAGGGTAGAAAATAATTTCCTTCAATTCTATAGAATATTGTAGTTAAAAATCATTTTCTTGTTCACCTTTCTCTGACTAAACAGACCATGTGTCTAGCTCATTAAAAAAAAAATTCTGTGATGCATAGCATGGTGCCTTGCACAGGGTAAATATTCAATAAATATTTATTATATAATGTATTTAAATAATGACACATTGTATGATTTTCAATAGCAGAAAAATTATTTAGTGTAAGATGGTCAGCTTCAACTATTTCCAAAAGCAACTATCAGCATGTTTGTAGTTTTCTCATTACCAGTAGAACAAAGTAAATTTACAAGTGGTTGAAAAAATTTGATTTTACAGATATGATTTGCAGAAAAATACCTACATTTTTCCAAGTTCTTTAGCAGTAGTTTTCATTGTAAAAACACATTGAGGAAAAAAATTCTAGAAATTACTTTAAAAAGTAATTTATAAGAGTTATCTAGGATCCTGACACTTAGGACTGATTGGCGAGTTAAGTGTTTTCAAAGGACTCAGCTATCAATGTCTTGAAAAGGTAATTACATGGAAATAAAGGTACCAACTCTAGAACAGGATCACTCTATTACAGGATTAAAAGCTGACTTATGTAAGTATTTCAAGAAAAACAAGGGAAGGGGTATTTGAAGTCCCAAAACTAATTACTTCAGCTTTATCTTTAAATTTCCTACATGCAAATGGATTGTTGTATAAATATCTTTGCCTCTTTAAGTTCTTTCTTTTACTATAAATATCCCAAGTGGTCAAAAGCAAATTCCCTAAAAAAAGAGAAGGCCATGCATGTATTGCTCCTCACTTCGGCACAGACTAAATTTTTCAAATTTAGTCAGTTGTGCTAGGTTCTCTTCCAATTGTTCTTAACCTTGGCTGTATCCTAGAATCACCTGGAGAGATTAATGAAACTCTGGATGTCTGGGTCCCATCCATGGAAATTCAGATTTGATTGATCTGAGGTGCATCCTGGACACAGGAATTTCCTTTTTCTCATGGTTCTGGTTTAGCTCAGGGTGCAGCTGAATCTGAGAACCACAGTTCTAGCCCATGAGTCTTAAAATTCCATTGTATCTTATCCTCTCTCACTTGCAGGTGAAGACAAAAGATGCCTTCTTTGCTTCAGATTCCATGGAATAAAGATATGAATATATAGTTTTAGAGCATGAATGGTCCAGGTAAAGGTTGTCTTAAATCTAATGTTAGCAATGTCTGGTTCTATTTATATTTTGTTGACTATCCCATTTCTTTAAACTTCCTGAGAGACAGAGGAAGAGAGAGAGATCTTTTCATCCTGCCATTTCCAAACACTCATGGTTATATATATTGAATGTATTTATAGCTTCTGGTCTCATTTATTATCTGAAGTTCTGATTTTTTCCCCACTTGAAACAACCACATCAACAACAGGCAAATGTTCTTTTCTTTCTTGCTCTAAGCATTACATTGCTGAACTTTCAATTTGTGTCACAATTGCCACTATATCTAAATTCAAATATGCTTTTTACAAGCCTCTATTGAATTGAAAAGGCATTTTAGACACTGTGAGACTAAACAATGGTTCCCAGATGATCACAGAGAATAAAATTTCTCTAGCATGTGAAGGACACGTATCATCCTTATAAGTGGTGCCCCTCATGAGCGCGCTGGTAGGTGATTAGCACCACTATGACTAATTTTCAGATTTGGACAAGATTCAACGTAATTTGAACTGGAACTCTGTCAAGGTGGCAGGGCCCTATTTTAATTTTGAAACTCACTTTTACTAGGCCGAATGGATTCTGAGAATGTTATTCAAGCTGAAGTGAGGTGTCATCCAGAGCAGTGATACTCCAAATGAGATGGGCAACCAGAAACATCAAGCATCTTTGGAGAGCTTGTTAGAAGCTCAAATTCTCAGGCTCCAACACACTTACTGAGTGAGAAACTCTGGAGTATGGCCCAGCAATATGTGTCATAACAATTCCTTCAGGTGATTATGATCCATATTAAATAGGGAAGGTGGTGACCTATATCTAGAATAAGCTCAATTCAAACTATGTCAGAGTAAGGGGAAAGATTCAGGTGGATATTCCTCTATGCCCTTGATACATTCAGAAAGCTGTGAAGTCCAGAAAGGAAACATTTACTCAATGTAAGGGGAAAAAGAAATAGGACAGTGATTAAAGGGTCGAATCCAGGCTGCTACAGTATCAAGAAATGCTTAATGGTGTTACACAGAAAGAAACTTGGTGTTCATACTTCTGTACCATGGGAGGATTCTTTAGGGTTGGACCCAAGGTGGAATTTAATCTTCCTGTCAGAAGGAATGGAGATATAATGCAGCTCCATCAAAACACACAGGAAGCTTTCCAGGGGTACAAACATGTCTTAAACACAGAACAGAATACCACAGCTATTACACTATTCCTCTGAGCCTCACCACCTGCCCCCCCCCAAAAATCTGTAGTGGCTCTGTTTTTGTGTCTGGTTATAGAAAAACCTGAGTCTGAAATTTGAGTTTGACAAATGGACTGAAGTTTCCCTGCAAATAGGTTGGAATGAGATAACATAAGATGATTAGTTATACCTGTCCAGTGAAAGAAAGAGACAGAGGGCATTGTGCAATGGTGAGTGTAAGTCCCAAATGTGGAAAATCGCATAGTTGCCATTATTACAGGGCTTATACATGAGAAGGCTGGTGTTCTCAAAGGAGTGGGTGTGGGTAGTAGCTGCTTCTACTAGCAGAAGTTCAGGGGCATTTGAGAGAACAAAGTTTTCAGCCTCATTCACATCTGCTGTCATGTCTCCAATCAAACATGAATCATAAGGCCCTGAGTCTTTCTTTCTAGTTCCTTTAACTGAGGTTAACACTCTGGGATAGTTGAGCATTTAATTTGTGCTGCAAAACTCTACAACTCTTACAATCAAGACATGCGTGTAGTAAGTGATGAGAACTTGCTTTCAAAGTTTTCTGATTTCCATTGTCTTCTGTGTTGGATATTTACATTCTTTAATATCTCCTTCTTCCTTTGTATTTTCTCTAGGGCCATCAGAGGGAGCCATAATTATAGTCATTTTTGTCGCCATAGTGACTAACTACCATAGCTACATCTCCCAATACTTGGCCTTCCATCTGTATGCCACCTCATGCAGTACCAGTGATAATTTGAGTAATAACGATCTCATTATGTGGCATGGTTTACAAACATGCCTTTATCTGTCAGAAAGAAGGCATCAATGTTTTTCTCAAATAAACCTTCCAGAATCTCCTTCCGAAAAGTTGTTCTGTTACCACTCCTGTTTCCCATCACTGCATCAGTCAAGGCCCTGGCAGAACTCCTGTGGACTTAATGAAGTATTGATATATTTAATGAACTCACTGTCCTCCTGCCATCCAGTCTTTTGCTGTGTCTCTCAATTGCCAAACCCAAGTTTAAGCCAGTGGGTAGAGAGTTAGTTGATACAGTCCATTCATACCTCTGAGACACAAAGTGCTGGAGGATAAATCTAGAGAGGAAAGTGGAAGATATCTAGCATACCTTCGATCTGAGCTCTAAATATACTATATGACTTTAAATTGTCTTCCTTGATAAGAAAATCATACCAGTGTTTTTATGGAATGTTTAATACGGATGCTGATAACTCTTTCTTCTTTTAAAAAATACCATAGCAGGCCTGAGACTACTATCCTCAGCAAGGCCTGCTTGTCAGATTGTCTCTTGGTTATAGTCTGGAAATTTGGCTGGGAAACAATTTCTCTGTGATGTAAAATTTTGCTAAATGATAAGAGTGACTCATTGTGCCTAACCTGTACATTGTGTTTTATTCTGAGCACCTGTTTTCTTGCTAGGAGTCTGGAAATTTCAGAGATTATGGGCAAGCATCTACCCCCAGTAAAATCCCTGGAATGCTAGGCTCAAGAGAGCTTCCCTTGTAAACAACATGTGTTGTAACAACTGATTGGTGGAAGAATTAAGCTCATCCTGTATGACTCCACTGGAAGAGGACTCCTGCCAAGTTAAGTCCTGGTTTCATCAAGACTTCACCCCTGGTTCTTTTTCCTTTGCGATTGTAGTTTGAATCCTTTCACTGGAATAAACAACAGCCATGAGTAAGACTATACGCTGAGTCCTGTGAGAATTCCAAGTGAATCATCAAACTTGGGGGTGGTGTTGGGGATCCCCAACACAATACCATATACTAATGTTAGAAAAATCACAGATAGAAATTTTACTCATTCATTCATTTAAACATTTTTTAGTGCCTTCTGTAAAATAGGCTGTGTGTTTAGAAAATACCTTTAAAAGTTAAGAATTTTCAAAGCCTGTGATTCAGCTATTTTAATGAAGTTACAATGTCATTTTCAAGCAGACAAAAAACTTCCTTTTCTTATCTTCCCATTATTCTATATTGTTATCCCAAACAATCAATGTAAAACAGAAAATTGAAGTGTTTGAAGACAATGTCATTGCCTACCAACAGCATTACTTCTCTGGAAGATATAGAGTATGTGATAAAAGAATGACATTTATCTTACTTTGAAATTTTCTGGAGTACTGAAACAAATATTAGGAAACAGGTGTACATGCTTCAGATCAAAGTAATAATGGTACTCTTTGTGATGCTAAATCTAAATCTATCCTGCTTTATAATTAACAGGGTTGAAAGATAACTGTACCTTATATGTCAATAATCATAAGATCTTTGGCTGACTGTATACCTAGGTTTTTAAGAATTGAACTTGAATAATTTTCTTTCTTATTCATGATTACCAAATGGCCTACCTAACTTTTTCTCCCTCTAACTTATTTTAAAATCTTTACACATTGATGGAACAATTTTAAATATCAGTTTTAGGTTTAGAGTTCTATGCTTTGTTTTAATCTCATTAACATTTAACATAATAAAAATCTGAGAAATTCCAATGCTTTTAAATCAGCAATTTCTTGCATATTATAAAAGCCTATAATTGAGAGTATCCCACCTCTTCTAACAACAGTGGGACAAAAAGGGCTTTTAAAGTAAGAGAATAAAAATACAAAAATGAACTAAACTTTGATTTCTTGAAAACTAAGAGGTGACCTACACTATTTTTCTATACTATAAATCTGACAATAAATGGTTTTATGCAAACAATAGACACAGATGTTAGACACATGAAAAGATACCTCTTTTAACAAGGTGCAACATTTTGGTAATGGATGTATTTCTTTTTAACTGACCATGAATGTCAGTGGCATACTGTATTAAAACAGATCAGTTATAGACCATCACGAAGATGTGATCTTTACGAAAGACAAAGCCCATGTAGTTAAAGTAAAATATAGGGCCTAATGGTCATTTTATTTAGAAATTGTGACTCTAGGGACGAAAAGAGAAAATTGGTTTAAAAATCTTCAGATCACAATAAAAGGTACCAATCTCAATGATGGAACTTATATGAGAGAAATGTATGTATGCATGTATATATATATATATATATATTTTTTTTCTACCAACAAGATTACTGAGAGAGTCTTTCATCTTTTATTCCTTTTATCTTTAAAAGTAATAATACATTTTTGGAAAACAAGAACAACATTTGTGGAGGAAATTACTTTTTCACTGCGGAGCAAGAACAGTGATATTTTTAAATGAATACATTGGGGGAAGGAAAGAAAAAGATGTTAAAGTTATGGCAGTTTATTCATAGATAGTCTATTGTTTTTCAGTTATATCTTTTCTCCTAATTAAGTTTTATCTTCTCATTTAAAGAAAAATGGCAGAAATCTGCTTTTTAAAAAATTCTATTTCGTTAGTGTCAGTTAAGAAAAATACATCACAGAGAAGAATAGTAGAGAGAATTCATGCAGAGGAAATCAAGAGATATGTCACTTCCCATATGAGGAGCATAACCCAATGGATTAGGTCTAGCTGTGACCACAGATGTTTTCTAGCTAGAAGCAGGTGGTTAGTTGTAACTTAGAACATACATAAAACAGCTCCCTCTCTAAAACCTCAGCACTAATCTCATTTTATTTTCAAGCTAGTTCTTATAAATAATGTATATATAAAATTAATAGCAACACATATATATTATAAAACTAATTTTTTTTAATTGCTACTTTTTTAATCTAGAAGAGAAGTGTGTTACACTATATGTGTTAACTGTGAGACTATCACATTTAATTTGAAGATTTGGCTCATACACTAAAATATCAAAACAAATCAATAGAATTACAACTCAAACATCCAAAGAAGTCTGCTGGTAAAATTTCTTTATGCTTTTACTTGAGTCCCATTGTTGGAAATCAGAATGAATACAGTAATGAGAAAACAAATACAAAACTAGCTACCTTGGTTTAGAAATGGCTGTTTGTTTGTTAAAAAAAATTATGACCTATGTATGTAACTGAACTAGGCCAAGAATTTTATCATAGTCTATTTTCTAGTGAATCACCTTACTCTTAAAATAGATACAATCAGATTTAAGATATATCACAGCTTTTTCTTGGATTACTTCTTTCTCAATATAGAATTCAATGAGTCACTTGCTTAGGTGGAAGGAAAATCAATACTGCAAATATACTCATTTTTTTCCCACAGAAATTCCCAAGAGAAATTATTCTATGATCCAATAAACCTCTTAGTGAAGAAAAATATTCTATTACTTAGTCTAAATATCTACTTAGTCATTTTGTACCATAATAGTTATATCACAACCCCTTCTTAACAGTGTAAATCATTTTCTTTCTTCTTTGTAGAGAAGAATTTTAAGTTATCATGCATTACAATTCTTATGTATCCTTCCAATTGGGGTCAAAAAAGCATCCAGGTAAAGATTTCCCTCTAAAACTGAAAACTATAAGAATCAACCCATAAAGAAATATAGTCATGATTTGTAGCATTATCACATTCTAAAGACAGTCATTAAATCTATTCTTGATGAGTGTTTTGTCATCTCTGCTGAATGTGGGGGTTTCTGAAAACACTGTTAACCAGCAGAACTGACTACATAAATTAGGTAATTGTTATTTTGACAAAGCAAAGGTCTACTAATCTGTATAAGAAAAATATCATTAGTTAGAGGGGTTAGTACTTCTCCAGCAAGAATCAGAGTAGAAAACACCATGTCCAATTTAAAAAAGTCATTATTCTTATCCTCTTGACTAATTTAACTGGAGAGTTTATCAGTCTCCTAGCATGATGACCTATTGTGATAACCTTGGTTATGGTTCTTCATAATACCCATGCTTGGCAAACAACCTCTGGCCCTAATTTTGAAATCCTTATAAGTGAAATAATAGTCTGGCAGTGTTATAGGACACGTTTGTCCACTTGGTAGTTATACTTACCAGTGTAAACTAATACATTTTTACAACGAAAATCAGTCTTTCAGGATTTAACATAGCATGTCTGTTGACACAAATCCCAGTTACTTCTAGATGAAGTAATAAAATCAATTTTGGGGATCTGAACATTTAAAGACTAGGTATTAGTTGTGCAAGTACAACATGAAAATCCTGAAACCTTGCTAGGTCATGTCTGAAATAGCAAGATGGCTTCCTACTTTACAACTTTGGTTGCATTCGCTCTTTCAACAAATACACTGTTCCAGGCAGTAGTCTACACACTAAAAATACGAAAGTGGACTGCCAGACATGAACATAAAAACAGGTAGTAAAATGTTTCATAATAAGTATTTTTTTAATTGAGATATGATTGACATGCAACATTGTAAATATTTAGGGTATACAGTATGCTATTTTGATATACCTATACATTGCAAAATGATTACCACCATATCATTAGGTAACACTTCTATCATGTCATATAATTATCATTTCTTTTTTTGTGGCAATAACAGCTAAGATCTGTTCTCTTAGTAACTTTGAAGTTTTTAATATAGTATTGTTGACTATCATTGGTATGCTATGCATTAGATCTCCAGGACTTACTTATTTCTACTAGTTGCAAGTTTGTACCCTTAAACATTTCCCCAATTTCCCCATCCACTAACCCCTGGTAACCACTAGTCTAGTCTCTGTTTCTCAGGTTTGTTTTTGTTAGATTCTACACATAAATGGTATCATACAGTATTGGTCTTTTTATGTCTAACTTATTGACCTCAAGATCAATCTATGTTATTGTAAGTGGCAGGAATTCTTTTTCTGATGGCTAAATAATCTTTCACTTTATATATATATACTGCATCTTCTTTAGCCATCCCTTTGTTGATGGAGACACTTATCTTGCCAATTGTGAATAATGCTGCAATAAATATGGATATAGCTTCAATATCCTGTTTTCATTTCCTTTTGATATATACCAAGAAATGGAATTGCTGGATCATATGGTTGTTCTATGTTTAATTTTTTGAGGAACTTCCATACTGATTTCCATAGAATGGTACCTATTTACCTTCTACCAACAGCACAAGAGTTCCATTTTATGCACATCCTTGCCAACACTTAACTTACTGTCTTCTTGCGGATAGACATTCAAATAGGTGTCAGGAGGTATCTCACTGTGGTTTTGATTTGCAGTTCCCTGATGAGTAGTGATGTTGAGCTTCTTCTCATGTGCCTGTTGGCCACTTGGATCTCTTCTTTGAAAAAAAATTGTCTATTTGGTTCCTTTGACCAATTTTAAATTATATTGTTTGTTTTTTTACAAATTTGGTTTTGGTATTGAGTTGTATGACTCCTATATATATTTTGGATATTAACCTTTTATCTAATATATAGTTTGAAAATTTTTTCTCCCATTTCATAGGCTGCCTCTTCATTTTGCTGATTGTTTCTTTTGCTGTGCAGAAGCTCTACATTTGATGTAGTCCCACTTGTTGATTTTTGCTTTTATTGCCTTTGCTTTGTGTCCTATCCAAAAAATCATTGCCAACACCAATGTTTGGCATTCCCTATGTTTTCTTCTAGGACAAAGTATCAGGCCTTATGTTTAAGTTTTTAATCCATTATAAATTAATTTTTTGTGAGTGGCATAAGACAGAGATGCAGTTTCATATTTCTACAAGTGGTTATCCAGTTTTCCCAACACCATTTGTTGAAGAGGCTACTCTTTCCCCACTGAGTGTTCTTGGCTCCCTTTTCAAAAACAAATCATAATAGAGTTTGGTAGATAGGAATCAGAGAAAGCTTTCTAGAAAAACTTGTATTTTGGCTGTGTGGGTAAAATTGCAATATTTCCAGAATCTCTTGCCTGACCTTAGTGCATCTCCATATCAGTAGGTTTTTCCAAGGGGTAGAGGTGAGGTCTTTTTGCAGCCAGGTCTCAAGAGACATGGGCAAGCAGAAGTAGATGACTGCTTGTAGACAATAAATAGGTTTCTCCCACTTTATTTCTCCATTTGACTGATTTCAGCTTTAAAGGTTATTTGCCCTGGGCTGGGAACATATTTTCCCCCTAGAGTTATACCTGGCAGTAGTCAGCAGGACCTCTGAACCCAAAATCAGTCTTCATGGGTGTAACACTTGGGTGTGCTGCCCCTAGAAATGGTGGGGAGATACCCAGAAAACCCCCTGCGGATGGTGGGGAGGCCCTGGTGACTGCTGTGGTGGGGGATGACAGCTCACCCTTCCCTCCAGCAATGGTGGATGGTGTGGCTACACCCAGGAATTCATCTGGGGTTTCCACTTTGGGAGCCCCTTGTGAGGAATTGGTCTAGGGTAAAGCACCTCCTAGATGGGTGGGCCATTCCCCAGAACTGGGGAAGGGTGGAGACACCAGAAGCTGTGGAATTAGCCTCTGTGAGATAGAAGACTGCTTAGAGGCCCTGATCAGCCATGTAGCAGCCAGGATTGTGGGATGTCTGTTTCTGAAGATAGTGCAAAAGGGTTATCGAGGAGAGACACACACTTCAGTGTCACTTGAAACAGTTGGGTGATGACCTATGAGATGCCCTTAAGAAAGAGAGACAGTTGTTGAGAAGATGGGTTGCGTTTCTGGAAGATACATTAACAATGAGGGAGAAGGCAGCAGGAGAATCCACATTGCAGGATGCAGTGGGGCAGGAGGAGGAAAGAGCAGTGCCTTCAGCTCGGGAGATGGTAGAGGAGATATAAGGAGAGGATGAGGGGGTGGGGCTGAAAACTGAACTGTTGCCAAGGCCACTGCCCAAGACACCAGCCACCCATATTAAAGGCCTTTCTAATTGTAATTAAGAAAATAAAAATGCAACAATTGCAGGCTCCTTTGGGGGAGGAACTGCCCTCTCCACAGGAACTCCATGCTCCGTGCCTATACCCAGGATGAGCTGGTGGACATGAGCGTCCTGTATAGGCAGAAGCCATAAGAACCTCTGCCTACATGGCTTTTGTGTCTCTGGGATATGGGAGTGGAAAACATTGTTATGTCAGGCTCTGAAATGGGTAGACTGGCTTCCCTGATGACTCACCCTTCCCTCTGGTAGCGGTTGCAAAATGCCTGTCACACCTCAGGGAATCACGTGTTTCTGGATTGGCTGACAGCAGCCATCAGGACATTTTGGCTTAATCAGGGTGATTTACCTACTTACCCACTAGCTGGAAAACATATAAATAGCTCCAGCAGGTGTTACGGGAGTTGGGCATGAAAAATATCATCTATAATATGAACCCCCAGGGTCCCGATGAGGAGCTGTTCACTGTAAGAATGAGAAATCTGGTGCTCTATACAGCTTCCCCATCTGTCTTTGGGTCCCAAGTGACTATTCTTGCCCTCAATACATGGCAACCCATAATTGAGGTCACTTGTACTTTAGCAGATCTGGGGAAGGTTGAAACAATAAGAGCACAGAAGGAAGTACAGGCTATGACTAAAAGGAGAGGTACAAAGGGCCCTGTGAAGGTCTTTTGGACCCAGATGTGGGTTGATTTGATAAAAGCCAGGGTAGTGAAAGAAAAACTTGATGGGCAGCCCAATAGGATCTTGTTAGAACTATGGCACCAATTCAAGCCAGAGCAGCAGTTCCAGCCACTGAGGTCCAGGACACAGAAGCCAGGGACAAAGACCCATGTTCGGCCTGTGTCCCTGCAAGACTTCCTGGGGGAAAGCGCTCAGGCTCCACCTGGGCCCTCACCCCGACAGGAGGATGATTGGGCATTGTGGTCTGGCTGAGGCAGGGATCAAGGCCCTCAACTTGGGTGATGTGGTGGGGACTGAAGGCCACATGCAGAATTAGCAATTCATTGGTCCTCTGTGAATGTACAATGTGTCCTGGCGCTGGTGGATGCAGGAGCTGAATGTTCTCTGATTTATGGCAACCCTGAGCATTTTCCCAGGACCCCTGCTGTGATGGATGGCTATGGGGGTAGGGCAATTAGAGAGAAGAAAGCCCAGATCCCATAAGGGTTAGGGCATTTACCCTCAAAGGAGTATACTGTGTACGTTTCTCCAATCCCTGAATATATTTTGGGGGCTGATATCCTGCAGGGCCTGTGGTTACAGAACACTGCAGATGAGTTCAGAGGGTATGTGTGGTAAAGGCAGTTCTAAGGGGACATGCTAAGCACCCACCTGTAGCTCTGCCTGTACCTTGGTGGGTGACAAATACTAAGCAATATAAATTGCTTGGGGGGCACAGGGGAATTGGAGAAACTCTTATAAGAGTTGGAGAAGATGGGCATCATAAAGCCCACTCATTGTCCTTTTAATTCCCCAGTGTGGCCAGTGAAAAAGCCAGATGGATCTGGCCTATGACTGGTTTACAGGGAACTGAATAAGTCACACCCTCTTTACATGCTGCTGTCCCCTCTATAGTGGCCCTTATGAGCGCCCTGTCATGAACTAGGAATATATCATTATGTTGTGAACCTTAATAATGCCTTCTTCTCTATTGACATAGTACTGGAAAATCAGGAACAGTTTGCCATCACATGGAAGCCAGCAGTGGACATTCAGTTGTCCTTCCACAGAGATACCTCCACAGTCCCACCATATGTCATGGACTTGTAGACCAGGACTTGGCCACACCGAAGAAACCACAAACATTGTAGCTGTATCACTACATTGATGATATTATGCTCACGTCTTATTCTCTTGCAGATTTAGAAGGGGCAGTTCCTAGACTGCTGCAACATCTACAGGAGGAAGGATGGGCTGTGAACAGCACCAAGGTTCAGGGATCTGGTTTGTCAGTAAAGTTCTTGGGTGTTGTCTGGTCAGGTAAAACTAAAAGGGGTGTATAGGATGAATGTGAATCTGAAGGTAGGAAACAAAGCAATTAATTGTTTAAAAACCCTTTCAATAGTCAAGGAAAGAAATGATGAGGATGTGGAATTCAACTAGTAGTGTGGAAGGAACTTAGCAACATATTAGAGATAGAATCAAATAGGACTTGGAATTAATTTGGTGTGTACTTGGGGATCCTCAGCATTAATGGTATAAATTAACGTAGGTTGATAGGATAAGGGAGAGTATGGGGCATTAGAAAAGGATGTAGAATAGGCTTTGAGAATCAAAAATATAAATATAAATAGTAAAGAACTGATTGAATTGAAATAGAATTGAGAATATTCATTGTGTTAGAGAAGAAAGAATCACAAGCAACTGAAGAAAGAGATAGAAAAATTGGGGTAAAAAGTAAGAAAACAGGAGAAAGAAATGTCATATCTGTCCTCTTCAGATCCAGTTTGTTTTATTGTCACACAAATTATTTGTAATTAAATTGATAATAATACTTACAATCACTATACCTTTTTTGATAACTAGAATTGTGCTGAATGGACACACACACACACACACACACACACACACACATATATATATATACACTGCAAATATGTTATTCATCAATTCTTATGGACAGAAAATTGTATTGATTTTATATTTAGCATGATGTTTCTAGCAGCCTGGGTTATGTTGTATTATCTATTCAGTCTATTTAATTAGTAGTTCTATTCCTAAGGATTTTCAATGGAGGGCTTTTACTGGTTGTTTCAATCCCTAAAAATCAGAGGCAGGTATCTTTTATAAGAGGAGATGATATTATTCCCCTGGATTCAGCAGCTACCTGTGGTTGCCTATCACTTTCTCTCATTCCCCTTATTTTGGAAGTATACTCAATTTACCATCCACAGGAATGAAAATATAACTCCAGTTATTCCATTACTCTGGAGACATTACAGTGTACGATCAAGGAGTAATCAGAATCTTATCTTGAGATATACTACACATATAGGCATGTAAGCACACATACACACACAAACAGAAAAAAAATGTTTTCTATTGATATTGACTAATATTGTCTAACACCAATATTGTTGGCCATTTTCCTTGGCTAAATGAACCAAGAGTCCACAATCCTTGACTACCTTGCATGCTTTTGAGGTTGTCCACAGCCTTAGGGGTTAGCATTCACCTCATAGCACATGTAAACTCTATCTTCTAGAATTGAGCAGTGCATATCCTGTGGGGCCACATGGATGGATGGGCCTGTTAATGTATCTGGGGAGGAACTGTGACAGAGAGTGGAAGAAAACCCTGATCATCTTGTTTCGATTGTATGCAGCTTTGCTGGAAATTAATTCCATCTTTGGTCTTCCCAATAATACATGTCTTTATATTCCTTATGTCTTATTATCTTAAGCTAATTTGGACTAGTGCTACTGAAATGGAAAAAGTTCTGAATCTCTGTTGCATCAGCAAAGAATTCATTCAGAAAATGTATTTACCAAATATTTATTGAGACATATTGTATAAGACTCTGTTCTTGATGCTGGTTATGACTATATATGACTTGATGACTATATATAAATACTTAAAAGCTCTGACTTCATAGAGGTCATTTTAGTGAATGTACTTTTCCCAGAACATACAAATAGCAAACAAGTTTCACGGATAGATTTCTAATTGGAGCCTAGAAAATGGGAATTCAAATATCATCTAGATAAGCTGTTTTAGAAGAGGTTTTACACTGTATGTGCTTTCAGTAAAGGTAGAGTTCTTCTGTATCTTAAAATATCCATCTTAAATGGAATGGTTTTGCAAAACTCAGTGACGTATATGTTTTTAAACTATAGTGATAGAAAAATGTCTTTAATTTTCCGACTCCAGTTTATAGATTCATTTTGCCATGGTGCACATTCTTATCATGTCGGTGGCATGGAAATATGTGTGCCTGTCAGACATAGGGCACTTTTTAAAAAAAATGTCTCAGTGATATCTGAATATACAAGGGTTTATATAATGTATTTTGTGAATTTCTAAATGTCATGCCCATGCTTTTAGTATTTTGTTGAAAGAAAAATTTTAAATACCTTATAATATTGTTGAATATTATAAGGGATAGGAATATTTCTACAGATAGGAATATATCTAAATTTCATTCTATAAGGGACATAGCAAGTGGATTTTCTATTAATGAGAGAGCTACCTAGAATCCTGTAATCGTTGAGCTATACATTTGTGCACAATGCATCTGACCCACTAGCTTTTACTGATGAGGCTATTGCCTTAGCTTGAAATAAATGTGGGCTTTGGTAATCTGAACCAAAGCTTAAGTCTTATTCAAGTTTAGTAGCCTTTACATGACTATAGGTGACAAATAATCCTTGTTCTAGAAGAAACTTCTATGCATTGGTAGTAGCTATGGTGCTGAAACAGGTAAGTGAAAGAATTCTGGCAAGAGCATAAGTCAAATGTGGTTGATGATGGCAGAGTTTTTGCCAGCCATGCTACATTATAATGCTTTTAGGTTAGAAACTGTATCTTATACCATCGAGATATATGAAATAATAGCCCATGTTATACATTCTGTTGTCAAGGTTCACTAGGTAATTCTACAAACATTTGTCTTATCCTAGAGAAACTGATCAGTTAATTTTGAAGCCTCATCTCCAGACTTCATTCATTCATCCAGAAATGTATTAGGAAACTAGATGCCAGGTAAACAGAAATGACTAAGCATTCATCCTGGTCTCGTTGTCTAGGAGAAAGGATAGATGTAAACAAATAACTGAAGAACAGTTCATAGAGTATCATTAAAAAATTAAATGGGAGCTGCTCAAAAGGAGAAAGACATGCACAAGCCTAACTGCCAAGATTGACATTTTTCCTTTCATAGTATTCAGCACAGAGAGGGGCAGGAGGACCAGTAGAAGCAATGTTTCTTTGTTTATACTGGTGGGAATGACAGCATGGCTTTCCCTGAAGATATTGGGAAATAAAAGACCTTTGTTCCTCAGAGAACACACGGGATTCCCTGATCTACTGGTTATTTAATATTATATAAGGCCTTGTCACCTTGGATGATAGGTTTTCAACATTTGAACTTTGGGGGGACACCAGTATTCAGACCCTAGGATTCTGTCCCTGGCCTCCCAATATTCATGTTCTTTTCACATATCATCAACTCAAAAGTCTAAATTGAAAGTCTCATCAAAATCAGATATGGGTAATACGACTTTAGCTGTGAACCTGTGAAACAGAACATATTATTTGTGTCTGAGGCACAACAGTGGGAAAGACATGGGACAGATATTTCCATTCCTAACAGGAGAAATAGAAAAGAAAAAAAGAAGTAACAAGTCCAAGGTAAGTCCAAAACCTAATGGGGCAAACAACACTAAACCCCAATCCTCCTTGGTTGCATGCCCCACCTTCCAGACCCACAGGATCTATAGTCACGCCTTCTCGACACACTAGCACAGGAGTTGAGCCCCAGAACTCTGTGACTGTGCACCTTGTCTTCATGGCTTTGCTGAGCACAGCCTATGCTGAGGCTGTCCCAGCTGGAGTCACACTTTGATGCTGGCAGGTGGCTCTAGGGTGTGGGAAGCCCCACTCCCGTGACTCCATTGGGCATTAATGGAGCGAAGACTCCCTGCCTTGCCCTGCTCCTGTAGCAGTGCTCTGCCTCGGGTGCATGCCCAGAGCTCCAGGCTCCTCCAGCCTTCAACATTTCGCTGGAGGCAGCTGCACTGCTGTGCTAACTCACTGGGATGCTGGAAGAGTATGGCACTGGAATGCAGATTGGAACCCACAACATGAAGTGACAGGCAGCAGCAGCCCCTCCTTTGGGCCCTTGACTCTCACCCTGTGTTTGGAAGGGGAGCCCTGAAGATCTCCAACATGCTTTCGGGGTCATCCTTCCATTGTGTTCGTGAATAGCTCCTAGCTTCTGTTGAGAAGGCCAGCCCATACTAACATCCTTATCAGATTTTGGCTGCACGCTTCATGTTCTCTCCCAAAGAAGCCTTTTCATTCCTTTCAATATGGATATACTGAGAATTTTCCAAATTTTAAAATTCTGCTTCCTTTTAAATTAATAGTTCTGTCTTTAAATCATTTCTTTCTTCTCTGACTATAAGCAGTCAGGAGGACCAGTACTTCAACACTCTGCTTAGATATTTCCTCAGCCAAATATCCAATTTCATTGCTAAATTCTACCTTCCCCAAAATATTTGGACATGAACACAAGTCAGTTAGACTCTTTGCCACTTTATATGAAGGACTGTCTTGCCTCCATTTTTTCAACATGTTCCTCATTTATGCCTGAGACCCATTAGAATGGTCTTTCCCATCCACATTTCTACCAACATTCTGTTACTGATCACTTACATGTTCTATAAGAAGACTGAGGCTTTTTCTCTACAGCTCTCTTCATCTTCATCAAATTGCCTTTAATGGACCATTCACAGCAATGTAGTCTTTTTCTAGCATGTACCTCCAAACTCTTCCAGACTCTTATCATTAGCCAGTTCCTAAACTGCTTCCACATTTTTAAGTTATTTATTATTGTAACATTCCCACTTTTTGGTACCAATTTTCTGTCTCATTTGGGCTGCTATAACAAAATATCTCAGACTGGGTGGCTTATAAACAACAGAAATTTATTTTTTACTGCCTGGAGGCTGGAAGTCTAAGAGCAGGGTGGCAGCATAGTCAGGTGAGGGTCCTCTTCCCAGATGCCAATTTCTGGTTGTGTCCTCACATGATGGAAGGGGTGAGCTCGCTGCCTGGGGCCTCTTTTGTAAGATTACTGGTCTCATTCATGAGAATTTTGCCCTCATGACCTCATTGTCTCCCATTGACACTACCTCCTACTGCCAAGTATCTGGCATTAGGTGTTCAGCATATTAATTTTGGTGGTACACAGGCATTCAGACCATAATAGATCTTGTAGCATCTTGCCACTGAAGAGAATAATTCAAGTTTCAAAGCCAGAATAGTCACAAATAGATAAAAGCAGTTAGTAATATAACCTGGAATATTCAAGTTACTAAAAATGAGTGGTCTTACATCATTCAACCTTTCAAAATATTGTGTATATCCACATATACCACACAGAAAAGGAAAAAAAAATTGTAAAAGCAGTAATGGTACTTGCCCTCACAGGTCTTGTAACCTGTCATACAAATAAACCTAAGATGGCCCTATGTATTGGACCCTACCTTGTTTATTTCTTCACTGTAGACTGAGAGCCTTTAGCTCAAAAGCCCATTGGCTCCACACTCAAATTTTTAACATTAAAAAAAAAATTGTTTCTCTACCCACAGAAAACTTCTGACACCAAATATGTATGATTTTTTTTAATTCTAATAACCAATTCTCCAACTCTCCAGACACCAACTAGGCATCATACAATTTAATTCAATTCTGATAATAACTAGGTGGTGTTAGCACAAACCCCACAAGGATTTCCACCCCACAAGCTTAAGGATTCAATCCCACAAGACATGCACCACTTCAGACACAATTCACAAGTCCCAGGCTGTCATCTGTACCTCTGACTGGCAAGGTGTAAATCAAGAGTTCCCACACCCCCTCCTCAGATTTGCTAAATTGCTATAATAGCTCATAGAACTCACAGAAACACTTAGGTTTACTAGTTTATTATAGAAGGCATTATAAACTATACGAATGAGCAGCCAGATGAAGAGGTACATAGGGCAAGATCAGAAAGGTCTCAAGCTCAGTAGCTTCTGACCCTGAGGAGCTGGGGTGCAAGCTCCTGCATTACCAGAGATGGGTTCTTGGTCTCTTTGTGAGAAAGGACGCAAGGATGGACACAAAAGCAGTTCATTTTAGGAGTTTATTTGAAAATAAGAGCTTAAAGGAAAGAGAAAATACATGCTCAAGAGTTGAGCACAGGTAAACTGAGGTGAGTTTCACTGAGGATACAATAAGCTCTTTTTTTGTAAGGAAGATGAATATTTACTTAGTAGGAATAGGTTTCAAAGGAACAGGTGGAGTCTTCCTGGAGTTTGGGCTTTCTCCACCCTCATGCTGAGTAGGGGAGTTTTGAGCTATATCTGGTTCTCCTTGGAACTTTCATGGTGAAAAGTGTGATTTTTATTATTTTAATGGCCATGGAGTGTGATTTTTACTATGTTAATGAGTGTATGATGTATTTTGGGGTAAAATTGAGCTAACTTTTCTTCCATGTTGGAACCAACTGGTTTTGGCCAGTGGCTATTCTCACTCCACACAACCCATGAGAACAGCTTACATGGAATGTGTAGAATGTAAACAACAGCCAGCTGAAATCCCCACCCACTCCCTGCTTATATCTGGCTGTCTACCTACTCCAACAATGGCACATGGATGCTTTCACCAGACCAGAAGCTCTTCAAAGCCCATAGTTTAGGGATGTTTATGGAGGCTTCATCACTTAGGCATGATCAATGGTTAACCCAGTTTCCAGCCTCACTCCTTCCCCTGCAGGATGGGGGGTGGGGCTAAAAGTTCTAAGCTTCTAATCATGGCTTGGTCTTTCTGGTGACCAGCCACATTCTGAAGCTCTCCAGGTGCCCACCAAGCATTGTTTCATTGGAACAGAATATACTCCCATCACTCAGGAAATTACAAGAGATTTAGGAGCTCTATATAAGATGCTTCTATCACTCCCATCACTCAGGAAATTACAAGGGTTTTAGTAGCTTTGTGGCAGGAACTGGAGTCAAAGGCTAAATACTGGAAAAAAAGATGCTCCTAGTACCCATATCACTCAGGAAATTATATGGATTTTAAGAATTCTGTGTCAGGAAGCAGGGGCAGAGACCAAATATATTTCTTACTGTGTCACAGCATCTAATTATTTTAAAAAATAGCACAAACAAAGCAGATATTTTCTTAGCTATTTAGAGCCTGTATGCATTACATACCTTATAAAACATCAACTAGCATCTGCTGGCCATTGATAAGATAGAACCTTGTGGTTATAAGACCCCTTTGGAACTATGGCCTTTCAGAGCACTCGGACCCCTCCACCCCTCCACCCCCAGACTGCCAAGTGACATCACCTAAACATGAAGGCCTTCTCTCCTCTCCCCATCTCCGCCAGGAGTTTCCTCGCCTTCCTCCCCATCTGAGTAGGGACGCCTGTATCCTAGCTTCTGGACAGACTTCTGCAGTAAGGGATTCCCCCATGACTTCCCCCACATACATACCTGTCACAGTAACATCGCTCAGTAAAGCTTGAGTGTGTTACTGTCATCTCAAGGTCATGTCTTTTTCCTTGATCGACCCTCAAATTTCTCAAGCCCCTTATATAACCTGTTGAGGAAGAATCAACTAAAAGTTTTGCCTACTCTTCACCAAATATAAATAAATTCATTCTGTGTTTTAGGATTATTACCCTCTCAGAACCAGCCAGAAAAAAAAAAGTGAAATCATTGATTTGAAGGTTGTTATTATTATATCCACCTCCCACTTCAATACTTACATCTACTTTATTAGTTGAAGGTTTAAACTCCTGCAAGACAAGGTTTTAGCTCTTCCTCTTCCTCTCTCTTCCCTTACTTCCCTTTGTTGAATAATTGTGTCCTAAAGCTATTAAGTAGGACTGTGAAAAGGTGGCATCCGTGACAATTTGGGGTAGGAGAGGTGGTGTGAAGAGCCACAGTGACTCAAGCAGGGTGTCACTGAAAAAGTGGGGTGAGAGGGTGCTTGTGGACCTAGCATGTGGTATCGGAGCCAAGGCAGTGTGAAGAGGGCACCCCAACAGAGAGCTGGCATGATGTGTGGGTTATCAGAGCCTGAGCAGACTGAGTAGAGGAGCCTTTTAGAGATTGCCTAGCATGAGCTATCAGAGCCCAAGCAGGGCGAGGAAGGCATTCTTGCACAGTACTGAAGTTCTGGAGTCCAAGTAAGATGAGGAGAGCATCCATGCAGTGAGATTGGTTTTATGGAAAATATAGTAAATATGTAAATATGTTAAAGATAACAGGAGCCCAATTTCTCACTGTCAGAAAAAGGAGTTCAAATATTGAAAGGAAAAAAAAAAAGAAGAAGAAGAATGAGCTCTGTGGTGCTGGATTGGAATTGATGGTATTATATTTGTATTAATTTGTTAGGACTGCCATTGAAAAAATACCACAGACTGGGTTACTTAAATAATTGAAATGTATTTTCTCACAGTTTCTGAGTCTAGAAATCCAAGCTCAAGGTGATGGTAAGTTTGTTTCTCCAGAGGCCTCACTTCTTGAATTGCAGATGGATGCTTTCTTTCTTCCCATGTCCTCACATGATCTTTCCTTTGTGCACTTGCATCCCTGCTGTCTCTCAGTGTGTCCACATTTCCTTTTCCAAATGGTCACCAGTCAGATTGAATTAGGACCTGCCCTAATGGCTTCCTTTTACCTTAATCATCTCCATACACAGTTATACGCTGAGGTACTTGGGGTTAGGACTTATGAATTTGAGGGGGACACAATTCAGCCCATAAAAGTATTTTATATTGCTGCTGTATGCATGCATGTATGTATGGAAGTAGGTATGCATATTTATATGAGTTCTAGTTCTGTTTACTGAGGTTTGATACAGGAAGAGTAATTTGATTTGTTTTTTTCTTTGATAAAACCAGGTTATGTTTGTCTTAGAGCTTTTGTTGGTGAGTAGAACTTATATAATCAAATGTTATCATCATACATGTATTTTAAATTTTTCTAGGATTTATTCAAAGATGAGAAAAAATAGATAAATGAATCATATTTATTTGCCAAAAATTCTATTTTACTACTGCGTATATATGGATTATATGGATTGCTACTCAAGATTTATAAATAAATACTTGATTTTGTGACCTGACTTAGGTATTCCTAAGTTAGTGTCATATTTGCAAGATGCAAGATCCTTTTGAACACAGACTCAAATAATTTTGAAGAGCAGTGGATAAAGAAAATGAGTGAAGCAAAGGCTATATGAGGCAACAAGGATTGGTGGGGACTGTAGCAAGTTAGAATGTGTATGTATCTTGGCATATTTCAAATTCTCAAAAAAAAAGTTATCTTAGCCAAATACATCAGGGTATGGTCTCTGATAATGTCACAGTTTTATTGGCTTACTTTTATTATAATGATTTAGTAGGTATGCACTAAATACTAAGCTTAGGTTATATGGGACATCAAAGACAAGATCTTGAAGCATAGACTTAACATTTAAGCGTTGCTTTCAAAAGTTTATGTTCATCTAACCCATAAGTCCTTTTTTCCTCTTTTGCATAATGACATCTAAATGCATTTTATATATGTTTAACTTCTGTTAATCACCTTGTATTTCTGCTTATGTGTGTTAGTTTTATAAATACTTCAAAATTTAAAAATTTCATATTTACATGGCATGAGAAATTTTTTTCTTTTTTAAATTATCCATGGTCATTACAAACTTAAATCTTATCACTACAAGTTAGCATTGTACATGGCATCTATTAAATGATTCCTATTTAGCATAGATCAAATTATATTTTCATTCCTTTAGGACATAAAGCCACTTTCATTTTAAAATCTCACTCTTTCCAACCTTTTTTTTTTCAAGAATATCAGCCCAAATCATCAGAAAACACTGTTAGTATTTATGCCCTGTGGGATTTTATTACTATCTAATAATATAGAAAAGACTAATGGATTTTTAGAAATTTATATACAGAGTCAACTACTTTGAGAGGCACAGTACAATTATAACTACTTTTGTGTTACAGTGCCTCTTTTGAATATGTGTTACATCTCTTGGGAAAAAAGACTTCAAATGTAAGTATTCACACAAAATAGAATTTTTGATCCATTCAGTGACTAATCTATTACCTCATAATTGCATTTCATTAAAACCAATGTGTTAAATATTTCAAGCTGTTCATGCCGACCTAAAATTATTAAAATGTCCCGTGGATGAATGACCAATTGGTGGTGGGGACCGAAAGCTTGGATATATTTGTAAATCTTTTGGAAAGCCCTGATCATTTCAATTTCCATGTGGGGATAAAGAAGTTCAATAATTATCAAAATAATTCTAGACAATAACAGCTTGCTCAAAAAAATATGCAAACTTCAGGCTGACAAATGCATATGACTTTCTCTTTTAAATTGGGATTGGTTCTTCTTATTTTGTGCAAATAAAATCACTTCAGATACATATTAGTTATTAATCTGTTAGAAACTCTTGCTTTTAGCATTCCTGCTCTTTGGAAGTCTGTGTAGACCTTTGTGATGAATGAACTATGTCATCATTCTCATTCCCTGCATTTTAAAAAATCAGTAGTGATTATGTTTAAATATAACCACTGCCTTAAGTAAATAAAAGTATGCTAATATTTTATATATGTGCCAATTATCAAAGCTGAATCTACATGTTCACTCCAGAACACTTGGGGCAGGGGAGGGGGGAAGGTTGAGTTGGTTTTTTGAAGATCCAGTGTCTACTACATTAAAGCCTCCATATTGGTTTGACCAGTTTTTATACTCACATCTAGACATCCCAATTTCTTCAGAATTGAAATCAAGAAGTTCTATGAATTATACTGGAGCAGATTTTGAGAGCAAAAAGCAGGTAAGTAAAGATAGCACGTCACCTTTCTTTCTCCTCCTTTTTTT
The DNA here is from genome assembly GCA_032199065.1 of Smutsia gigantea. Taxonomy (NCBI): domain Eukaryota; kingdom Metazoa; phylum Chordata; class Mammalia; order Pholidota; family Manidae; genus Smutsia; species Smutsia gigantea. The sequence continues at coordinate 424,273 of JAVSCE010017731.1, read as the reverse complement.
TTTTTTTGGTCTTTTTTTCTCCTTCCTTAAAAACAATATATTATTCAAAATCCCAAAGTATTCCAGGTTCTTTGTATGAAATTCAAACAAAGTTGAAATACATGAAGAGAATAATGAAAAAACAAAACTTAATTCTACTTCCAACTTAACCTGTATTACACTACTTGTTAAGTAACTTTTGGATCCTAAACTAAATATTCTGATTAAATATGTTGAGTTATCTTATTGCAACCCCACAGTCCCAATTTAAGAGACTTGGGAGTAGAGTCATTAATGGATATTAGTCAATAAGTTCTAAGATCAAAAAATTTATAAATCTTGGGCCTTAGTTTTGTCTAGATAATCGTGACCTTGAAACTAGGTGATCTTTAAATTCTCTTCCAACTCTAAAATACTGATTCTACAATGTTATTTCTATAGGGATTATCTTGAATCTATAGATCATTCTAGGTAGTATGGAATATTAATTCTTCCAATCCATGAACATGGAATATCTTTCCATTTATTTGTGTCTTCTTCAATTTCCTTCATCAATGCTTCATAGTTTTCAGTGTACACATCCTCTGCCTTCTTGATTAAATTTATTCTTAAGTATTTTATTCTTTTTATTGTTATTGTAAATGAGATTGTTTTCTTAATTTGTTATCTTTCCAATAGTTTGTTGCTAGTATTTAAATACAAAACTGATTTTTGTGCTTTGATTTTGTATCTTGCAAGTCTACTCAATTTGTTGATTAATTGTAACTTCTTTGGTAGAGAATTTAGGGTTCTCTATGTATCATACCATGTCATCTGAAAACAGAGGCGATTTTACTTCTCCTTTTCTGATTTGAATGCCTTTTTTAATTTTTTGCCTAATTTTCTTTGGCTAGGACTTCAAGTACTATATTGAATAGAGAGTGGACATCTTTGTCTTGTTCCTGATTTTAGAAGAAAACCTTTCAGTTTTTCACCATTGAGTATGATTTTAGCTCTGAGCTTGTTATATATGGCCTGTATTATATTATGTTGAGGTACCTTCTCTATATATCTCATTTTTATAATGAAAAATGTTGAATTTTCTCAAATGCTTTTTCTCTGTCTACTGAGATTATATGATTTTTATGCTTTATTCTGTTATTGTGGTATATCACAGATTTATATATATTGAACCACCCTTGCATTCCAGGAATAAATCCCACTTGATGATGGTGTTGATCGTTTTAAGTGCTATTGAATTCAGTTCACAAATATTTTGTTGGGGAAATTTACATCTGTGTTCATCATGGATATTGACCTGTAAGTTTCTTTTCTTACAGGTGATCATGACTTCATGAGCACTTTGATTACTATTAGGGAAGATATAAAAGTGTAAATCATTATTCCTTCTCATAAGAATTTATTATATGTAAGTAGACCAGATTATACTATTAGTAAAATGACATTATAAAAATGTTACATTATGATAAAATTACCACATACAGAAACAGCACAAATAATTAAAGAATATCAGTTCAATCAATTCAGAAAAACCACTCACAAAATCCCACAACTATTCATGAAAAACTCTCAGTATACTAGGAATTACAAGGGAATTTCCTCAAACTGGAAAGGAACATCCACAATAAAATTCAGAGCTAATATTATATACTTAATTATTAAAGACTTGTGTACACCCTCATCACTTCTATTCAACAATGTATTGGAATTTCTAGTTAGTCAATAAGGCAAAATAAAATTAATATGTCTACATTAGAAAAGAAACAAAACTGTCTTTATTTTTACATGACATGATTCTGTATGTTGAAACTCCCAAGGAATCCCTCAATATCGGCTAATAAGCAAATTTATTAAGGTTTCTTAATACAAGATTAATATAGAAAAACAATTGTATTTTATATATTAGCAACAAATAATCTATAATTGAATTTAAGAAACCAATTCCATTCATAATAGTATCATAAAGAATAAACTACATAAACTACTAAGAATAAATTCAAAAAAATAATTGTAATATTTGTACCCTGAAAACTACATAACATTACTAAGAGAAATTGAGGATCTAAATAAATCATATATGTATTATTCAAAGACTCGATATTATCAAAATTGCAATTCTCCCCAAATTTATAAATTCAATGAAATCCTATCAAAATCCCAGCAAACTATTTTGAAGAAATTGACAAACTGCTTTAACACTTACATTAAAATGCAATCATTTTAGAATAGCCAAAAAAGTTTTTTAGAAGGAAGAACAAAGTTAGAGAACTTATACTATCTAAGTTCAAAACTTACCATAAAGCCACAAGAATAAAGGCTTAAGAGTGGACATATGTATCAATGTAATGGAATTGGAAGTCCAGAAACAGACTCATAATCTTCAATTGGTTTTTTTTTAGTTTTTTTCTTAATAAAATGTCAAAACAATTCAGTGGAGAAAGGAATAGCTTTTCAATAAATGGCCCTAGGGATATTGGATATATACATGCAAAAAAAAAAAAAAGGAGTATTGACTTTTATCTCACATTTACAGAAATTAACCAAAAATGGATAAGCCTAAATATAATATCTAAAATACAAGACTTCCTGAGGAAAACAGTGGAGAATATCTCCACGACTTTGAGTTAGGAAGAGAGTTCTTAGATATGACACATAAAGCCCACCCATATAAGAAAACAATTGGTAAATTGTATTTCACCAATTTTTTTATAGTTGCATGTCAAAAGCTGCATAACAAAACACCTGGAAGAAATTATTTTGCCAATCATATATTCAGAATATGTAAAGACAAACAATTATAAAAACATGGGCAAGATATTTGAATAGACAAGTCACCAAAGAAGATGTAAGAATGACTAATAAACATGTGTAAAGATAGTCAACATTAAGGAAATACAAATTAAAACCCAAAAACGATAGCGCTACATATCCAACAGAATGGTTTTATTCAAACAGGCAGATAATCAAAAATACCAAGTGTTGGCAAGGACATGTAGAAACTGGAATTTTCCTTTTTTGCTGAAGGACGTAAAATGGTACAGCCACTTAAAACTTTTTTTTTTCAGATTCCTATAAACATAAATATAGCAAACAACTCAGCAGTTCCCCTCCTAGGAATGTACCTGAGAGAAATGAAAACATCTCCTCATATAAACACATGTATGTGGAATGTTTATAGGAGCATTATCATAATAGCCACATGTCTCAACGGGTGGTAAATGGGTAAGGAAAATGTGGTGTATTAAATTGGAACACTATTCAGCAATAAAAAGATGAAGTATTGATACATGCCACAGCATGAATTAATCTAAAAAACATTATGCTAAATGAAAGAAGCCAAATGCTATATATATATATAGTATTGTTGTACTCTCCCTTTTATATGAAATATGCAGAGAAAGCAAATATACAGACAGAAAGAAGACCAAGTGTTTGCCTGGGGCTGGGGGTGGGAGTAATATTACTGCAACGACATGAAGGTTCTTTTGAGGGTAGTGCAAACATTCTTAAATTGGATTGTTGCACAACTCTATAATAATTTACTATATATTAATTTATTATATAATAATATCATTTACCTCAATTTTTTGAATTGTACTTTTAGAGCAAGTAAGTTTTACAGTATGTAAATTACATCTTAATAAAGTTGTTTAAAACTTAATATGACAAGAAATGGCTGGTGTATAGATGAAACAGATTTGTTATTAGCTGATAATTGTTAAAGCTGTAAATGAGTGTATGGGATTTTATTTCATTCTTTTTCTAGTTAACTAAAATTTCACAGTTGTGTTCTTGGTTTAGTTCTATTTTAATTCATTTTTCCTGAATCATAGCTCTTTCAATCTGTGTTCTGAAAAACATTCCTCTATTTTTCACTTTTATAATATATCTCATTTGTTTCTTTTGTTCCCATTTCTGGAAACTCTATCATTGGATAATTGGCTCCTGAGACTGGGGTTCTAACTGTCTTTTTGTTCATTTCAGTGTTCAACCTCTTTTTCTTTTTCTCTACTTCCTCTCTCACCTTCCTGTGCTCTGTTTATTTTCTGACTTTGACACATTAAACTTTCAAAGGCTGTTTCCTATTCTCTGAAAGTTCTTTTTCTCATGACAATCATTTTATCTTCTAAGAGCACTGATGTTAGTTTTGACATTTTTGTCTGCTTCTTGCATGGCTCCTTTAGTCTGTCTAATGTATTAGATGCTCTATCTTAATATGATGTTACTTAGACATTCTTTCATATTTTCTTTCATTATTTCTTTTTCATTATTTATCATTCATTTAGAATGAGACTCTGAAAAAGATGATGGAAATAGATGTGAGAGCGAGTGAGCACTCACAGAGGTCTACAAGTATTTCACTGGAACACCACACTGTTTCACTCTGAGTGGGTCTTTTTCTCCGCAGGACCTTTTAATTTTTCAGAGATGAATCCTGTAATCTATTACCGAAAGAGTTATGTATTTAGCTGTTAGATTGCTGGGAACTAAGCCAGAGACAGGGCTGGAGGGAAGAGATCAATGTTCATTATATCCTGCCCTTCATTATGGCCATTATTTGCTGCTAAAGTACTCCGACATCCCATGCTGCTGAGCTCCAGTCTCAGTTTCTCCTGCAGAAATGTGAGGTTGGTGATTTTCACTGCACAGAGTTGCAGAGAAACTGGAAATCTAACTGTTCCTTGTAATGTCTTAAGTCATCATTCCACTTTTCAGCTCTTCTCCCCACCCCTCACCCTCAGTCTACTTTGGCTCTTTTTGCAATGATTTCTGGAGTTAAAGTTTTGCTGGTTGAAACAGCTGGCTATCCACTGGCCTCTCCTTGGTACGTGCTTGCCCTTCACTGTTCTTTGCTCTGCTATGCCAATAATACATCTACCCTCTGCTTTCTGTCTTCCAGAAAAGTATGTTGACATCTGTTGTTCTTGTCTACTCTTCTGTTCTCTTTGTGTTGTGGATTAATAGCTTAAAAAGTTATTCCTTTGCTATTTCTGTAATGATTTTTAGAGGAAACAGATATGTCAATGGGTTTAAACCTATTAAGATTAAGTGGAAGCTAAATAGTACTCCAAAAAAATTCCCTCACTAAAAAAACCCTACAGATTCTGCTAGGAAATGGTAGCTATAGATGGTAGGAAATGAGATTAGTTTTTGAACCACTTAATGTTAATTAATGATAACTGTAAGAGAGGACTGCTGGGGAGACCAATGACTGAAACCCAAGGAACATGTACCACACCGTATAAGTAGAAATACAGTATTAGTATATCGCCAAGACAGTAGTCTTTTCAGTATGAAATACAGAAAAAATGCCAAAGCACTTTTTTAACTTTAAAAATAAGATATAGATATATGGAAACACAATACAATGTCGGGTACTGTGAACATGTATCCTTGGCACCAATAACAATCTCCATGTAGGTTTTAATAAATCCTTATTTTTTAAAAAACTAGTGAGCCAATATTTTAAAATAATAAGGTTACAAAAAATACATTTTTTTTGCTGTCTTGAAATATCAAAATATCAGACAAATTTCTGGCAATTATTATCTGAATCTGAGAATTACCTGCCCCTTCAGTTTGCACCAAGTTGCGCTTGTTCTGCCTTCACAAGTCACATGTTGATACCAATAAGCTGAAACAGAGCTACACCAGAGCGTATAAGAAACAGTTTCTTGGCCCACAGGACAGTAGTGGAAAATACTGTCCCCATGCTCGGTAAGGAGAGGGGAGGGGCAAGAAACGTTTAATTGAATAGTTCTTGAAAACGGACTCAATTTTAAACTCCAAATTGCCAAGTTTATTTGAAATACAAAATTCAGTTTTCTTTCCATTGGCAGAAATAATGCTTCAAGAGCCAAAGGGGAGTTCAGTTATTAAGACAAATAATAAATTAAGAAAGTTACACCTATTCTCAGATTTGGATTGTAGATATCATATTCACTATAATGATATACCAAGTATAATCATACTATCCTTATAAGTGCTTCATTTGTAAAGATTTTTCAAAGAAGCATTGTTTGCTTTCCTTTTATTTATTGCAGTCTTTATTTTTCAAATTAGTTTGCCCTTATAATAAACTCAGCTTCATATTCTTAAATCCTGTTTGAAAAAAGCCAGCTTGGAGAGGGGGATTTCAGTAGGTAAAGATGCTTTCCCCATATAAAAGAATAACTTTTAGGACAAAATCCTGTTTTAGTGGTCTTATAACCTAGATTTAATAAGTTGTAGGTAGATGAAGCAAGTTACATTGATAAAGTTTTGATGCCTCTTTATCCCAACACATAGGTTTTTAGTGATAATTCCAGCTTAAGTTTTATAAATGAATAGTGATTAACACAATTTATAATTAAGTTAAAGGCATTTTAAAATGATAAAGTAACATACAAGATATTACTTGAATAAAGGTTGTTATTTTGAATGAACCCCCTAAACGTTTTCAAGAAGACTAATTCATAAATTAATTTTTTAATGATTTAGTCAATGAAGATAGTGAAGTTATTTGAAATTAGAATGCAAGATGTAATTAGAGTTTATTTTCTTATTGAATTCGTTTATAGATATATAGATACTATTGATATATAAATTGGCTTGCTCAATATTCTGTTCTAGCACAGAGACCCTACTGGCTTGAAAATGAAAAAGTTACATTTCCTCAATGCCCTTTTGTAGTTATGGTCCTAGCCTGTCAAATAGATGCATCTATGAAAGATTTTGATGTAAAACAGAATCAGATGGGAAAAGAGGTGGATTATAAGGCAAGTAGTTTCTGAGTGAGGTGGTGATGTTCTGGAATGAGAAGCTGTAGCAATGACTTCCTTTTCAGCAATTAGTTTTCCATCCATCAGCTTCTGAAACTCTCCCAGTTGTGGCACAGGCAAAGTGTAATTGTTGTTGCAAAGAGTAATTCCTGGGAACTCAGTCTAAAGCCTTCTCCACGTCTTTAAAGAATGGTATAAGCACCTAATTTTCTCACACTATATCCTTTTTGTTAAAACTGACTAGAGTGGATTTGTTGATTGCAACTGAAATTCAGAGGTCCTGTTGTATTCTGATACCTATACACACTTGTTTGACTTTTTAAGCTATAACCATTTTATTCCAAATTTCTGTATAGGAAAATGACTTGAGGCTTTATATAAATGCACAATAAAGCAGTAGATTCATAGACACTTAGAAGAGACTAGTGGTTACCAAGGAGGAGGAGTTGGGAAGGGTGTGGGGGAGGGGGGAGGGAGAGGAGGATGAAGGGGCACAATAATTCTCAATTGCAATATAAGTTGATTACAGGGACTGTTGAACCACTGTGATGTACATTTGAAAACAACATAAGATTGTATATTAACGATGCTTTAATTTAAAAAATAATAATAAAAAATAAAGTGACATTTGTCATTGCATAAACAAAGTGAAATGAAACACTGAGTAAATGATTTCAGGCCTTCCAAGCATTTGACTATATTTGAAGGCTATTGTTTTATTTTTGCTTCCTTTTATTTCTTTTTTTTAAGGTATCACTGATACACACTCTTAAGGTTTCACATGAAAAACACTGTGGTTACTACATTCACCCATATTATCAAGTCCCCCCCCATTAACCCATTGAAGTCACTGTCCATCAGTGTAGTAAGATACCACAGAGCCACTACTTGTCTTCTCTGTGCTACACTGTCTTCTGTACAGCAAAGGACACTATCTGTAGAACAAAAAGGCATCCTACAGTATGGGAGAATATATTTGTAAACAACATATCCGACAAGGGGTTAACATCCAAAATATATAAAGAACTTACATGCCTCAACACCCAGAAAGCAAATAGCCCTATTAAAAAATGGGCAGAGGATCTGAACAGACACTTCTCCAAAGAAGAAATTCAGATGGCCAACAGACACATGAAAAGATGCTCCACATCACTAATTATCAGGGAAATGCAAATTAAAACCACAATGAGATATCACTTCACACCATTAGGATGGCCAACATCGAAAAGACAAGGAACAACAAATGCTGGCAAGGATGTGGAGAAAGGGGGACCCTCCTACACTGCTGGTGGGAATGTAAACTTGTTTAACCATTGTGGAAAGCAATATGGAGGTTCCTCAAAAAACTAAAAATATTTTTGCTTCCTTTTAAAGGCACAGCCAGCAAGAAATTATGATTTTTTAAACATTATATTTGTTTGTTTTCCTTATAGATTTAAAACTAAATATTTTTTAGGTCTATTGAATGAGACTATTAAAGATCATCCTTAAAGATCTAGGATTAATAACGAGTGGTATCCTCTGAACATAATTGAGAATTCATTGTCATGACCACAGATGGATTAAGAAAAAAGGTTAGTTTTATTGCCTGATTATTATAAATTTGTTATATATTTTGTATTTTACTGATTTGGTTAATATGTTATCTAGAGGACATATTCTAGAATGGCTTCCATGAGCCCCATGATGGTTCCTGGTATTTACACCCCAAATTTCCAAATATCTGACAGCTGTCATATGATTTACGGTTTGTTCATTTGCGTCATAATAAATGTAAAGTATGCATAGTCTTTTTTTGAACTATCATTCCCCCCATGTCTTTATTTTTTTTCTTGCAAGTTATTTTATAAGGAAACCTGGTTTTGTCCCATATATTTTTCCACACTCTGGATTCAGCTGATTGCATCCCCATGGTATTATTTAATAAGATTTCCCTGTCTCTATATTTTCTGTAAATTGGTGCTTTGGCAAGATGACTTCATAACCAATGATGTTTTCCATCAAGCAGCACCTGATGTCTAGGTTAATCTAATTTATATTTTTTAAATGAATAAAATGAAAAAATGCAAATAATATTCATTTATTTGAAAGCTTTCTAATTTGGGAAAGTACGAGGTTGTTATTTGCCATGTGTTTAATTGTCTGAGAAACCTTGCGAACTATACCTTTTCAGAGGAATTGCCATTCCTTTCATCATAACAGCATCAGAAAAACAAACAATATGTTGCACTTACATAAACTAATTTCACTTTGTAAGTTCAAGTAAAACTGCAATCAGTAAATCTCTTTTCAAGTGCTTAGAAATTATTTAGTAGTTTACTTCAAAGTACTCAATGTACTATAGATGAACCCATATAATTTACAGAGATGCACAAGTAATTCCATTCAAACTAGATTTTTTAATGCCGATTTTCAATAGCAGAACTCCAAGGGAGTAAAAATGTATGCAAAAATTTGATTCCTCTTCAAGTTTTATTTGTAATTACTTTTAATAACTAAAACCAGAAACATACAAGGAAATATATGCAGTATGCACTATCATTATAAAGTTTCTAAAATACTGGAAAAATGATAGAATGTTTTTAATAATCTGTATTTTCTTTAAGATTACCACTTGAGCTTGCTAAGTTGCTTAATGTATACAACAGAACCTGATGGTTTTGCTAGAAGTACTCATTATTGTTCAGTTTGAAAGGAGAATTCGTAACAAATTGCTTCCTCAGAATGCTACTGTGAACATGTTTTAAGTAAAAAACATTTCTACTGAGAATTTCATACCCGAGTTTCATAGAAAAAAAAAAGTTTTCACTGAAACAGGGAAAGCAATTCTTGTTCCATAAAAGTTGTACGTTAAAATATGTGGGAAAGTTTTGGAGTTTTTATTATAATTATGCTATTTTAATGTTATTATCCAGAAATACACATTTCTTTCATTTTGTACTTCTTTGACTCTTAGAGAATTTAAAAGGTACTACACTGCTCTCCAGTTGCAGAGTTAAAAAAAGCAACTTTTAGATAAATGTTCTCACTGAGACACACCTGTCTCCCACATAAACACCAAGGAGATGAGAAAGACCTGGACAGGTAGATTCATAAGCCAAACCATTATTTGAAAAACTTCCTGGAATGTATTCTCTTCAAGTGTTGCTAGAAAATTACTTTTGGTGAGTCCTTCCCTGTTCTTCCTCACTTAAAACTGCAGCCCTACCACCATGCCATCTCCCACCAGAATTCTTTATTCTTCTTACTTTTTTAAAATTCTTTTCTTTCTGGAGTATTTATTACCTTACAAGTTACCAAATAATGTATTTATTTAATATATTTAATCTCCACCTTTCACTAATCTCCTGTGGACAGAGATTTTTTACTGTTGTTTTTTTTTAGTTGCTACATGCCCAGCACTGAAAAAACAATGAAAATACTGCCTGATTCTTAGTAGCTTTCACTAAATATAAATGAATTAATAAGTCCAATAAACGAAAGTTAAAGCAAAAATTAGAACTCAATTTTTAATCTTCTGTTTCTTCATCTCAGAGTGTACGTGATAGGCTTGGTGTAACTGATGTCACTGGGGGACAGAATGAACTGTTATTAAAATGATTTACATGTAAATAACCAGTATAAAAGTATCAGAATGGAGTAAATACTAGAAATCCTATGGGAATTAAGAATACAATAAAAATATTTAAATCTGTTCATTTCAGCAATGAAAATAACTTCAGAAAGTTTGATGGAAATGTGTAAACAAAGTGTTAAAATGATTGTTTCATGTTTGTAACTTACTAAGGAATGACAATCATGTACATAACTTGTATTTAAAATGGGTCCAGCATACAAACATTTTCTTTACCAAAAAACTATTAACTTTCTAGTAAAAATACGAAATCTAAGAAATGTTCATTAAGTAAAATTAAACTTCAAATATTTGATTGAAAGATTAAAGGGACTTACAATATCCAGTATTATAAAGTGTTCTGGAAAATGTCTAATATTCTATTAACTAATATATATTGGCATCTCTTTGGAGGAAAAACTAAAAATATGTATTAAAAATTTCAATATGAACATCCTTCCATTCAGCAAATCTACTTGCATAAATTTATCCTATGGAAGTAACAGATCATGAATACAAAGAAATATGTTCAAATATGTAGAGTAAGCATGAATCCTAACATGAATTATTAAGAGGTTATTTTTTGTTTGTTTCTTTTTTCTTTCGTTCTTCTTATTTTATTTTATTTTTTGATTAAGGTACTATTGATAAACACTCTTATGAAGGTTTCACATTTAAAAACAATGTGGTTACTACATTTACCCATATTTTCAAGTCCCCACCCATACCCCAATGCAGTCACTGTCCATCAGTGTAATAAGATGCCACAGATTCACTATTTGCCTTCTCTGTGCTACACTGTTTTCCCCTTGATCCCCCACACCATGTGTACTAGGTATAATACCCCTCAATCCCCTTCTCCCACCCTCCCCATCTGCCCTCCCACACCGCCTCCCCTTTGGTAACCACTAGTTCCTTCTTGGAGTCTATGAGTCTGCTGCTATTTTGTTCCTTCAGTTTTGCTGTGTTGTTACACTCCACAAATGAGGGATATCATTTGGCACTTGTCTTTCTCCACCTGGCTTATTTCCCTGAGCATAATATCCTCCAGCTCCACCCATGTTGTTGCAAATGGTAGGATTTGTTTCTTTCTTATGGCTGAATAGTATTCCATTGTGTATATGTACCACCTCTTCTTTATCCATTCATCTACTGATGGACACTTAGGTTGCTTCCATATCTTGGCTATTGTAAAAAGTGCTGCAACACAGTGCTGCATTTGTCTTTTCGAATCTGAGAACTCGTATTCTTTGGGTAAATTCCAAGGAGTGAGAATCCCAGGTCAAATGGTATTTCTATTTATAGTTTTTTGAGGAACCTCCATACTGCTTTCCACAATGGTTGAACTAATTTACATTCCCACCAGCAGTGTAGGAGGGTTCCCCTTTCTCCACATCCTTGCCAACATTTGTTGTTCTTAGTCTTTTGTATAGTGGCCATCCTTACTGGGATGAGATGGTATCTCATTGTGGTTTTAATATTCATTTCCCTGATGATTAGTGATGTGGAGCATCTTTTCATGTGTCTGTTGGCCGTCTGAATTTCTTCTTTGGAGAATTCTCTCTTCATATCCTCTGCCCATTTTTTAATCAGGTTATTTGCTTTTTGGGTGTTGAGGCATGTAAGTTCTTTATATATTTTGGATGTTAACCCCTTGTCAGGTATGTCATTTACAAATATATTCTCCCATACTGTAGGATGCCTTTTTGTTCTGTTGATGGTGTCCTTTGCCGTACGGAAACTTTTTAGTTTGATGTAGTTCCATGAGTTCATTTTTGCTTTTGTTTCCCTTGCTCAAGGAGATGTATTCAGGAAGAAGTCGCTCATGCTTATATTCAGGAGATTTTTGCCTATGTTGTCTTCTAAGAGTTTTATGGTTTCATGACTTACGTTCGGGTCCTTGATCCATTTCGAGTTTACTTTTGTTTATGGGGTTAAACAATAATCCAGTTTCATTCTCTTGGATGTAGCTGTCCAGTTTTGCCAATACCAGTTGTTGAAGAGGCTGTCATTTCCCCATTGTATGTTCATGGCTCCATTAATCATATTTTAGTTGACCTTATATTGTTGGATTTGTATCAGGGCTCTCTAGTCTGTTCCATTGGTCTATGGGTCTGTTCTTGTGCCAGTACCAAATTGTCTTGATTACTGTAGCTTTGTAGTAGAGCTTGAAGTTGAGGAGCATAATCCCTCTAGGTTTATTCTTCCTTCTCAGGATTACTTTGGCTATTCGGGGTCTTTTGTGGTTCCATATGAATTTTAGAATGTTTTGCTCTAGTTCATTGAAGAATGTTGTTGGTATTTTGATAGGAATTGCATTGAATCTGTAGATTGCTTTAGGCAGGATGGCCGTTTTGACAATATTAATACTTCCTATCCATGAGCACAGGATGTGTTTCCATTCATTGGTATCTTCTTTAATTTCTCTCATGGATGTCTTGTAGCTTTTAGAGTATAGGTCTTTCACTTCCTTGGTTAGGTTTATTCCTAGGTATTTTATTCTTTTTGATGCAACTGTGAATGGAGTTGTTTTCCTGATTTTTCTCTCTGCTAGTTCATTCTTAGTGTATAGGAATACCACATATTTCTGCACATTAATTTTGTCTCCCGCCAACTTTGCTGAATTCAGATATTAGATCTAGTAGTTTTGGAGTGGATTCTTCAGGCTTTTTTATGTACAATATCATGTCATCTGCAAACAGGGAAACCTTAAGTTCTGCCCTGCCAATCTGGATGCCTTTTATTTCTTTGTGTTGTCTGATTGCCCTGGCTAGGACCTCCAGTCCTATGCTGAATGGGAGTGAGGAGAGTAGGCATCCTTTTCTTGTTCCCGATCTTAAAGGAAAAGCTTTCAGCTTCTTGCTGTTAAGTATAATGTTGGCTGTGGGTTTGTCATGTATTGCCTTTATTATGTTGAGGTACTTGCCCTCTATACCCATTTTGTTGAGAGTTTTTATCATGAATGGATGTTGAATTTTGTGGAATGCTTTTTCAGTATCTATGTAGATGATCATTTGGTTTTGTACTTCTTTTTGTTGGTATGGTGGATGATGTTGATGTATTTTTGAATTCGGTTTGGTAATATTTTGTTGAGTATTTTTGCGTCTATGTTCATCAGGGTTATTGGTTTTTAGTTTTCTTTTTTTGTGGTGCCTTTGCCCAGTTTTGGTATTAGAGTGATTCTGATTCTGGCCTCCTAGAATGAGTTTGGAAGTATTCCCCCTTCTTCTACTCCTTGGAACACTTTAAGGAGGATGGGTATTAGGTCTTCACTAAATGTTTGATGATTTCAGCGGTGAAGCCATCTGTCCCAGTAATTTTGTTCTTACGTAGGTTTTTGATTACCAGTTCACTTTCGTTGCTGGTAATTGGTCTCTTCAGATTTTTTGTTTCTTTCCGGGTCAGCCTTGGAAGGTTGTATTTTTCTAGAAAGTTGTCCATTTCTTCTAGGTTATTCACTTTGTTAGCATATAATTTTTCATAGTATTCTCTCATAATTCTTTGTATTTCTGTTTTGTCTGTAGTGATTTTTCCTTTCTCACTTCTTATTCTGTTTATGTGAGGAGACTCTCTTTTTTTCTAGATAAGTCTGGCTACTGGTTTATCTATCTTGTTTATTTTCTCTAAGAACCAGTTCTTGCTTTCATTGATCCTTTCTATTGTTTTATTCTTCTCAATTTTATTTGTTTGTGCTCTAATCTTTATTATGTCCCTCCTTCTCTGACTTGGGCCTCATTTGTTCTTCTTTTTCTAGGTTTGTTAATTGTGAGTTTACACTGCTCATATGGGATTGTTCTTTCCTGAGGTATGCCTGTATTGCCAATATACTTTCCTCTTAGCATGGCCTTCACTGCTTCCCACAGATTATGCAGTGTTGAATTATTGTTTTCATTTGTCTCCATATATTGCTTGATCTCTGTTTTTATTTGGTTATTGATCCATTGGTTACTTAGGAGCATGTTGTGAAGCCTCCATGTGTGTGGGATTTTTCATCTTCTTTGCGTAATTTATTTCTAGTTTCATTCCTTTGTGATCTGAGAAACTGATTGGTACAATTTCAATCTTTTTGAATTTACCAAGGCTCTTTTTGTGGCCTAGGATACGATCTATTCTTGAAAATGTTCCATGTGCACTTGAGAAGAAAGTGTATTCTGCTGCTTTTGGGTGTAGAGTTCTGTAGATGTCTGTTAGGTCCATCTGTTCTAGTGTGTTGTTCAGTGCCTCTGTCTCCTTACTTATTTTTCTGTCTGGTTGATCTGTCCTTCAGAGTGAGTGGAGTGTTGAAGTCTCCTAGGATGAATGCCTTGCATTCTGTTCCCCCTTTTAATTCTGTTAGTATTTGTTCCACATATGTAGGTGCCCCTGTGTTGGGAACATAGATATTTATCATGGTTATATGTTCTTGTTGGATTGACACTTTTATCATTATGTCATGTCCTTCTTTGTCTCTTGTGACTTTCTTTGTTTTGAAGTCTATTTTGTCTGATACAAGTACGGAAATTCCTGCCTTTTTCTCATTATTAGTTGCATGAAATATCTTTTCCATCCCTTCACTTTTAGTCTGTGTATGTCTTTGGGTTTAAAGTGAATCTCTTGTAGGCAGCATATAGATGGGTCTTGTTTTTTTATCCACTCAGTGACTCTATGTCTTTTGATTGGTGCATTCAGTCCATTTACATTTAGGGTGATTATGGATATGTATGTACTTATTAGGATTGCAGGCTTTAGATTCGTGGTTACCAAAGGTTCAAGGTTAACTTCCTTACTATCCAAGAGTCTAACTTAACTCACTTAATATGCTATTATAAACACGATCTAAAGATCCTTTTTTTTTTCCTTCTCCTTATTCTTCCTCCTCCATTCTTTATATATTAGGTATCATAGTCTGTATTCTTTGTCTATCCTTTTTATTGTCTTTGGGGATAGTTAATTTAATTTTGCATTTGCTTAGTAATTAGCTGTTCTACTTTCTTCACTGTGGTTTTATTACCTCTGGTGACAGCTATTAAACCTTAGGAACACTTCCATCTATAGCAGTCCCTCCAAAATACACTGTAGAGATGGTTTGTGGGCGGTATATTCTCTCAGCATTTGCTTATCCAGAAATTGTTTAATCCCTCCTTCAAATGTAAATGATAATCTTACCGGATAAAGTATTCTTGGTTCAAGGCCCTTCTGCTTCATTGCATTAAATACATCACTCCACTCCCTTCTGGCCTGTAAGGTTTCTGCTGAGAAGTCTGATGATAGCCTGATGGGCTTTCCTTTGTATGTGATCTTATTTCTCTGTCTGGCTGCTTTTAATAATCTGTCCTTACCCTTGATCTTATCATTTTAATTACTATATGTCTTGGTGTTGTCTTCTTTGGGTCCCTTGTGTTGGGAGATCTGTGCATCTCCATGGCCTGAGAGACTATCTCCTTTCCAAGATTGGGGAAGTTTTCAGCGATCACCTCCTCAAAGACACTTTCTATCCCTTTTTCTCCCTCTTTTTCTTCTGGTACCCCTATAATGTGAATATTATTCCATTTGGATTGGTCACACAGTTCTCTCAAGAGATCCTTTTTTCTCTCTGTGCTTCAGCTTCTTTGTATTCCTCTTCTCTAGTTTCAGTTTCATTTATTGTCTCCTCCACAGTATCCAATCTGCTTTTAATACCCTCCTTTGTGCTCTTCAACAATTGGATCTCTGACCAGAATTCATTCTTAAGTTCTTGAATATCTTTCCGTACTTCCATGAACATGTTAATGATTTTTATTTTGAACTCCCTTTCAAGAATATTTATGAGGTCGATGTCATTTAAATCTTTCTCAGAAGTTGTTTTAATAATTTTACTCTGACCCAGGTTTCTTTGGCATTTCATATTTGTATATGGCGCCCTCTAGTGCCCAGAGGCTCTCCTCCTTGGAGCTGCTCAGCTCCTGAAGCCATGTTGGGGGTCTTAGGGGAGTGGTATTAGTGCCTAGGGGGAGGAAAGAGCTGTTTCCTGCTTCCCAGTTGCTGTTCCTGTCTCCTCTGCCTGTATGTTTTGCTTTTGTAGTTGCTGTAGACACATCTTCTCTCTGGCTGGCCTAACACCAGTGTAGGGTTTGCCAGTTTGCGAGCCAGGTTGGGCTGGCTGGGAGAAAGGCACAGTAGGCTCATATCATGGAGGGGGTTCTTGGAGCTCTATAGCCAGCCAGGGAGCTGGAGCACCTGAAGATCATCTAAAGAGGAAAATTTCTTTTTCCTCCTTAAATATGAGAGTCTATATGGCAAAGCTCCCAACCTGCTGGGCAGAGTGCACTCTTACAATTTTGTGTACCTGTCCTCCCTCCTGAGGAGTAAGGTCTGTGCAATCCTTGCCCCTTTAGCAGCCCTCTTACTAAGGGCTTCCTTGTTAGAAAGTCTCTCGGACTGCCTTGCCTTTCTTTTGTCCCAGAGCAGCTGGATATGGATCCCTGCTTTCCACAAGCAGCTGGAATCTCAGTCTCTCCAGGAATTCTGCCTGTCTTAGGTTTCCAACCCCATAATCATGAGAGTATCATGTAAGCACCATGAAATGTAGGTTTGTGCTCCCAGAGCAGATCTTTGGAGTTAGGTATTCAGCATTCCCAGGCCTCCACTCCCTCCCTGCTTTGTTTCTGTTCCCTTCATTGGTGAGCTGGGGTGGGGGAAGGGCTTGTGTCCCACCAGGCCTCAGCTTTGGTACGTTACCCTGTTCTGTGAGGTCTGCTCATTTCTCCAGGTGTATGCAGTCTGGTGCAGTCCTCTTTCATGATTAGTTGTATTAATTATATTTTTGTATTGTGTGCAGTTTTAGGAGAAAGCCTGTGTCTCACCTCTCACACCGCCATCTTTAATCCAATCCTATAAAGAGGTTATTTTTTAAATAAATTACATAAAGGTGAAATAGTTTAAAATCATCAAAAGTGATGCAGGGTTGTATTTATACATATTACAGGGGGAATGCAGATAACACATATATATACATTATTCTTAGTATAAAAGACACTAAGGATCACTGCTTTGCCCAATCCCAGCAGTGACAGTCCCATACAAAGTGAATGGGGTCCTGGTGCACATATACAGTGTAGGGTTAACGGTGGGACTCCTGGTCCAGACTTCTTGGGTTCATTGATTTCCTATTCGTGATTTATCTCCATGGCTGAACTATATAAATTTAGGCAAGTTGCTTTATCTGAAGGGGTTGATGTGAGATTATATGAGCTAATTTAAGCAAATGCGTATCAAATATGTCACCATAATAAAATGTTGGATATAAATGTACAGTAAATTCGTGAGAAGAAACATGGATCACTGAGTATAGGCCCAAATTAATTGTGTCTAAATGGTGACAGAATTAGAGACATAAATAGCCCCCTGTGATACAGGAAATGTCTTACAAATGGTATTGTGGTGATGGCAGTAAAGGGACCATTGCAGAGTTTAGAGCTATGGTTTTGACTTTTTATTCTTTGACTGACATAAAATAACTTTAGTTAGGTTAGTACATGAGGAACATCTAAACTTTTACAAATTTAATTTATGTAAAATTATATACATGTAAAAAAGTGTCTTGTGCTTCAAATGAGATTCTATTTGTCTGTGGTTTGGTGCTTGTTCCCCTCAGGCATTTAAATATATCTATTATTTACTCACATATAAGTGCTCCAAATTTGAGAGTTATCTCATTTCTAAATAAATAAATGCTTCTTTATTAGTATAGAGTGACTGAATTTGTAGTGTTCAAGGGCACTGAAGAGCTGCTCATCAGCTTTGGAGAAGATTGCAATGTTACTTCAAGGGCAATTGGTATTTAACAGCATATATGAATTTGGCCTTCATTAACATTACTTATTTCTGGGGTTATTAATTAGTGAATAGTTCTTTAGATAATAATGTAAACTGACATTGTCATCTTTACAGCTGCAAAGAGTAAATTAAATGAGATTTAGCTTTCTATATTAATTAGAACAAAGGAGTGTCACTTAAGTGGGGTTTTATTAGGTTGTCTGTTTTTTAAAATGAATTTCTTCACAGGAAATAGAGGCATGTGTTCACAGACCTGGAATATGATTAGACTTAGAAGGTGATTAGACAAACAATGCCTTATGATCATTTTTAACAGATTAGTTTTGCATTTTGATTTCAATTAAATTGACATTTTTGATTTTCATTACTCACAAAGAGAAATTTAGTACTTCTCAGCACCAAGTGGTAGTTGTTAGAGGAAAAGTTAAAAATAAAAATTATAGACAACTGATTGTAATATAATTCCTGTCTATAGAAAGAAAAAATAATTTTATCTGGTAAAGAATATAAATCTTAGTCAAATTCTCACATGAACAAAATTACTGTGACCCTCCTTAACTAATGAGTTAATAAGATCTTTGAGAAGTGTTCATTTTATATTTCAGAGTCATAATTTTATGCTTAAAATTTATAATTAAGCAAATGAGACAATGCTTACTATCAATTCTATTCCTATTTATTTTTATAAATGTAAGAACTTAAAAACTCATTCACATAAAAAAAGATTTGTTATGGCAATTTCTTTTTTTAATTCTTTCAGTTATATATCAAATATCACATAGTGATCTATTACTACATTAACATATTATAGCCATACAATTAGTACCTTTCATTTATTATTAACTTATTGCTAATGGTTAACTGGCTGACAATATTGATTCTTCAATATAGCTAAAAGCAAAGATAGAGAAACTACCACACTTGAAAAAAGATGTCACCCAGTCATTTGGCCACTTCAGAGGTTTTTATACTTGGAGGCAATTTGTCATAGAAAGAACAAGAATATGGGCTGTTTCTTCTTTGCCTTGTTGTTACTTCACAGGTATATAAATCCAGAAAATGGTATTTCTATAATCTGAGAACTTGAAATCTGATTCCCTTCCTCTCATTAAGAAAAACTTTTCAAAAATTTAAATATCAGAATGTATCAGTTTTTTTCCAAGAGATAAGGCCCCTACAATGACAATTCAAAGATATACTATTGATAGGGACCCTCCGTGGTGGGGGGTGGGAAGGGAAGGCAACTAACTATATAATCATCATTAAGTTAGATACACAAAGAAAAAATGGCTCAATATCTTCAGATTCTGGCTCATAGTTGAGAATCATGGTTAGTTACTAATTTCACAGAGCATGTCTTAATTCCATGAACATTTTTCAGAAAATACTTGATTTCAACATAAATGTTGATTTGTTAAGAGAAAATTGTGAAAAAAAGTTCTGTGCTGTGCAAGTCTAGCACTTTTTTTTCTTTCTTTCAGGTACTTCTTGATAATTCTACTACAGTTTTAAAAGATGTTACCAGTAGAAGAAGTGTAAGGACTATAAAGGAAATCAAAGAAATCTGTGTACTATTTTTACAACTATCTGTAAATCTAAAATTACAAAATGTAAAGTTTTAAACAAAATCTTTGTGTAACCCCAAGCTTGTAATAGTTGCTACCTGAAAGAGATAATGAGAAATAAATGAATAAGTGATTTTCATATAATTTCTCACATATAGTAAGCACTCAATAAATATTTTATATTACTAATATTGAGTATCCAGGTGTGCAGTGTATCATTTTATGCTTATGCTTTTGTCTATTTTATGACTTTTGATCTAGAAATATAAAGTTTCTTTTTATGCTTTAGAATTATTTTGAGATATATATTCCATATTTACATATCTCAAGATTAAATAAAATTCATGGTTAAGTATTATTAAAACTGATTCCTAGAATGGCTACAGGCACATAAAGTATATATAAAATATAGATTTTTTTCACACTGATTTTGAATTCTAATTTACTAAAAGAATATGAGGACAAGTAAGGTAAATACTCAACATACAGGGTTTTAAATAGAAGCCCATTCATAGAAACAAAGCCATCTGTAACAGGATACAGTCTTAGGGGTGTTTTATAGTCAGTCCTATAAAACATTTTGATTTTTAAGTCATGACTATTTTGTAAGGAATGATTTTTATAATATATAGCATTTTACTTAAGTACTTCTGTCTTTTACTCAGGGCAAACTTGAAAATGTGACTAGCAGCTTTGATGCTCTTTCGGGCTGGAAATGTTGCTAACAGACAGGAATAAGTAAAGTTTCTTTCCCGCTACCTGCTTGTATAGGGAAGTGAAATGCTGGGTGACAGTGAAGGTCTTGGAATTGCTCTAAAACTGCTTATAATTTGAAAACTAAAGTACCCCTAAATGCATGTGTGATGGGAGCATGAAACTGACCCATTTGAAACTGTCCTCATTTCTGATGTCTTAGGCAGAGGAAAGATTGACAATATTTTCCACATTGTGCTCATAAATGTTTGCCAAAGTGAACTGAATTTTATCTAGATGACGTCTCAATATTGTGTTCTCATAATTTTACCCAAGACAATTAGCCCTTTCCAATCTCAGCCTCAGTTCCTTAGCCTCTGGAGACATGTCAGGGATTCCTGGACTTAGCATTCTGTTTTGGTTGTCTAGATATTCCTTTAAAGCACTTCTATCATTCACAACGTATATCTCTATGCTTTGTCTTTATGCTTTTAATGTGTCATATTCTAGCTGATTTTTCATCCCTCTGCTAATGCCTTCCTTACACGTGCTGAAAAACTGCTTTGTTTCATAAATCAAATTTTATGCAGCTTCAACCCTTTTACTTATTTGTTGCACTGATTATTCCAAAGGTTTTGCAGCAAAATTCAATGTATTTATTTTTTTAACTCATGATTGATATTTTTCCTATATTTGCATATGAACAGACAAAGTTCTTTTTTCTAAATATTTGTGCATTTTTTGTGGGAGTTCTCTTTGAGGGCTGAGATTTTTCTGCATTATTTTCTTTACTTTACTTTACACTTTACTAGGTGTTTTCTTTGGAGTCTATAAATTGATTTTTTTCACTATGCTAATGTTAGTGTGCAATTATTTTGCTAATCCTTAGAAATTAGATGTAGTAAAACTTAGTACCGGTGCTGGGCCATCTATACATACTCTTTTATCACAAAGTTAAAAGAACTCTGTATGACTGGTTTCCTTATACACACCCTTCAGTTGATGAAACAGAGGAGTTGAGACTAAGTAGGCTGGTCTTTCACTTAGCCAACGGAAGACCTTACTTTTGTATCTTGATCCTTTAATCCCATAGTTTGTATAGGTCAACTATTCATTCATGCAGTTCACAGTTAATAACTGACAGAATGTCCATTTTGCTCAAGAAGTGAGCTTTCATCAGCTCACTTAAGGAATTATCTCCTCTGAAACAGGACAAGTGACATGGCTTTTCAAATGCTTTCAGTGCAGATTTGTAGAATTATATCATAACAGATGTTTTTATTTGAGAAATGGGCCTTCACGGTTTATTTGTCTGTCATTTAACTTTTCGACACTTTCATGAGTATTTTAATGAGAAATAGGGCAAGGCAATCACACGCACGGGGATTCAACTAACAGTTTCTAGAAGCTCTGCTTGTATTCACTGATGCAAATATAATATTTGGACATCAAAGAAACCTTTGAAGACAGCATTTTCTGAACCAGATATTTATTTAAGAAAACTTTGCTTTTCTTTCTCATTTCTTGGACCCTTTGGTTTCGATAAATACATTCTATTACTCTATATACACATACACACATCTAAAACATAAGAAAATAAACTATATTATTCTGATTTTTCAAAAGAGAAAGGGTCATATATAAACACTTCCAAAAATTAAAGAATTTAATAGAAAAATGCACTAATAATTTGATATAAAGTAGCAAATCACCTCAAACATTTTTAAAAAGAAACTAAAAATTTTTAAAATTTTAATCAAAAATTTATTCACAGCTATCACCATCTATCTTAATATTAAGTGTTAAGAGAATCAAAACTCTAAACCCATTGATAGATATTATTCTTAGTTTCTCTAAAATCAATTTATGTTTCAAATAATATGAAAAAAATAACTTGTTCTCACACTATGCTTATGGTTGTTATTTTCCTAGCAAACTGTTTCCCATTCCCTTCTACTATGTATGAACTGTTTTCGTTTTTCTACTTTCATCTGTCTGCAAAGATCTTTCACAAAAATGTCTCTTCTCTGTTCCCAACAGGGAATCTCCTGGGCTTTTTAATTCTTACCATTTGAGCCATCAGCCCAGGCTGCTCTCCCCAATATCTCCTTTTCTTCTTTCCTTGATACCCACACTTAGCTATTATCCATTGTTTTACTGATGCAGTTATCCATTTTCTACCCCTCACTGTTTCCTTCATCCCAAAAAGTCTGATAAGAATACTCAGTACTCTAGGCCAACTTCGTTCTTTGTTGTTATGCCCTTATTTATGTATCTTTTCATAAAATGCTGCCTCCAGACCTTTGTCTATCCTATTTTTAAGGACTCACATATATTCTATCTTTTGCATAAAATATTTCCTGAAAATATGCATGCTGACTATCTTCTGGATTCCTGAATTCCAAACTTATAATTAATACAGGACAAGTACCGACTGAGTTGTTTATCCTTCTGTATTGTTTATGCTGAAATTTCAAAATTTCAGTTGTTCTAACTACAGTCTTTGCTCCCACAACAGTGTTCCATGATAACAAGAGCATTATATTTTGAAACTTCATACAGAAAGAGTTAAGGGGAAGGTAGTTGACCATACCACTAAACTCCATCTTGGTTTGGTTTACTGTTCTGGTCTGATTTTACTACAAAATATCTATGGAGATCACCCTTAACAACTGACAGGTCAGCAGTCAGCCACCATAGCATTCCCCTGTGGCCTCCAGTCCTGTCAGCCACAAACTTGACTGAACAGAGCAATCAGTTTTTCTCATAAAATATTTTGAGCCTTCCCTTAATAAGATTCACCTTTGCCTTTGTTTGCAGTTATGGCCTTTATGGAGAATGTTCTCCTTTATGTATATGAGTTGATAAAGTACAATTTTAGAAAAGATAAAAACGTGAATCTAATACAAAAATAAAATTAATGCAAAAATTTTGTCTAATTGCCAGTATGAATTCAAATAAAAATGTACTATATATATATATGAATATGGATATGGCTATATATATATATATATATATATACACACATGAATATGTGTATGTGTGTATATATATTGTCTACTTGACATAATATATTTGCATTGTTATACTCAAGAAGCATTTACATTTCCATTAATTTTCTACAACCTAAGTTGTTTTATCCCTCAGAATATAAAATAGCCTAGTCAAAAAAAATGTAAGACACACATTCTTATTAAATCAGATAATCCCCAGAAGGCCTGTAATGCAACATCTAACACTCCATTGTTAGGATACTAGGTCATCACATTTACTCACTTTCTGAAAGAGTAAATTGATAGTCTTCAGCCTTAATAATTAATAGTTTCTTCGCCATTTCTTGAGAGTTACTAGGCACCTATCAAATTTTATGCCAGCAGGAACTGCAGTTGCAAATGTTAAAAAAAAGACAAAGTTCTGGTCCATAAGTAGCTCATAGTCAAATACAGTAGAATGATACATAAAATGAGTTGCAAAGCAGTATGGCAGGTTAAAGATAAAGGTGGAACTAAGTATAAAGAATGGTGTACAACTTTGCATTAGAGGTGTGGGGGGATGTTAGGGAAGTCTAAGGATATGGATACAATAAAATACTGCTTTAAAAATAGATTTATTTTAGTTAAAAAAAAGAGTGAGTCTATTTAAAGCAAATCGTTAAGCATGATTCATCAAAACCGAGATGATATTCTCAAGCACAGGACAGCTAAGTTCCTTCCCATCAAAGGTTCTAGATGCCATCCTGAAGCACATAATGCACAGGAGATTCAGAAAAAGGCACGCTCTGCTGCCATAGTCAGCTGTTGAGGCTACTGGGAGTGCCAAGGGGGTCCATTCAGTTCCTTGCCTGGGTGACAAGGTCAAGGTCCATCGTAAGTGCTTCTGAATGAGATATAATTATCCAGTTGAAGAGTTTCACAGTTCTATAAGGATAGTTGTCTCTGGTTCCCACAATCTCACGACTGCATCTCTGTAGGAGTGGTTGGACACACATCATCACTGGGTGTGTGTCTTTACCATTTTATTGTTTTTATCATTTAATTGTTGCACAAATTAACTATGAAGAGCTAATGGAGACATAGCCTTCACATAATGTTCTTCTTACAAACATGATATGATCCAGGACACAGGTCTGAATTATGATTCTAACATGAGTGAACAAGCAAAATTTTAAGTCTTATTTGCAAGAGAAATTATTGATAAAAGTTAACCTTTGTTAAAAGGTTTCTAGGCACTGAGAAGAATCAGTATTTAAGAACCAGGATCTGTGCTAAGGAGTTTAGTCCAGGGGGAGAATGTGAATTACACTGTAGCTTTTATTTTTGTCTAAGGGATCAATAAGAATGCTATATATGCTTAAAAAAAATTAAAAACCTCAATTTCAGAAAAACTGCAAGGAGCATAAACAAATACGAAAGTCCATGTTGAAACTTATATAGCAATTAACTTTCCAGACTAAACCTTGAGGGTGCCCTCAGATTCACAATGTTCTTCCTTAAATCTTCCCAATTCTCGAATATAAATCCTGCAGAGTGTACCCATTTGAAGTCTCTGGCTTCTGCACATGTTTTTGTACCTTCTGACTTCTACCGTACCACTTCTGTGAGACTTTTAGAGCCTTAACATTTCTTCCCCTCCTATGTTTATTTTTTATCATCCCTCTTCTTTTTTTATTGCTTTATCAAAATTGTAGCCACTTAATCTGTGTTTGCTGGTCTTTGGGGGGGGAAAAGTAAAGGTTATGCTTATTTTAGGAATTTGTCCTAATATGTGTAAAATTCTCACATACAGTTTTTTTCTTAAGTTTCAAGAAATGCAATCTTAAACATTTTATCTTCTCAGGGCCCAGAACTTGTCATTTGTATTTTTCAAGTCAGAATTTAAAAAAAAATAAAAAAAGAATAGCTCTAAGTTTTGTGTTCTTTTGTTCTGTGTAAACTTTATTTAACTGTCTAATATATCTTTTTTTTCTGTAACAATATTAACTTACATTATCATGATCAAATGCTATCATTTTTTGCCCCTTTCTCTGTCCTTATTTTCAATACATTTATTATTAAAACAGGAGATTGAAATTAGAAGATCATGGGGAAGAATGAAGTTTGTTTGCAAGTGTAAAGACTCAACCTGAACTATGTTTGATGAAAATGTGCTAAGGAGATAGTTTATTCATACACCTAAGAAAATTAAAGGAAGAACATTGGTATCAGAACTTCAGATTAAAATATATTCAGGGCTCTCTCTCCAACTCTTGTTTCTACGTCTTCTGGCTTTGTTCTCTGTAATTATATTTCTCCAAAAAATGAGACACATTCACTTTTGCAACTCTAGGATAACATATAACTTTAACCAGTGATAAAAGGCCTCTTTTCTCCCAGATACTATTGAACAAAAGCAATGGAAATAAGCTGTTTTCTCTGACCTTAGTTTCAAATTTGTAATTTGGACCACTTTATTCAAATGATCATATGGGTTTATTCCTTTATTCTATTAATGTGGTGAATAGGTTAATTGGTTTTTGAATGTGAAACCAACATGCATTACTGGAACAAATCACATTAGATAAGTTTTCTAGTTATCTATTACTGCTTAACAAGTAATGCTAAACTTAGGGTTGCAGTAATAAAAATAATTTATTTTTATATCTATGGTTCTAGGAGATGATGGCACAGGTGAGTAATTTTTGCTCACAGCCTCTTCTAAGGTTGCAGTCAGATTGTAGCCAGGGCTGGAGTCTTCACAAAGTCTTCCTCATCCATATACAGGGCAGTTGATGCTGGCTATCTGGTGTAGCTTTAGCAGAAACTGCCAAATGGAACACCCACTGGAAAATTCTCCATGTGATCTGGCCTTCCCCACATGAGTGGCCAGATTCCAAGGACAGTAGTCCTGAGACAGAGCTGGGCAGGAGAGGCATGGTTCTTTAAAATCTGACCTAAGAAGCCACACTGCATAACAGCACTGTCTCCTGTTCATTAAAAGCAAATAACTAAGTCAGCCCATATTCAAAGGAACCATCATTAGACTTTTGAGAGAAGTCAAAAAATGTGTGGGGATTTTTAAAAGCCATTTTAAAACTATCATAGTTATGATTATCCCTTGTAGAAGCATCCTGGCTTCTGGGGAGGCTGTGGGTGAGGGCTGACAGGAAAGTGAGGAAAATCTTACTGAAAATCAGGGGAAAGTTGGTACTTGTAATGTAATGGGAAAGAGCAACACTGTCTCCTCTGTTAATGTACAAAATGGAAAATATACCTAATGAACTGGATGGTTGAGCTAAGGACGTTTCCAGCCTAAGTGATGAACGTGCAGCCTGGGGGTATCTTTCTGCTTACAGTAAAATGTGAGACGAGGCAGATAAACAGCGGAAGGACTGTTAACACATGAACAATGAGGAGCTTTTTGCGTTGCAAACTCTCAGTCTTTACAGAGGACAATGTTAAACATCAAGCGGTGGCTTCCAAGGAAAGATCAAAAAGATCAAAAGGGCACTGGAAGGAAATCATTGTCTAATTTGAAGCCAAAGATGAATGCAAAACCCTTTTTTAAGGCCTCGGTAATATGAGCGGTGGTATCTCAGACAAAAGCCCCACTGAAGAATTTCATGGGTCATCTCATGATTCAAATGACAGTGTTTTTAGGAAGCTTATGGGCATTGTCCTCATACCAGAAATCCTAAGTAGAGAGGAGTTATTTTGAAAAGATTTGTGGGTGTGGCTTTGGGAATGAAGTGAACCCCAGTATTATTCACAGGGGACCAATGAAGTTTTAAAAGAATTTTATTAGTGAAACCTTGTGAACTTGGAATCAGAGGCATAAAGACAATAGAAAATGAAAAGAGGTCTTTGGATCCCCAAAGGCCTAGTGAAGAATTTAATGGGTCATCTAATGGGGCCTTTCGATCAAATGATAGGGTTTTTAAGCTTATGGGCATCAAGGACTTCTAACACTTGTTTGGATGGATTTCAGAATTAGTATGGATTAGTGATCACATGATTCCCATTTCCTCCTTTTTGAATAAAAATGTTCTTGGTAGTTATCCTATACCTGTCCTACAGTTGTATGCTTGAGTGTGTGGGGCAGCATGTGTTCTTTATAGCTTAGGTTATACCTCAGTAGCTGTATCTAAGTCACTAAATTGAGGGAGAAGTCTATCCATCCACATCTGATATAGAACACCAGATTACAGATTTTTTGCTCATTATATAATGGGATGAGACTTTTGGCAAACTTGGAAGGGGATGAATGTATTCCACACGCATTAGGATTATAAGTAATTCATGACCAGAAACCATTATGTGTTGAAAAGATTTGTCTTTTCCTTCATTAAGTTGGCATTTTTGCCAAAAATCAATTGACCTTACATATGTGCGGGTGTATGTCCAGATTCTCTATTCTTTTACATTGATCTGTGCACCCATGCTTTCTCCATACTACACTCCCTTGAGTAACATTGTCTTGAAATCAAATATCACAAAGACGGTCCCCAATTCAGGATGGTTCACTCTATGATTTTTTTGACTATACAGTGGTACAAAAGCAATGCACATTCAGTAGAAACTGTATTTCCAGTTTTGAATTTTGATATTTCCCTGGGCTAGCAATATGTGGAATTATACTTTCTTGTGATTTTGAGCAGTATCAGTGAGCTGCAGCTCTCAGTCAGCCATGTGATCATGATGGTAAACAATGGACACTCTTACAACCATTCTGTATGTATACAACCACTGTTTCTCACTTTCAGTGTAGTACTCAATAAATCACATGAGATATCCAACACTTATAAAACAGACTTTGTGTCAGATGATTTTGCCCAACTTTAGGCTATTCTAAGTATCTGAGCATATTTAAGGTAGACTAGGTTAAGCTATGATGTTTGGTAAGTTTAGTGTTTAAGTGTATTTCAACTTCTGATATTTTCAATTTTTGATGTAAAACATTTCAGTTTCAAGTTTAGCAGGATATAACCTCACTGTAAGTCAAGGAAGATCTGTATTCTCCAACTTTCTCTTTAAAAATTGTATTGAATAGTATAGTTTGTTTGTATTTTTCAAGTAAATCATACAATCAAAATTTGTCAATTTTTACAAAAGAAATTCCAGTAGGATTGTGATTCGAATACATTAAATCTGTAGATCAATTTAGGGATTTTTAAAATCCCCAAAATATTGAGTTTTCCAAATCCCTGAATTTATAAATCTTTCCATTTATTTCATTCTATTGGATTTCTTTCATCATTTTTGGTAATTTCCAGTGTACAGATGTGTACAACTCTTAAGAGATTTATAGCTGAATATTTCATGTTTTTGCTGCTATTGTTTTTTTGCTTTTTAAATTTCAATTCCCAGTGTTTTATTATTGTTATGAAGAAATATAATTGATTTTTGTATATTGACCTTGTATATATTGATCTCATTACATTCACTTAACAAACAATTTTTGTAGATTTTTGGGGTTTCTCTATGGAAACAATGATAGTGTCTGTGATGAGAAAGTTTTATATCTTCCTTTTCAAACATATGCCTTTATTGATTTTTTTTTCCCTTATTTCACAGGTTATGATCTCCAGTACAATGTTGAATAGGAGTATCGAGACAAAGCATTCTTTCCTTGTTCACTATCTTAGGGGAAAAAGACTTTCACCATTATGCATAATGTTAGCTATTTAGTTTTCTATAGATGCCCTTTGGCAGGTTGAGGAATTGCCTGGTTTACTAAAGAAAGTCCCTCAGCCAAGAATCATTTATTAGCATACCATAATCACTCTTATTAGTGAGGAGACTCTAGGGATTTTAGGAGTTGTGGGTTCCAGACAAAGACCAAATGTGTGTTTTTTAATTTATAATCCACAAGCATGGATTTAAAAAATGTGGTTAGAGTGGCTTATCATACATTACTAGGAAAGAAGTTTTTATTTTATCATATGTCATAAATGAGGAAAAGTTTGAATAGTGTGCTTGTCTTTAAAAATTGAACTTACCAGTTTTTGGAGGCAATAAAAAGAAAATGAATCTATTCTTTCCTCAAACAGAGTTGACTCAATTCTTCAAGTATCTGTTAACTATTATCATTATATATACATATGGAATAAGCAATCTTGCAAAATTAATCTAAAGTGGTATTTTAAAAATATATATGACTTTGGCTCACTTAATTTAACTTATTTTTGCTTGTCTTCTGGAAGAACAGATACTTTTGCTTTTTTCCCCAATATCCAGGTACTTAATAGCTAATAAAATTTTTACTATTAGTAATTAAATAATTTACATTTGTGTATTGTGAAAGTTATTAGTCAATAGTGTGGTAGTGGAATTGACTGCTGCATATTTGGTGACATTTTAAAGCTGTGAATTGCTGGACTGATAGAATATTCTCAGATGGTCTGTTTTTTTGTGAAAATCTGGAATGTTGAAATGAATGGGATAATTTGAGATTGGATTATTCTAGTTTGGGAAATGTTGGAGGGTCAGCATCAGTTTTCATGGAAGCTGTCTCATGCTTCAACCCCTTGGGAAAAGAAAACAAATAACAAAACAGAACAAACCAGGGATAGAGATTCCTTTCTATTTATGTCTGCTTCTTCAGGGGATTGAAAAGAAAATTGACAAAAGAAAATAACTTTACAAATGTCTGGTGATGTTAATATTTCTTTGGAAGCAAGACATTGAAATGTTAATAGCTGTTAAAAGAAAGGCATATATTTGGGAGCAGTTTACATTGCAAGTTTTCCATTGTTTAGCACATTCTGTAGTCTTCTCTAAAGAAATTGGTTTGATAACTTTATCAAATATAATCTGAGATGATTCAAAGAGTAGGACATAACATCTACTAGGTTATAGTTTAGTTAAACATAATCAGAGTAATGTCCTGATCATGTGTATTGGTCTGGAAGAAACATCACAGATATTCGTAAGGACCTAGAATGCCTAATATGTCTGACATGTAAAGGAAAGTGAATCATAAATGTGATAGATTTGAATAAGTCCCTGGTTGATCATAGGTGTTATGTTCACTCCTTGGAGGAGAGATGAGCCCCCCATCCAAAACTACTATGTTACTGAGATGGCACTGCACACACATACCAAAAGGATAGGAAGAGATTGATCATTCACATAATGAGGCTTTTGGAAGAAGCAGGGCAAGCTCCCGAACATGTCTAAAAATGTCTTGAGATAGCAGGGAGGGGTGACTAGTCTTGGCTTTTGTTTGGTTAGAGGAAGGAGACAAGGTGAAGTTTCCCTTATGTAGGCCAGGGGTTCCGAGGCTTGAGTTTCCTGTCAGTGCCGAAGGAAGGAGCACCAGGTTTCCTTACTGGTTTGCCCAGACGTATATAGTATTTATACTTTTTTTCCCATACTGTGCGTCATATTCTAATATACCATACAGTTTACTTTTTTAAATTCTATTTATTGTTTATTCTCAATCTCTCTACCACTACAATCAACATTCCAGGAAGTCTAGATATTTATTTGTTGAGTTCAATGATGTTCTTGTATTTTTTATACTTAACATTTCCAAGTGCCAAGAACAGATCCTGGCACATAGTAAGCATTCAGTGAATATTGTAGCACCTATAAAGGAGCTAATTGGTAACAGAAAGAGACACAGATCCAGATAGAAATAGACATGCAGAGAACAGTTGAGGCACTGTAAGTGGGGAGCCCTCTCTTGAAGATGCTTGAAGTCCTGCTGCCCAGGCACGTACCGAATCCTTGGATCCAGAAAGAATTCTAGTCTCCAGCCACACAAAATTTCCTGACAGGTATGTGAAATTCACCCATATGTATCCTTAATCTTACCCTCCACTATCTGGAATATCACATGTGAGTCTTTATTTCCCATGATCAGTGGTGTATGGCAAACTTCAAGATTTCCTAGACTATGAAATAAAGCATCTACAAAATATTCAAAATAATTCTGGATCTCACTTAACATATGATGAACTTACATAATGATGAGGATATTCATGCAAGACACTTGATTATTAAATGTATGCGTTGATATTCATCAATTATAACCACATTTCAAAATGGATTTGCATAACGATAGGTAGCTGCAAGATTCTGTATCAATAATTCTTAGAATAAACTTATTTTCAGTTGGAGAAGCAAACTCAAGGGAGATTGCATTCAGGTTGAAGCCCAAGTTAAAATGTGAAATTAGAACAAATCAAATTAATGAAAACTTCCTTAAATATTCAATACATATACTATATTTATACTTTCGTGTTCTGTGGTCCTTATGTAAATTACCTGTTAGGTTTATAAGATCAAATGTATTTTTTTGCTTGTTAATTGAATGACCTTGAATGCTTAGCTGCCTATTTGTGAGTGGCTGTTTTTTCATTTACCTTTGAGTATCTTCACATTCAGTGCTAATCATTTGCAGATAAGATTTCAAGATGGTTCTTCTTTTGGATCTTTATTATTCAAAAAGGCCTGACTTTGTTGACTGTAATTTATCACATCAAACTTAATAAGTTTAATATTCTAAAAAGAGACCTTTTAAAATATGACTTCTCAAGAAAATGCAACTCTTATATTGCTTATGTTACAGTGTATTTATCTCATTTCCCTCTGTCAGTGATAGTATTTAACTCCAACAATACAGCTCTTCTTGAATATGGAGATGTTCCAAATAGAAATAAAGTGATTGAGTGCTTACCTTTGTGGGGTGCATTAGATCTCTCAGGCCACTTGAGTCCATTTAGTAAATTGCTACTCCAGTGCATTAAGTGGAACTCCAATTGCCGAAAATTGTTAATGTACTTAATAATTTGGCATTTGTAATTG
Source organism: Smutsia gigantea (assembly GCA_032199065.1). NCBI lineage: Eukaryota > Metazoa > Chordata > Mammalia > Pholidota > Manidae > Smutsia > Smutsia gigantea. The sequence goes on along the minus strand of JAVSCE010017731.1, from coordinate 392,082 downwards.
CCAGTGACCGTAATACATTTGCTTTCAGATTTTTATTTCTTATAATAATGATTAGGAAGAAAGAATTTGGGCCAAAGGAATTACATGGCTAGCCATTAGAATTATATAGGCTGTCTTAAATTTTTAATAAATCCCTTTGTCACCCAATATTCAATAATAGGTATTTCACAAGACATTGCCAAAGATTTTGTGTCTTCTCAAAATGCAAAGTTTATTCCTACCTGCAGAAAGAGAAATCACATACAGATAGTCTAGTATTTCATTGTTTTATTCTCACTGTCTTCTCATATTAATCAAACTACCAATTTAAAGCCTCACGTGGTCTCTTGGAGCATTGGCTCAGGAAAGTATTTAACAATTTTGTTTGGCAAGGGGTTAATAAGTTATTATTCAAATTGCAATGTCAAAGTAGGCATCAAATTTTTGATAGAAAAACAATGGTTACTTTCTTACCTAAATTGAAGGCATAATCACATAATTCTGATCTGTGTTATCTTAAATGAGTACTCTCTTATCATAGGCAACTACTGTTGCCAAGCCATTACTTTTAGTCACTAGACTGGCTTTACGGCTCATTTAAAGCCCCCCATTATCTCTCACCACAGTGTGACTCACCTTTGTCAGTGTAACAATCAGAGAAGCATCTTTAAGACACACACTTCCCCAAGCATAAGCAAATGTTACACAAGATCCAATTCATCCTCCATATTCCAATTCTAAAAGCTCAGCAGAATTCACCATGTGTTTTCAGGCATCCTAATTTCCTGGCATTCACTTCTTAATTAGCCAGTGAGAGGTAAACCAGCTTTATAATCCTAAGGGAATTGATATAACGGCTGTTTAATTGGTGGTTTAGAATCACTGGAAATTGCTGTTATCCTTAGAGATATGGTGTCCATCTATCATGCTGGCGTCATTAAGGATGGTCTATATGGATCTTGAGTCAGCTTTTAAGTCTGATAATGAAATCAATTCATTTGTGTTATGCTTCTGTAAATCTTTGTGCTATGCTCTGTAGTTTCCTCTGTCAGGTATAAATATAAAGGTTTTATTTGTAATTGTTACCCACTGTGTTCTGTTAGTCTCATTTTCCCTGGGCATCAAGATATCTCAGTCTAGTTACACAGGTTGTTGTTCACCTTGAGTTATTAAAACAGTTCAGTTCAGTTATTGAGATTCTAACCTACAGTCTTGCCTGAGGGTTTTGACCCTGGGTGAGTTCACTATGGATTCTGTGAGACCAGAAATGACAATGGAATGGTCTTGGGATAAAAGAGTTTATACCGGCTTCATTCTCATGGTGCTAGGTGGGGCACTAGAATCACGTCTGCATCCAGCAGTCTGAAGGTCTGTAATCCTCCAAATCTGCCTCCTCCCAGAGTGCTCGGCAGAGCTCTTTATACAGTGACTATTATTATATAGTCAATAATACCTCATTGCTTATAGATGTGGAAGCATTAGCATAGCAGTAGGCCAATTACATCACCAAGTAGTTTAGGTCAAGTGAGGATCCTGGCCATAGAAACGTCCATTTTCTCCACACCTACACATTAAAAAACAGAAATTTGTGGTTAATGTTCTTCTTTCTCCCTGACTGCAGGCTCAGTGAGGCCCCAGTAGCTCATGTTGTGGGGTAGGCAAACTTTGTCTGCATCTCTTAAGTTTCTCTTGTTGCCAAGGGATGGGAGAGGGAAAGGAGACTAAATTTGAGCATCCATGACAACTTAGCTTATTCACTGAGTTACAGCATGGGCAGCCACACACCGGCGGTCCTTAGGCTGTGGTCATTTCCATGCTGGTCGGTATCTCTCACCTGTCTTGCAGTTTATGGAATCAGTGAGAAGAAAGGCAAAAACCTTACTGAGAAGACATTCAACTGCTAAAAAGAAAGACCGCAGGCCTGACATGGTGTCACTTCTGCTAGAACAGGTCACCAAACTGGAACTTAATACCTAAACCTAACTGCAGTTTTAACCTCCCCCAGAAATGAAGTCAGTCAGGGATTTTCTGGTCGGCATCATCAATAAGATCATCTGTCACGTGAGCCTCTCCATCTTTCCTAAAAGATGATGAGGTCATCTGCATCATAACACCCTCTAACTCTTCACCTAAGAGAAAGTGACTTTGCCTGAAACAATCCCTTTTTTACTTTTGCTAATAACTTTCTCCTACCCTGCTATGAAAACGTCCCATTTTGTACCATTCCTTGGAGCATCTCTCTACTTGCTACAGTGGATGCTGCGTGATTCATGAATTGCTTAATAAAGCAAATTGGGTCTTCAAATCTACTTGAATGAATTTTGTTTTTTTAACATAACTATAAATAGTCTCCCACTGGGGATTTCTTTTGGCCCGGGCTGCCTCTTTCAGCGGACCCCCATCTGGGGTCTTTATATTGCATTCCTCTGTGGACCCTCTTCCCCCATACTGCAGTAGAGTGAGGCAAATCTGCTCTAGAAATCTCATCTGTGTTCTATGTCCCAAATCTGGGGCCTCTTGAAACAGCAGGGATTTATCTTCCCTCCCCTTCAGGAACGTAACAGAGAGCTAGCTCTCAGTCACAGACACCACAGTGTTAAGTCGCCCTGCCTGAAACGGTAGCTCACAGCCTTGCCTCTGAGTGGGTCTCTGCTTGTTTCTTTTGAAAAGACTGTGGATGATATCTTGAGACAAGAGTTCTCAAGCTTTCTATGCATCAGTTTCACTTGCGGAGTCTGTGAAATACAGGTTCCTGGGTTCCATTTCCCTGAGTTTCTGACTCATTCAGTATGAAGTCTTAAAATACATATTTTATCAAGCACTCCATGTGATTCTGAAGAAAGCAGTCTTTGAACCATACATCAAGAAATGCTTAGATCATTGGAACAAGACAAGGATGCCCACTCTCTCCACTGTTATTCAACATAGTACTGGAGGTCCTAGCCACAGCAATCAGACAAAACAAAGACATACAAGGCATCCAGATTGGTAAAGAAGAAGTCAAATTGTCACTATTTGCAGATGACATGATACTGTACATAAAAAACCCTAAAGATTCCATTCCAAAACTACTAGAACTAATATCTGAATTCAGCAAAGTTGCAGGATACAAAATTAACACACAGAAATCTGTTGCTTTCCTATACACTAATGATGAACTAACAGAAAGAGAAATCAGAAAAACAATTCCATTCACAATTGCATCAAAAAGAATAAAATACCTAGGAATAAACCTAACGAAGGAAGTGAAAGACCTGTACTCTGAAAACTACAAGACACTCCTAAGAGAAATTAAAGAGGACACTAACAAATGGAAAAGCATCCCATGCTCTTGGCTAGGAAGAATCAATATTGTCAGAATGGCTATACTACCTAAAGCAATCTACAGATTCAATGCAATCCCTATCAAACTACCAACAGCTTTCTTCAATGAACTGGAACAAATAATTCTAAAATTCATATGGAACCACAAAAGACCCCGAATAGCCAAATCAATCCTGAGAAGGAGGAATAAAACAGGGGGAATTACACTCCCTGACTTCAAGCTCTACTACAAAGCCACAGTAATCAAGACAATTTGGTATTGGCACAAAAACAGACCCACAGACCAGTGGAACAGAATAGAAAATCCAAACATTAACCCAAACATATACAGTCAATTAATATTTGATAAAAGTGCCTTGGATATACAATGGGGAGATGACAGCCTCTTCAGCAGCTGGTGTTGGAAAAACTGGACAGCTACATGTAAGAGAATGAAACTGGACTACTGTCTAGCCCCATACACAAAGGTAAACTCAAGGTGGATCAAAGACTTGAATGTAAGTCATGAAACCATAAAACTCTTAGAAAAAAACATAGGCAAAAATCTCCTGGACATAAACATGAGCAACTTCTTCATGAACATATCTCCCCGGGCAAGGGAAACAAAAGCAAAAATGAACAAGTGGGACTATATCAAGCTGAAAAGCTTCTGTACAGCAAAGGACACCATCAGTAGAACAAAAAGACATCCTACAGTATGGGAGAATATATTCATAAAAAACGTATCTGATAAAGGGTTGACATCCAAAATATATAAAGAACTCATGCACCTTAACAAACAGAAAGCAAATAATCCAATTAAGAAATGGGCAGAGGACATGAATAGACACTTCTCCAAAGAAGAAATTCAGATGGCCAACAGGCACATGAAAAGATGCTCCACATCGCTAATCATCAGAGAAATGCAGATTAAAACCACAATGAGATATCACCTCACACCAGTGAGGATGGCCAACATCCCAAACACAAACAACAACAAATGTTGGCGAGGATGTGGAGAAAAGGGAACCCTCCTACACTGCTGGTGGGAATGCAAATTAGTTCAACCATTGTGGAAAGCAGTATGGAGGTTCCTCAAAAAACTCAAAATAGAAATACCATTTGACCCAGGAATTCCACTCCTAGGAATTTACCCTAAGAATGCAGCAGCCCAATTTGAAAAGGACAGATGCACCCCTATGTTTATTGCAGCACTATTTACAATAGCCAAGAAATGGAAGCAACCTAAGTGTCCATCAGTAGATGAATGGATAAAGAAGATGTGGTACATATACACAATGGAATATTATTCAGCCATAAGAAGAAAACAAATCCTACCATTTGCAACAACATGGATGGAGCTAGAGGGTATTATGCTCAGTGAAATAAGCCAAGCCGAAAAAGACAAGTATCAAATGATTTCACTCATATGTGGAGTATAAGAACAAAGAAAAAAACTGAAGGAACAAAACAGCAGCAGACTCACAGAACCCAAGAACGGACTAATAGTTACCAAAGGGAAAGGGACTGGGGAAAATGGGCGGGAAGGGAGGGATAAGAGGGAAAAAGGGGCATTACGATTAGCAAATGTAATGTTGGGGGGGCACGGGGAGGGCAGTACAGCTCAGAGAAGACAAGTAGTGATTCTATAGCATCTCACTACGCTGATGGACAGTGACTGTAATGGGGTTGGTGGGGGGGACCTGATGAAGGGGTAGTTTAATAATCGTAATATTGCACATGTAATTGTAAATTAATGATAATAAAATAAATTATATTAAAAATAAAATAAAAAAAAAAAAGAAACCAAGGAATTATGTTCAAAAAAAAAAAAAGAAATGCTTAGATCAGGAAATCAGCAATAAATAAAACATGGTTTCTGCCCTCAGGTTTATAATACCATAGGTGATAGAATCTGTCCTAAATGATTTTATTGTTTAATAAATTTTTTAAATCAATTTTTCAGTTATTATATTTTATTTAGTTACTTCAAATCATATTAGAGAAAGAGGAATATAAAAATAATAAATCAATGGATCTCACGTTATTTGCTAAGGAAAGAACTTATTAATCATCAATCTGTATAACACTAGATACTGTACTTTTGAACAAGGAAAATAAAATCATAATTATGGCTTAATAGGCAGGTATTAGAAACACACCATGTACATTATATGGACTTCTCAGAATCTAAAACAATATATAGCACTATCTGTCCAATGATTCAATAAATGAGCATTTTTCTCAGCCAGGCTTTTGGCTAGAAGAAGATAAAATTCTCTGAAGGTGCCTCAATTCAATGATGGTTTATTGTAAGGATATGAGCTGGAATAAGGACAATAAAAACCTGATGGGAACACCGAGACTGCCCAAGCCAGGTGTCCTGAGCACTGGTTTGTGATTCCAGGTTAGTGGGGTGGGATCTGCAGGGCTTTATCATCTGTATGACTCAGCATCTCTCCATATCTTCTCTTCTCTGGGATTATGAACCACTGTTTCTGTTCCTTTGCTCTCAATATTTTCCCACCAACTTTATAGTTTTTTCTCATATTTTTTTAAAGATACCTGCTCTACAGTGCTCCTTTCCCTCCAATGAGTAACTACTAACTAAATTGAGTCCCATCTCAAACCGATATTAGGCAGAAGGACTCATGGAACCCTGACTCAGGACTTTGGCACTTGTCACCAAGTTAACATTCTTGCCAATTAAATCTTTATCTGTGTTTTAATTCAGTGTAACCTAATCCAACAACCAATTAGTTGATAAACACTATGTGCCTGACATGATTAAAATTTGGGGGCTAATTTGAAAAAGGAGTCCACAGTCAAGAGGAGAGAAAGATGTCTAAAGAGATACCTATAAAAAAATTTAACTAGATGTCTTGCCAGTGGGTTTTAGCTCAAGGCAAGTTCACTATGAATGCAATGGGACCGAGAAATGACAATGGAAAGTTCTTGGGGTAAAAGGGTTTATACCCAGCTTTATTCTGGCTGCAGTAGGTCAAGCACTAGAATCATGTCTGCATCCAGCAGTCTGCAGGTCTGTAACTCACCTCCATCTCTGCCTTTGCCCAGAGCACTGGGCGGAGCTCTTTATATAGTGACTCAGTCAATAATAGCTTATTGCCTGGGGTGGGGAAGCAGTAGCCTAGAAGTAGGCCAATTACATCATCGAGTAGTTTAGGGTCAGATGAGGATACTGACCAGAGGAACTTGCATTTTCCCCACAGTGGATATACATTATATTTTGGGATCACTAAGGAAGTTGAAACTAACTCAACTGAGGAGATATATTATGGAAAAGGGGAACATGAATTGGGTCTTATAGAGTGATTAAATTTTGAGTGGCTAGATTGGACTTCAACCCCTACAAGAATATTAGCCTTCCCCAGTGACCACTCATCTCAGAGGATGTGTAGAGTTCTAGGACTTCATTTTCCCACTGTAGTAAGCCACAGCATGGCCAGCATCTGCCAAGATTCAAATCAGTTAAAAGCAATATTGAATAAGAACAAAATAATATAGACCATGTTCGTTAGTGATGAGAGAAACATGAAAAAACAAAATTTAGTGGGCAATAGTTAGTGAAGGACAGCTCCTTGAAAAACTAGTATTTGAGACAAACATTGAAATAAAAATATGCATGAGGCTATTTTGTGCAGAAAGGAAAGAGGCTATCTTGGGAAAATTATATAGTAAGGAGAGCAAGGGTACAAAAATCAGTAATGGGAAAGGGATAAGAAGAAGAATGAATTGGTAGAATCTGCTGACTGATCAGATTCTAGAGAGGTAATGAGGCAAAGAAAGGAATTGAAATCTATGCAACATTTTGAATGTTTTATCTGGAGACAGACTGAAGAAAAGTTTAAAGATAAAGGCAAGAGATATATATTTAGAAATCAAATAGACTTAAAACTGTGACCCTTCTTTTTCACATCCATATGCCTTTTAGAGAGAGGCAGAGAAAGAGGAAAAGATAAAAAAAAAAGCACTGCTCAGACAAATAAATAATAACTTACATTGCAAAATTTTAATAAAATATTCAAGTGATGGCTTTTCAATCACTGTCCATGCTACATATTTTAATAGAATACTATTTCTTCTGTATAATAAAAATCAGCCTCCTGAGATAAAAGGGCTCAGAGAATTGAAACTTTACACACTTAAGAGGACAGAAGTAAAAACCCTTTGTTACCTACCAAATACATTTGTGAATATGAAGAGTAGCCTTACCTGGCTGTTCCAGGCAGGCATCTTTCAGATATCACTAGAGAAAAGAGATACATTAAAAAAATGCAAAAGTCTTTACAAGTTCACTTTAACTTCACTATACATTTAGACCACTATTTTTCCAGAATTGTTGTATTTAATCTGCTTTTGTGAACCAGAACTCAATAAAGTCAAAGTCCACAAAGTGATCAGGAAGATGTGCAAAGAGAGCATCGGAGCTGCTTGTCAGGTCCCACGTTTGAGGAAGGGAATTATGGGAACAGGGAAATAGAGTTGTGCATGTTCCTTTTTACTCTAGTCACACCTTTGGAAGGTTAGAATGATTGTCAGAAATGATGAGTTCTTGCTAATGTCTTCTTTCTGCATACACCACATCAAACACTTGTCACCAGAATGAAATCAAATAAAAGTAAGTGTAGGGGCCAAGGGCAGGCCACTGCAAAATGGGTCACTGTGACATACAGGTTTTATTGAACTGAAAACCACTGAGGCCCAAAAGACTCAGAAAGAAACTTTGACCTTCCCCCAACTGCATCAATAGAACTTAGGTGGAGAACCAGCTCCAGGAAGAGAGCTATTACCACAGATAACTACACTATAACCATGTAGTTATGAACTAAGGATGGAAGACAGGACTCTCACAGTGTTTGTCCCAGTTCCTCTCAATGTCCCACTGTTTCTGTGTGGCCCAGGGAAAAACATTTGTTTACCAAACATTTACTCTTTCATATTCCTGTGAAGTGGAAAGTCCCAGATCCCTAACCCTTCTCTTTAGTTTAGGATGACATGTATACCTCAGTTTGCCAGACTGTCTTTGGAATCTTATGTCTATGTGGATTCTCCGTACATACATAACTAAATCTGATTTTCTCCTGTTAATCTGTCTCATGCCAATTTGATTCTTCAACCAGTTAGAAAAACCTTGAAGGGTAGAGGAAAATTTTTCCTCCCCAACATAAGCAAAAAAAAAGTATATTATTACCCTAATATCAAGCAGTCCAAGGGCCAAGAGTTTATTTCTAATTACATGAATGAAAGTACATAAGACTAACTCAATATATATTGTGTTGCTTTTCTTGTTTTTGCTTTTTTCCTATCAAAATATTACATCCTTCAGTCCATTCCCTTGAAGGTGATCGCACAATAATGTAGTAAGGGCACAGGCATCTAAGACTGATGAAATCTCAGATCATCAGTTCAAAATTTTAAAACCAAAAGATGAGAAAAATTCCAAGTAAAACTGCATTTTGAAATTGTTTTAATTTACAGAGCTTCTTGATGACACGCCTGCACCTATGAATTTTTTTCTACTGGGAGAAACTCCACTTTCCAATCACCCAAGCTGTAAGAGTTCACATAGAACTTTAGAAAAACACAAGATTTGAAGATCTTTTGCTTTTGGTGCCTTTGCTCCAGTGCTTCTAGTTCTACTACCTCAGCTTCGTTAATCTTCAGGTTCTGACTTCCCACCAGCACAGCAGTTAACACATATGAGTGCTTAATATGAGAATACATTGTTCTGAGAACTTTAGATGTTTTTGTTTATTAGTTCTCAAACTAGTCTGTGAGGTAAGTATTATTATCTCCATTTTACAGATGGGGAAATTGAGGCATATAAAGGAGTAAATAAATAGGATCAGACAGCTGGTAAATAGTGGAGCTGAGATTCATACCCAGGCTGTTTGATCTCACTTAACACAACAAATTTATTTTAAATTGGGTCTAGTAATAGTATTTAATTAGTAGTGTTATCCTGCCTATCAAATAAGGTAAAGTATGTAAATATTCATTAACTACAAGATGTTTCTTAAATATTTATCATTTATTAAAAATATTTGTTAAATCACCCTTTTTGCAAAACATTATCCTGAATTAAATCTAATTTAAAATGATTTCTATAATTATATTTAAAATGAGCATAAATTTACATTTGCCTAAAAATGACAAAAATAATCATACACTTAAATGTATACTCCATTTCTACCCATATACAAAATTGTGATATGTGTCCTGCTCAGTATAGAACACTTTAAAGTCATTGGATACTGGACACTCAGCTTTGAATTGGCATGCAGTATGTAGTTATGGCAAGGAGCTGAGCTATGTATGCAAGTAACCAGTGCAGTTTATCAGGATCCAAACATTCTAAATGTAAGCTAATGAGTTACACATTAAATATAATGTTTGATCTACTTATCGTAAGTGGGCTGTAATTTGATTTTTGTCCTGCTTATTTTCTTCTTTCTAAATGTATTTGATACATCAGAAGTTTTATATGGCTTAAATGAATCTTTGAATTTTTTATAGCCAAAAAGGAGAGCTTATCTGAAAATAACCCCTTTTATTATTTTCTAAAATAAAATATGACACAAAACAGAAGAGAGAGGTGTACAATAGTCGTAGTGCACTTATGCTTTTCAATATCAAGATTTTTATATTTTAAGATTCTATTTATTAAAAATATATTCTAGGTACTTTAATCATTCAAGAGCTATTTATTTTCTAATCAGTTCTAAACATGTGCAATTCTTGGTTCTCACTTTTCTGCCACCCTCCTCCCCCCCATTACAAAGAAAAGAGAAGAAATGAATTTTCAAGTAATTTCTGTTGTTTAGTAATTTGTTAGAGAATGGGTGCTTCTTTCTCTTTATTGGCTTATCATCAATCATTATCAATTTATTTTCCAGATCATTCTCAAACTTACTAGGACAAAGGAGATCACAATATCCTCAAATTCCAATGCTCCCTTCTCTCCCGCTGTATTTCTTTTTGTTACTCTTTTTATTGTTTAACATATAATACTGGATAGTCATTTTGTTGTTTTGCTATAATTTGTGATGGCAGTGGTGGTGATTGTATTTTTACTTCCGTTAAAATATGAGCTCCATAATTTTTGTCTGTTTATGTTGTTGTGCTATTAATGCATAGAACAATGCCTGACTCAGAAATCATTCATTTTTGTTGGTGTTATTAAGTGAATGGATGGATAGATGCACACATGCAACCATCACCTTAAAGAAGCCTCTCACATTATTTGTATATGGAGACATTTTATTACAATTAACAGTCGATTAAATAAAAATTAAATAACTTTGACTCTTAATGTCACTATGAAAGCTGTCACCTCACAAAGTCATTGAAAGTAATAGAAATTTCTACAGTTTGGGGACAGAAATAGCTGAAACAAAAGATAGATTGTCCTCCAAATCCAATGATTTTTATTCCTAGTTTATTCTTCCTTTATACTTGTAACTCAATTCTGGAATGTCTGCTTGCAATAGTTAATCAGATAAGTATTACTTTATTTAACAATAAGAAAAGCTAGGCCTATAAAAGCTTCTTTAAAAATGGGCATATTTAACCAAAGACTCTTTCAATATAGCTTCTTTCTCAATTGACTGCACATCATTGCAGATTTCAAGCTCCTAGTAAGTATACTCCTTTTTTTAATTAAATGTAAGTTTCAGTTCAGAGCTAACTTCACAAAAAGATAGTTTTCTTATGTTACATCATCAGAATATTTAGCATATTTACTTTATAACTTTTCCTAATAACGTTTGCAAAATATCAGGACTGAGAGAGGAAGGTTCTTTGAGCAACTGACCTTCACAGAGCCTCTCAGCCTTCCGTTTGTGATCACCCCATTTTGGCCACTGTAGCAGCTTCACACTGTAAAGGGATGCTGGGTTAATGAGCTAAGTCTTTTGAGCTTTTCTAAGAATTGTCTGGAAATTGAGTGTTACCCTATTTTCAATGTGATCCTTACAAGTTTTGCAATGCAAAACAAGAGTGGAATGAACATGTAAAAATACTTGGTGGGTGGGGTATATGTAAAGGATATTTACTAAAAATTGAATAGAGCCACTGCAAGCAGCATGCACGTAAGTCTCTCACTCAAGGTTTATTACTGTCTTTTTCCCACCCAGAAGACTCAGGCTGGATTACCTTAAAAATAAAAAGCAAAAGTCCACTTGAATTGATGATGTTAACTTGAAGATAGGCAGTGTCATCCATCTAGTTCACACTGCACTCCCAGTTCTTGGCACCATGCCTAGCTCATAATAGCATGCTACACAGACCTGTTGAATCAATGCATGCTTCAAGGAAGGAATCTGGGAGTGAAAAGGAAGCATAAGAACAGTTATGACCTCAACATGATTAAGCTCGCATTCTAGTTAATAAAGGCAATCCACCTGCCTTTCCCTGAACACTCAAGACCCAGCCAACTCACAATTAAAAAAAATAAACTTAAATGTAAAAAAAAGTCTGAGAAATATAACAAATCAAATTATATTAGTAGAACTATGTTTAAAAGAGTGTAATGTCCCATCAGTAAACATTCCTTAATACAGAATTTTCCTTTCTAACAGATGGGGTTACATTTTATATAGGATGTTGCTCTTATTCTGTTGAGTTGCAAAGATCAATAGTTTTCTAATCTTATTCTTAAAGATAGAAAATAAGTTCATTTAAAGGATAGAAGTAGCAATATTAGAAAAGCTTTTACAAAGGCGTGACATTCTTTTTAGGCTACTAATTATAGTCTATCTCTTCTACTTCTCTGACTTATTTAAATTCTACCTTTATGAAATTTATCTCTACTTATTTCCAAAGAAGATTTCTAGAAATCACTTTTTGATATTTATAGCCAGGTGGAAATAGCCACTTTTGTACTTCTTAACAAACTCTTTTTTGGGGGAGAAATTGAAAAAATAGACTTTTTTTGAGGTAAGTTATGCCATTTCTTTACCAACATCAATACACTTGCATGCACTTAAACTTCTTAATTATATCAGGTTCTCAGTGTGAGTGTGTCAGAAAAAAACCTTTTATATATTTTCTGATATCAGAACATTTCATATTACCACCATGGCATTTCCAGTTCTCCTGAGTCTACATTCAGTGCTAAGGATGGATGAAGACAACTATTGATGTTTAAACACCATGTCTTCCTTATGAAATTTCCAGTGTGACTCTAGGTCCAAATCACAAACTGTCACAAAAGATCTGAATCTGGCTTATTCACATGCAGACAGCTGTGTACAAACACTAAAATAGTAGAACTGGTTGCAGTTATATGAACCTTATTTCATGCTGATTATGTTCCAGATAATTTCAAACTAAAATGAACATGATTAAATTTTGATGAGAATATAAATCTCAATTTTTTCTCCTTTGAGCTAATATATGATAAGAGGATTTAAGATTTCTTGTCAAAAGATGAGTATGGCCTATGAGAGATAGTCCCTAATATTCTTATTCTAAAATTATGAGGTTGGGAGAGATAATTATGCACCTCGAATTTTCAGTCAGATATAATATATGTATATATGCTAATAAACACATATATACATATAGGCAGAACCAATAGGGTATGTTTATACATAATCACAAAATTTGGTACATTTGAATTATTGGTATTCCTTCTTTTTGTAAAGAGTTTTTCCAATCTTCCCATATTTCAGAATATCCAGAGGACTATATTATAATTAGATAAAGTGGAACATAAGCCATTAAATTCCGGTAATATAGTAATTCACTTTATATCTACAAGTAAATAATACTAGGATTAGGATATAGTGTGTTCTGGTGTCACATGTCAAAAGACACTGATTTTAGTTCTGGCTTTATTATCAGTCATGTAACGTTAAGTAGGTTAGTTACAAAATGTCTGTGCTGCAGTTTCTGGATCTATAGAATGATCTAAAAACCACTATTATTTGTTCAGAACACTTGGGAACATCACATTCATGTTTCATTAGAAAATCTGAAGACAATTAAGTCCTACAAACATAAATAATATTATTAAATCTTAAACAAATGATGCAGCAGGAGCAGTAGATCTTTGTTCTCTACATTCTGATGTACAAATTTCAATGGTTTCTTGAATAGTTTTCTATATATACATATATACACATTTTTGTTAGTTTGGTTTCCTACATATTTAGTTTTATTTAATAAATATTAATTTAGCACCTAGTATATGCCAATCTCTGAAACTGACATCACAGGGAACATAAAATTAATATGAAATAATGCCTGCTCTTAAGGAGCTTACAGTCTTTATTAAGGGAACAAGACAAGGACCCAGTGGTTATAATACAAAGCAAAATATCTGTTCCATGAAAGAAGTGCCAAAAGGTGTCATGAATTTCAAGAAGGGTATCAGATGAAAAGGTAACATTTGACATGAATATTTAAAAATGGGTAGGACTCCTCCCACCTCCACCCCAAGACCATAGCCAGAAGTCACTTCAGTCAAATGGAATAGCAATCTAAAACTCAAAGAATTTAGATAGGGTGAATATATTCTAGGAAAGGCATGCTTCCCAGTTGAATTGTAATGTACAGTAATCTGGTATGGTATATTAGAAACATTTAAGAAAAGTTGCAGGTATAAGGTTAGTCATTTGCTTCTTAGTCAGTGTGCAGACACTAAGAATCCCTGAGCAGGGGACCAATATGTTTGAGGCTCCACATTCTTGTAAGGGAGTGAGACTCTTTCTTAGGAAGACCAATTTGACAAGAGTTATGGTGATGAATTTGGGAATGGGGGGGTCATTAGGATAATGACATGAGTTAGGATAGTACTACAATGTCTAGACAAGGAAAATTTAAGTCAATTTTTGTGAAAGCAGAATAGAGTTTTAAAAGGGTTAAAGATCACAAATGAGGAAGCAGCGCTGATTAATAGGACACAAGGGAAATGGAGGTGAAGATGCTTTACAGGTTCAAGCATTGTTGAACATAGTTCACCAGAAAAGTGGTAGCATAATAGTGGTTAAATTAACAAGATAGAGAATTGAGGAGAGGAATTTCATATTCAGGAGAACAACTTGGTTTTTAGGGATGAAGAGGAAATTGATCACTGATTTGCACTATCAAGAATAATATTCAGCATAAATCTTGAACTTTTGTAAAAGATGCACGCCTGGGAATGAGGTCAGTTTGGACATCACCCATAGAAAGGTAATTCTTTTAGTGGATGGTATGAGACTGACAAAAAAAAAACTTGACCACTGGAAAATATTTACAGCTAAGACAGAAGAAGGAATAGGTAGCATGTAAGGCAATAGAGAGTATCTAAAACAATTAGGAAAAGGCAGCAAACATGACAACATATACCAAAGGAGATTTCAAAAAGTTGGTGATTTCAAAAAAGTGTGATGAACAGTATCAAGAAGAATATAATGTCTGAAGAGAATGATTTGGCTCCTAAAGGATCAAAGTGGGGGGAATACGGTCATTCTTTGTTGAGTAGCAAATATTTGACACCCTACCCTGAATATTTTCTTAAAATGGTAAGCAAAATAAGCTTGTTTCCTCTGGTTTCATAGAGCCTATAGTGTAGTAAGGAGGAACTCATAATAATCAAATACACAAATATTCAATTAAACATTTGAGAAATGTTCTAAAGGAAAAGAGAGGCAACATATAATAGAAGAAACTGATTTGTTCTAAATGATGAAGAAAGGATTTCCCAGAGGAACACCTGGATAAGCTGAAATCAGGAATGAGCTTGACAATGGGGAGGGAGGGTTTACAGTAGTTGAGACTCTGGAAAAGCCGACACAAAGGCCCTGACTGTGGAGGCAACATCGGAAAAAGTGAAGAAAAGCTCTGTGTCTGAAGCAGTGTGAGCAAGAGTGAGAGTGGTAGGAAAATCATCATTCCTCCATCTTAATTTGATGAGTGACAGCTAGAGATTATGTAACATGATAGGTACTGGGGGTTCCCAGTTTAGTGAACAAAGGAAAGAAGGCTGGATTGGTGAGAAGAAGCCAGATCATGCAGGTTTTCTGATATTACTTTGATGAATTCCATCTTCATTTGGCTAACAATGGGAAGCCACTGAAAGGCTTTAAGAAGGCGAGTGTATTGGTGTTTATATTTTAAGATAATCATATAAGCTACACCGTGGAGAATGACTGAGGGTGGCAGTATCAGATGTAGAAGTCTACAGTGAGAAGCTAATGCAGCATGGTCACTCGGTTAGGGTGGAAACATTAGAGAGAACAGCAAGTAGATAGATTCAAAATATATTCAGGAGGCAAAAAAATCAATAAATGTGGTGAGGGATTGGATATATAAGGGATGAGGACTGGGAGGCACCAAGGCTGATGTCCAGGTTGCTGGCTTGTATTATGATGACTGTTGGTGCCATTTGAGACATAGGAATACTGGAGAGGCAGCAGATACTAATACACCAATGTAAAACAAGGTTTTGGAATTTTTAGTCAGTAATGACAATGAAAACCAGCAATTCAGCCACATAATTTTAGTCCCATTTCTGACCAGTAACAAGCATTGGTCAGATGTTTGGCTGAGTCTACCAGTGTATGCCATGGAGTTCAGCTCTCTATGCATAGCTAATTAAGATAGGGTTTTAATCCACAGGATTGGTCCCATTAACACATGGCCAAATCAACAGAACTAACCAGGCCAGAAAGATGAGAAGAAATGCCCTCATTGTGATAGACATTACCTTCATGTGCAGTGTACCATCTTCCAGAACAAACACGTACAGCTGAGAGACTATCACTGAGATCAACAAATAATTAATGTACAGGAGGGAAGAGAGAAAAGTGGAAAAAAATCTTGAAGAACACGCACATTATATTTTAAAATAGAAATCTGCACGTTTCTTGTGGCATATAAACTCTACATTGAGCTTTTTTTTCAATTAATATTTTCAATCTAAAGTTTGAATTAAGTATGCCTCAATAAGTAGAGTATCTTTTGGCTCTACGACTTCCCCTGATTTCCTCTGCCAAGAGCAGCCTTAAACAATGTTTTGTTCTTGATAATTATACTGTTTTCACAATCCCAGCACATCCCTAAGACCCTAAACCAGGCAGATACGGTTGTTCTGTCTTATGCCTCCATGTAGAATGCATAAAGCTATATTTCTAGGCCAATTCAAATCTAGAAAAGATCCACTTTTGAACGAGAAAAAAAGAAACAAAGAAAATCTTTCTCTACACTGAGCCATTTTCCTCCTTTTTTCAATCCTTAGGGTTTTTCTTTCTTTTTTTCTTTTCAGACTATAAAATTAACATGTTTAATATGAAAAATATTAAGATTCCAGGAATAAAATAGAAAATGAAACTTTGCCATACCTACCAGGCAGGAAGAAATGTTAGCAGTTTGGGGTATATGTTATTTTATAAATATATCAGACTGTGTGTAATGTAGTGTATGTTTTTAACTAACAATAAATAGCAGGCATATTTATAGGTTACATAAAGTTCGAGTATACTTAAAAAAACAGATTCCTGGTTCTGTCTTCTATAAATAAGCCATCCTCTTAGTTTGGTTCTCTCAGAAGCAGTCTTTGAGATAAGGTTTCAGTGCAATATTTTATCTGGAAGGTGTAGGTCCTGGCTCCTGAACAAATCTCTCCCACAATCAACAATCTTCCAGCTGCCCTGTGCTGTTAAAGCTGTGGGAAGGGCACACCATGTTTTATTTAATCATTCTCTTTCTGATGAGCATTTAGGTTGTTTCCAATTTTTCCACATTATAAACTGCCACAATATCCTTATACATGATTATTTGCATGCTGTCCATGATGTAATTCCTATAATTGGAATTAAAGGAGAATTTGAAAAATTAAAGATAGTAATACTTGGGTGTGTTTTGAGGAAGGGAGGCAACTCTCTTCTCCTTATGTGCAAGTTTGTATGGAGTGGTCATATCATATAACTAACTTTAAATGTAATGTTCTAAATTTATATTCAATATCTAAATTATCTAAATTGTTAGTCTCACTTACTTCTTTATTTTAGACCTCCCATTATCACTACGAGAACATGTCAGTATTTTAAACTGAAATAAATGTACCTAACATTACAAGAGGACTTAAAGTTTATCCAATTTTCCATCCTAAGATAAAGATAAACACTGATTTTAAAAGAACAACAGTGAGAAAATCTTAATATCTAGGCTTAGGCAAAGAGTTCTCAGACTTGACAGCACAAGCATTATCCAAAAAAAGAAAAAATAATAAATTTGGCCTCATCAAAATAAAAACTTTTGCTTTACAAAATATGTGAAAAGAATGCCAAGACAAGGTGCTGAAGGGAGGAACTACTTAAAAGCAGTATATCCAGCAAATGACTTACATGTAGGATATAAAAAGAGCTCTTAAAAAACTCTAGAGTAAAAAAAATAAAATCCAGCCAGAAAACAAGCAAAGGCCATGGCTAGAAATTTCATAGAAAAGGATAGTCAGATGGCAAATGAAAAGGTGTTCAACTTCATTAGCCATTAGGAAAATGCAAGTTAAATACAGTGAGATATCATTACATACCTTTCAGAATAGTTAAAATAAAAACAGTCAGTGACAACACCAAATGGTGAGAATGCATAGAAATCAGATCATTCACACATTGCTGATAGGGATGTAAAATGGTACACCCACCCTGGAAAATAACCTGGCAGTTTCTTATGAAACTCAATGAACAAATACCATACCACCAAGCAATTGCACTTGTGAATATTTATCTTGGAAATGGAAACATGTTCACACAAAATGTGTACATGAATGTTCACAGCAGCTTTATTTGTAATGACCACACACTGGAAACACCCCAGATGTCCTTCAATGAGTGAATGGTTGCACACACCATAAGTGAATCTATACTACACGTTATTGCTCTGCAATAAAGAGGTGCGAACTATTGATGCATGCCTCAGATGGATAAATCTCAAGGGAATTATGCTGAGTGCAAAAACCCAATCCTAAAAATTTATATAGTGTGTTATACCATTTACATAACATTCTTGAAATGACAAAACTGTAGAAATGAAGAACGGATAGTTGTTGCCAGGAGTATCTAGCATGGTTGGAGGAGAGAAGGCAGGAATGAAGTCAGTGTGGTTATAAAAAGGCAACACTAAAAGTGCTCTGGTGGTGATTGAACTGTGTATCTTGACTGTGGTGGTAGATACATGAACCTGCAGATATAATAAAATTACGTAGAACTAAACACACACACATCCATAAAGACTGGGGAAGCTGGGTAGGGTGTATGCAGGATCTCTCTCTATATCACCTTTTACAACACATGTGAACCTATAATTATCTCAAAATGAAAGTTTATTTAAAAAAAAAAGCAGTATTTCTGGCTAGAATATAAACAGAATGTATCAGTGGTCACTGTTGAAGAATGCCACACTTGTGCTTATTCACTAACAATCATCTAGTTTTTCAAACTTACTTTTTTGTATTCTAAAATAAGCATGATTATTCAAAAAATCATTTACATTGTAAAGTAATGCCAGAGGGTTTACTTCATTTTGGGCTAATGCCTTTTATGTCAGACAAATAAGAATATTAAAATCCTTCCTTATCTATTTTCAGGATAAAACAAGGAAAAGGAAATCAGGGTTAGCCATCAGAATAATTTTTAAAGAACTTATTTAAAAATATATGTTACTTTATGAAGATAATATATTTTTTAAACCCACATTTCTCTTTAGTAAATACTAAATATTCATTGCCTCATTAAATCATCATGGCATTGCGAGGTGGGTACTATTATTACCATCCCATTTTTACAGGTGAGCAGACTTACATGGTACTTGCTATATGCCAGTAATGTTCTAAATTTTTGACACTCATTAGCTCATTAATTTGATAACACAATATCCCCTTTTACAGATAATGGAACTGAGGGCGGTTATGTAACAAAGAACGCTTACAGTCTGACTCCACATTTCTCCATGGTGTCTCCAGGGCCAGTAAGGCAGAAAGATTTTAAGCCATTTACTCAAGGTCACAGCTATTAGGGTAAAAATCGTGATTTGAACCTATGTTCTTTTCACTACATCAATATTTATCACAAATATCAGAATTATTTTTTTAAAATCTATGCGTCTTCCTTCCCCTGAGCTCCCTTGAAACAAAACCTCTAGTCACAAGATTCTATTTTCAGCCTCCATTCTAGGAGATTTTAACTCACACCAAAGTCAGAGTCCAACCACATTATTAACACAAAACAGGTTTCCCATGAGGTTCAAAGGAGATATCTGGCATAATTACAAATGATGTCATATTTCATAAATCTTAAAATTCAAGTTTTTGATCACAATTTAACATCTCTGAAATAGGACTGCCTGTTACAACTGATGGTGTCGTGAAATCACAATAAAAACATATTTTTTTCTCTTTAGTAGTCCATAAAATAATGTTTTAGATTTGATAAAGTATGGAGGGTCACTGGATAATAAAATCAAAAGACATTGCTTATTAAGCACTCTTCTTTTCACTGGGCGATGGAAAGAGAATAGGAAGTCATCCCTCATACCTAGATTCACATATACCATGGGTAAGTCACTAAGAACTTGGGTCAGAATAGATGAAATGTGTGTGAAAACACTTTAAAAATAATAAATCATTATAAAAATGCCATGTATGTATGTGTATCCATAGGCTTGAAGTAAGATTATTAAAGAAAGTAAAAATAATTTGAAAATGCTCATTTTCAAACTTGGCACATGTGCAATTTAATAGACATTATGATTCTTAACTTTACTCTTTTTTCCCTAAGAATAGCAAGTGTATCAATAAGAAGTTAGTGCTCAGTAATGTTTGCTATGTTCCAGGAAATTGTGTAAGTATTCTGTAGTTTGTCATTTTAGCCTCCCAGCAACCCTTTGAAATGCTATATTATTATTGTTGCTATTATCCTCATTTTTAGGAAAGGAAACTGAGTTGTAGGACATTAAATAAGTTGACTACAATTATAGTTGAGAAGGTGTTGGAGAAAGCATGAGAAGAGAAGGCAGTCTAAGACAGGAACTTGCTCGCCAACGTGCCACGTCAGAAGGAAATTTACGCTAATCTACGTACTGTGAATCCACAGAACCAGGACCAGAATGTGGGCAGAGAAACCAAGCTGTAACCATAGTCACTGCAAAGGAAAGAAGAGAAAGCAAGAGGAGCATGTAGTAAAATATTTGTATATATATATTTATTGCATTTCCTTTCCAAACTTGATCTAAATATTTTTTCATTTTTTTATATATCTCTACAAAATGCACTTGTTATGTACTATTCCTTTTCTCTCTTTTCTGTTGATGTGAACACTTTAATTTGATTAGTTTCATTTTTAAATGCATTATCCCTATCCGTTCAGATTGTCCCCCTCTCCGTGAACTTTTTGTTCATGTTTCTGTCTTAGATTCTTTATCAGATCTTTCTTTGAGCCTTTGCAGGTATGTGACAGCCCGACCTTCTTCTCATTCCATCTGTATTTTATGTACTGGATATGTAATCTGGATTTGTCCTCAGGAAAACTGTGGCCTGAAATCTCATACCTTTCCTCTTTGCAGCTTCTACCTGTTCCTTAGCCCTTTCCAGTACGTCTAGTGGTTTCTCAGCCTATTTTGCTAGATATTAAAGATGGTAAGCTGATAAAATTTTACTCCCAAATATTAAAGACATATGTTTCCTTTATGGGAGTGTTTATAACTTGAAAGAAGACTAAATGGAGAACACAGCCCTAAGCATGAAGGAATGGGCTGCTGAGTGAGGAATGGCAGGCTCTGATGGGGGCTGTTGATTCAGAACAGATACCCTTCTGGTACCCTCAGATTCTCCTGCACTGGAAAGGCCTTTTGAGTAAATGCAACATTCCAGTCTTGGACGCAGTATTGTCAAAAACTGAATCAATGAAAAAGAAAAGGTGCAATAACTAAAAAATTGTAACAGACAACATACTATTTATTTTTTCATTTACTTAAGTATTGTGTAGCTGCTGTGATCTAACACTGTGCCATCTTTTCTTCTGGGCTCCTTGGCCTCTTGAATTGTGTTAATTTTGGAAATTAAAATCTCTAACTCAAAGAAGAAACAGTTAAAATAATTAAAAAAAATATAGTTTTCTCTGTTCAACGCTATTTCCAAGTTTGAAAATTTGTTGACCATTATTTTGTTCCATGTGTAAGAATCTAGTTTTTGCTACATAAAATATTCTGGGAAATAAATAAATATCTTATTTTTATAATTTTTTTATAATTCAAATATGATACAACTCTGAAGAATATTTGTATGTTTAAATACACTTCAAGTTTAGTGAATGATGGGATCTTAGAACTATATACTACAACAAACTCTAGAAAGGACCAAAGACTTTAAATTTAGCTAGTTTATATGATCTCACAAACACAAAATTAATCATAATATTCTATAATCAATGTATGTTATTGAAAGAAGAAATTCTATGTAGTATTAGTCTCATGTATAATGACAGCATCTCACACAAAATGTGAAGAATTAACCTCACTTTCTTTAGTTTAACCATCCAATGATTTTCTTTGTAAAAACATTGACATTTACCCTTTTAACAATAGAATTGTCTTCTGTTAAACTAGGAGTGCCAGAAAATTGTGTTGCAAATGCTTAATCTGTATTTTGGTGTTGCTGGCTTCTCATTTTTCTCAGTATACAGCGAATATCTTCTGTCTGTGACATTTCACTGATTTTATAACTGAAGATGCCATGGCTGCTTATTTCTTAAGTTCATTGAATAAGTTCCTTTCCAAATATAGCTCTAAATCATGGATTAACTCAGTAATGATTAATTCAATAATATCTATAGAACCCAATTCAGTTGGAAGTACTTAAACTTGTAAAAAAAGACATAGTCTTTGCCATGGAGGTGGTTACAATTACAGTTGGGAAGCAGATATTCAGACATCTAAGAACACTTTAAAGGGAAAAACTACTATAGGAAATCAAAATATGTGTAAGGTCTACAATTTGAATTAAACTCAGCTTAAAAAGAATAAATAGTACTTTAATGTAGTTAGGGGTTGATTTTTAAACACAGTTAATGGGTCTGTTAATTTCTGAAATTTCATGGATATATTTAGTTATAAAACCAAAAATAAAGAGAAAATTAAGCTAAATAGGGAAATAGTGGTTAAGAGTTAATTTTTAGGATTCAATTTACACTTTGGTTCACTCAAATAATTGTCAAGCTCTATTGTTTCTCTCAGAAGACTCACAGTCAGCCTAGTGGTCCCCTGAAATATGTAATTAAACTGTCTTCCAGGATAACATTAGTGCTGCTAATCTGCAGTCAATTATTTTGCATAGCATACAGAAGCCCAGAGTTACTAAATGAAGCTACAATTCTTAAATCACAGTTCATTCAGGAAGATTTTAGTGCCTGCTTGTTTAACACAATCTTATAAATGATCCCTCACAAACGATGTAAAAATCAACACATATCTTTAATGGGCTGATTATGCCTCCCTGCAGTGTTGAGCCTATAAAAGATTTTTAACAGTGAGAGAAATAATGGCATTTTCATCTTAATTTGCAAATATAATTGCCATTTTAAATATCTTTTGTTTCTAACTTAAGTACTTATTGACAGCAGAAATTTCCCCAAAACACTAATAAAGTATTTAACATAATTTCATTTATTGAAAGAAAATCCAAGGGAAAATAACATTACAGCTATCTGAAACTATTTACCAGAATGAAAATATCAAAAGGAAAAGTAAGTTAAATCTAAACCTTGAGATCTAAAATGTAACTAATATTTAATATAAACTTAATACAATGTATATTTGATTACACTTACACATTTAAATATACTGATGAGATTCAAGAAATAAAAATGACATCCTGGAAATCCAGGAGAACAATTAAGAGCCATATTAAAACAAACTGAAACTAACAAACTAATACCTATTTCATAGAATTTCCCGTCATATTATTAAAAAATAAGAATACATTTTAGCTGAACTCATGGAAAATTAGAACAATTGAAATTAACTTCAAACAGTTGTAAATATTCCTTTGAGAAAACAATTTTAGTTTCTATTCAGAGTTTAACCTCTGCCCTACTCAAAATTTTGAATTCCACTTCCTTAATTTCAATATACTCAATGTGGGTTCAGAAAAGTGAATTCACCACTCAGTTTATTAAGGTTTATATTAATAATGTCAATAAAGTAATCCATATACAAATATATGGAATTTTCTCTCCCTAATTTTCACTTGTGTTTCTATATAGACATGAACTTAAGAGGAACTGATTCTAAACTGACGTATTTCACATTAAAATTTCAAGTCCTTAAGTCTTACTTTTTCTATGTAATAACATAAATTTACCTAAACTCAGCAAAGAACTCTTTCTATCAGATTTGAAAAAAAGTTCTTTTCATTCTGTGGTAGGTTTTCTCCTAAAATGAAGTAGAAAATGCCAGAGACATTGCTTTTTAAAAATAAGCACTAAGAAAACTAAACTGGTTAGCCACAGAGGGAATATTGTAGGAAAGGAAATAGCTTGGGATTGAACCCTATGATTTTATTGTTTTCACAGAAAATGCAATAACTCCTCATTGAGATCAACTACCCAGTTGCAAGAAGAGTATACCTTCTGCTCTGATGAGATGCAGACAAAGCAATTAGTAAGAAGTAGTCATCAACCAAGAAGAAAATGAATTTGGAGTAAAATTTTTTCAGTTTAAATGTCTGTTGAGAGGACCTGATCTTTGAAAAGCA
This sequence comes from Smutsia gigantea, assembly GCA_032199065.1. NCBI lineage: Eukaryota > Metazoa > Chordata > Mammalia > Pholidota > Manidae > Smutsia > Smutsia gigantea. The sequence goes on along the minus strand of JAVSCE010017731.1, from coordinate 368,045 downwards.
CATTAAAAAAAAAGTTTTTTGAAAAAGAACATGCATTCAAAAGAATCCTTTGAAATCACTCAACCAAAATCAGAACCATCTTTCAAATCACTAATCAAAAGCAAAAAAAAAGATTATGTAAAATACCACAGCCAGTTTCATACAGTCTTAAGTATAGAATTAATTGTTCTTCAAATTATACATTTTGACAGAAACGTTTATTATAAAGTCTTTAAAATAAAAATGCATGTTTGGTGAAAAGTTAATACAGTTATTGTTCATATTTTGTCATATTTTAAAATATAAAAGTAAAGAATGAGATTTTTTTTACTCTGTGTAACATGATGGAATTGACTAGCTGGTTTGTAATTCTGATTATTATAATTATCATAATTCATTGCCATGCCGAAGTTGATTCTGTGAAATATGTGAAGTGAGGCAACATTAGATTAGCCCATCACATGACATTGTGGTGTACCATGCATCTTTCAACTTGCAAAGAAAATTTAATGGCAGGCTAAACTTCAAGCCTACTAAGTATTATGGATCACATGGAGCTAGAAAACATTTTAAGCCAGGTATACATAGCATATTATAATTCATGATGAAACTAAAAAATAAGTTTCATTAAAAAAAAGGAAACAGGGCTAGATATTTAATGTATATAAGAGAAGACACAGTTTTGAAAAATGCAAAATAAAAGCTATGCTACTTTTAAATAATGCATAGTCAGTGAGTAATATAAATCCTTTAAACATGATGGGGCATTTTTCTCACTTTTGAGTTTGTTGAGAAGTAATAATATTGGGCTGATTTGGCACTTCTGGAAACTTTAGTGAATTTAATGAATTTCAACATATCTAAGATGCCATCAGTTTTAAGATGCACTGTTATTTTATACATCACCACACAGAGATGCTACCACTTGTAATTAAAATAGGCCTGATGGCAGAGATGTTAAAATGTGGAGAAACAAGTGTCTTTGAACTGATGAAACTGAATAATGCTCCAAATTAATTGGGATTAATTACTAGCAGTGGGAGATTACATGGTATAATCTTTCTCCCAGAAAATGAAAAGCTCCATCGACTGATGCCTTCTTATACAAGAATGAAAAAGTATTGACATTGGTTACAATATGTTATCAAAAAAGGAAAAGAGGGAATATATTGGTGAGTTCAACTCATAATAAATACAAAAATATTAGGAAACGGAAGCAGTTGGTGAACAGGTTAAGTGCTTTAAAGTTATTATTATTATTTCTAATATTAAAGAACAAACTACTTAACATGGTTTACATTATACTTATCCCAACCTTTTAAAATTTCCTGCACTTATTATCCATTTTCTTTCATTTGATTAAAGCAACTGAGCATTTTATCTGAGTGAAAACATTAAATCTATGTTTATGGACTTATATAAATGATCCAGAACCCACTTGAGATATACATTTTAATTTATTACCATATCAATAAATCAGATTGCTTTGCTGTCCTGATTGCCCCTTTGTTCTTGGTGTTCATTTACAATTTCTCAAAAATTGAATCAAAATTAATTTGTGAAGTACCAGCCAGTTCTCATGAAGTTCTGAAGTGTTGTATATTCTTATTGTGCGAAAGGTTATGGAAAATACTGAAGGATTTTGTGAATGCTTGCTAGTAGGATTGAAACTTTCATTTACAGCAATTTCTTTGTGCAGAGTTACTTAGAAGGTATGGAGACTTGGTTGTGTTCCTGGGAAGGATACATGTATATCCAAATATTCTGAATATAGATTTTTTAGTTCTTTCAAAAGCCTCAGTCAAATCAAATTAAAGACCAAGGAAAGAAGGCAGCAATAAGTTAAGCCTCTCTTTAGATCTAAAGTATTTCTACTGATATTATCAGCAATGAGTATGCAGATAATCAATTAAAAATGATGATCCACTAATATGGGCTAGGGGAGAGAAGTGGTTAGTTACCACACAAAATGGAGGTCAGAGTGAAGGGAGATTTAGTCAATATTAAGCTATGTGTCCCAAATATTGATTCATCTCTTTGGTTTGATAAAATAGACAGGTGACAGTAATTTTGGAAAAAAATTCAATATGCCTGATTTGTTCAAATAAGTTAACAAATGAAAGTCATTTGTTAATTCTGTTACTTAATAGACTTGGTTCAATTCTATCACTACCTAGTTATTCTCATTGATTCCCTCTTTAACTATGAAAATACACATTAAAATCCAAGTTCACATTTGTTTCATATTTTACTTTTAAAAGTTTGATTTTTTTTTTTTTACATGTGGTACAAATATGGAAGAGTGTATTGGGAATCCTTACATAAATTTCTTCCTGCAGACATTAGGGTATATGAAGCACTGAAGATTTATTCCATGGTAACATAATCTATAAATTGAATACTTAGTCTCATTTGGTGATAAGTGACCATTGCTCAACAAACACACATACTGCTTTTCATACCTTACCTGGAAAGAGGCTTTATTGAACATAGCGGTAAAATTATCTTTTAAGCTGAATTAATGAATTTGCACAAACATTTCTACAGAATTTTTTAAATCAAGCTTTGTCATTTTTCCACTACATCGTTGTGCTTTTTTATATTAATATTTGCAAGTGTTATAATTTAATAGTTTTATCCCAATTACTTGCATAATCAGTTTTTTTTAATCCTGGGGTGTTGAAAGAAAATATAATAATAATGGTACTCTTCTTTAGACAAAAGTCTTTAAATGAAGTTAAAAGCTGAGATAATTTAAGGAAAAAGATCTTCAAATTTTCATAACCAACAGGTTTAAGTGAAATTTACAATGCATTGGAAAACTGGCTGGTTAAAGATATGATTTGTCCTCAGGTAGCTCAAAATCATTTTTACAGGTTTTTGTTTTTTTGTAAAAGTGTTTTTTAATCTTGGTAAAATAATAAAATAATATTTCACAATTTGCACAGAGTCTGACTAAAGGGCAGAGGCATATTACCCTCAGTGTTTAGAATAAAGCCAGATTCTTTCAGGCCCAGTTCCGCTGTAGAGTTTGTATGCACTTGCCATCACAAACATGTTCTTGTTCCCTCTAAAGCTAGGGCCAACCTCTTTTCGAATGGAGGTTAGAGTAAAAAAATCACTCTGGTGTTTTACCACCTTCTGCACTAAGTATTATCTTAACAACCTTTTGCTCTGGTTGACCATTTAATAACCTGGAAGAAAAAAGTGTTGCTCCCATTTCTGGTCTCAGTGGAAGTTATTTTCTAAAGGACAATAAGCCGAAAGACCATGGCTGTCTAGATCAAACAAGTATCTTGTCTGCACAGGCTTACGCGGCAGCTTCGGTCCTTTCCTCTTCAGAAGTGGCCTTGTTGTCTGGCCTGTCATTTGCACATTTAGGCTCTGTAGTTTGTTTATAAAATAGTTTTACACAAACCACTCAGCAGTGCAAGCTTCTGAGTTGAAAATTATTCAGGCTTGTTTCATTGAAGGCACTTGGTTTCCATGGCAATTTATAAAAGATGGTGGTTTGGTTTCTTCATTGGAACAGATGACTTAGTTTGGGTGTTCAAGTGGTCGCAAGCAAACTCCGATAAGCCTGTGTAATAGGTAAACCCAGGTTTGCCATCCTGGATAGTAGTGCATGCAGAAAGAGACAGCATACAGTTATCTAGCTGAGCCACGGGAGGAAAACAAATAACATTAACAAAGGTGGGATGGGGATAAGGTGGGGAGGAACGTGAATGTTTTAAATAATTCTGAGTTCGGATTTTTTTCCAAGGAAGGGTAACGACCAAAGGTATCAGGGCTTACGTTTATTTAATTCTCTACGGAAAACCTTCTTGAAAGGAAAATAAATGCCAGCTCTTCACGTACCCTGTTTACAGTGAGGTTTTTGTTGGCAGGCCATTAGGTTTCCATGGTAACAAGCAAACTATTCATTTGAAACAAAACCAGCCATGACTTTGTGCTTTGACAAGGATTTCTATAGCTTTTTTTTTTTCCAGAGTTCCACCAGATGACCAGATGACGCTGTAATCTTTTCAGCCACAAAGCACCTGAAGGTCTCCTCTCTACTTAGGTCGAGATTATCTTTTACATAGAGTTTGGAATAAGTTACACTTCCATGATGTCTTTTTATCCCCAGTGCTTTAAAAAATTTGTTTTTATTATTTATTTTTGAGTCAGTAGTCAGTGGAGGAATCTTTGGTAGTTTGTTTTTTCAATGTCCATTTACAAAGACTCTTTCTTCATGCCAGTGCCTGATGAATCTTTTACAGCCTCTGCCAGGATAAGGTCACCTTCGAGGACTTAAGATAGAGATGAGGACGATAACTGGAAAAAGCCATATATGTACTAAAATTCCAACAGCACCATCGACAGAATCTAGATACAAGGAAAATAAATGCCAAGAAACAAAAAAGAAGGAGCATAAGTATTCCATGTAGCTACCAGTACAACTCTGGTGAACTAAGACAACAGTAGAATATGGAAAACATTTTGGAAAGGTTTTTTTTTTTTTGCTTTGTTTTATCAGCTTCGTTTCCAAGACAAATGAAGAGGAAAATAACTTGAATATGTGGATAAAATAAAACACTTGCAGATTTAAAATTTTTACAATACGCTATGAAAACTTGTTCAGAGGCTATTTGTGTGAGTTTGTGGCTTAGATCAACCTCAGAGGTCTGCTAGCCACTTGAAAGCATGCACACATTGAAAATTCTCAGAAATCCTAAAAGGTCAAATTTCTTTTTTTAACTTCTAGAAATATTTAAGCTTAAAGACAGAGAAAATCTGCTCTTTATGAAAACTAGGAAGGGATTGTTATGGGTAGAGAAAGTAACTACTGCAAACAGTGAGTTATGTATGTTTACATCAGACCAATATCTATGAATTGGATAAACGGTTATCTCCTTAGTGTAATATTTAGAAGCACTTTGAAGTCCATTCTAACTAAAAGATCCCTTCTATCGATTTGCCTTTAGATTCCTACTATAGTTGGTATTTCAACTTAAACCTCATATCCAGGTAATACCTCTTGGAATGTATACCCTACATAGAAGGACTAACACAGGTAAACTCAATAATTCATTAATCTGGCTTCAGTTACCAAATGGCTTTCACTTAGGAGAGCGCTGGGTTTTGAAAATAAGAGACAATCTCAGTTTTTGATAGTGTGGGCCGTAGCACCAGTAGCACTGCCTAAGAAGGGGGGAGCCTGAGAGGTTAGGCTTTTGGCTAGTTTGTACTTAGAAATTAACATTAATTTACTATTCATCAAACACTGGTCATCAAAATGAACTCAATAAATGATAGTTAAGTAGGTACACATGTAATAGAATACTTTCTCATAGCAAAGAGAATGTTTTGTTCAATTAGGATTGTTTCTTCTGATTTACAGAGGCTAAATATAAAAATACCTCTAATACATATAGATATATCTTTTTTAAAGCAGCCACACATTTCTCTGGAATTAGAAGTTTAAGAGGAAAAACTGATTACAAAAATATTCTATTGTGTAATAATAAAATCCCTGTAGGTTTTCATAGTTGTTTCACTGTGGCTACTCTTAACCACCTCTGCTTTCTCCTTTCAGAAGTATATTATGTTCTCTTGCTTTCCTCATTTGGAAAGTTTAACTCAATTTATTGAAATTGATAGATAATAATTTTTAGTGATTAACTGCCAAAACATAAGCTTTCTATATAAGATGGTAATTAGCTTAGCTTAATATAATATTACCATCACTGATTCTTGTGAAATTCAAAAGAAATCCCATTTTCCTCCAAGGAGAATGTATGCTTTTCTGTGCATTTGACAAACTTGTTTCATTTGGATAGAGCTACTGTCTTTCTAAAGCAAAATTACCAGGCACTGCAAGAAATTTATACTGAATTTGTTACCCAAAATGCTGAGTGTAATGGCAAGAAGGTGAAAACTATGAGAAAAATGGCTCATTGTTATATACAATCTTAGTTTTTGTCTTTTTACAATGCTTAGAAATGTGGAGTCACTTCAATTCTTGTAAGTAATCACCAGGTAGTTGTACAAACTTGACTTTCAACATCTAGACTGGTATAATTTCTCACTAAATATGTTCAATTAACAAAGATTCTGATTTGCTCTAGACTTATACAAAATGGATTTTCATGCTCCTCTGTATGTGCAAAATAATTGAGTTATTTGTGTAAATTTAGTTTGATTGCTACCTCCTTATGTGATCAAAAACTTAAAGATTCCAGATGGGCCTATAAAATCCTTCAGTTGGAGAAATTTTTACTATGAATGATTTTAGATGTCTTAATTCTTCATGGATAATAAGGATTAAAAGATTTTAAGAAGCAGTCCAACACATAATTCTGATGCTTTTTGCATTATTTATGATTGCTTATTTATACCTCTTTTATTAAAAATGGATTTGTAGTGAAAAAATAAAATTTGAAGATACCATTAAACCATAATACTCAAATCAGAATAAAATGTGAAACCAAGTTACTAAACAAAATTGTGATGCAGGTAGGAGATTAATTATAACAGAAAACGAGCTGCTCTATTACTTAGTGTATATGTAAGGCTCTTATCAATATTGGATTTGTTAAAATGATGGGCAAAAATTTGACCTGGGAAATACATTCACAAATTGTGGGAAATAAAAACAGCTATAGCTACATAAATGCATGTTGAGTATATAAATCAGCCAAATATTTTAATAAAAGTAAAAAAACCAAATCTGCTGAAATTAATATCAATTAAAAATATTTTAAAATCTTAATTAAAAATCAAGTATGCTTGCCTTACTGTCTTGCCTGAGGGTTTCAGCCTCGGACAAGTTCGCTATGGATTTGGTGAGACCAAGAAATGACAATGGAACGTTCTTGGTGTAGAAGGGTTTATACCCAGCTTTATTCTGGCTGCAGTAGGTCAAGCCCTAGAATCATATCTACATCCAGAAGGCTGCAGATCTGTAATCCACCTCTGTCTCTGCCTCTGAGCAGAGCTCTTTATATAGTTACTCAGTTAATAATATCTTATTGCCTACAGGTGTGGAAGCAGTAGCCTAGAAGTAGGCCAATTACATCATCAAGTAGTTAGGGACAGGAGAGGATCTGGGCTGTAGGAATTTACATTTTCCTCATACTTACATAGACCTAAATCAAAATTAATTTTATTTTATCTTATGTCAAATATGCCTCCTGTTGAATTTAATACTTTGACTTTAAAATATCTTTAAAATTTTAGGGTATCATACATGAATATATACCTACAAGAAATTTATAAATAAACTAAAACCAAATTAGTTTTAAAAATCAGACTGTTAGTTTAATAGTCATGACATTATTTTACTATCATATGAAACCAACCCAAGAAGAGACTTACTCTTCGTTGTTAGGTCTTGTTTTGCACATTCTCCTTCTGCAATTGATACATCATCAATGGCAATGTCACCTTCTATGCCAGGACCTCGAATACCTTCAAAAATGAGCTGCAAATATGAATGAAACAAAGTTAAATGTGGAGCTTTGATGTGCAGGTGAATTATTGAAAAATTGAGGAGCCAAACATAAAATTGACAACAATCCTGGCATCATTTATTATTGACAGTCTTCACAATTTTTACTCAAATAAACGTAAACTTTCTTAACAAAATCAGTAACAGAATCTTCCTTGCCTAGGATTAGTTTTTCACATCAAAAGCTCTGTGCTGATTTTAAAACAAAACTCAACTTAGTTGAGTAATACAATAAAAACAACTACTACAAATCCTATCACTTTCCATTTTCAGGGATAAGGGAACATTTTTATTTGAACAGTATTTCTCTGAAATATGTTCGTTCCAATTTTCTCTGCACATATCTCATAATACTGGTTTTCTAGAAATATTTTATGGAATGAATCAGTTCTGGGTTCTTTACAATAGTATTATGTTTACTGAAGCCCAGAACAAGGGTTTATCATAGCTGTGAAACTATTTGATCTCTTGCAAATACAGCTATTAAATTCCTCATATTCTCCACATTTTATGATTTACTTCTGTGCTTTCACTTTTGACATTGTATTTTTAAACACTTGATGTATTTATGGGTTTCTTATGTTGGGTTTAGTGGCTGACCTTTTAAATTCCAGTATCTAGAAAAATGGTTGGCACTGAGTGTGGAAAGAACAGATGAATGAAATCAGTCTCTCTTTGTTTCTAACTTCTGGATACAATGACAATTAGTAAATTTTTATTATTTTAGTTTTAAGAAAATATGATTCAGTATGTTCTCTATAACCATAATTATTCCTGGCTTCCAGCCAAACTTTTTAATCCTTCTATACTAAAAGGTAACCTGTGCCCTTATATCCTCAGAAGAATTTCTACATGCCAATATGAAATATCTACTTTGGTCTTTACAAAGAAAATTTAGATTAATGAAGAGCTGTTCAACATCAAGCTAATGTATGCATTTTTATACAATTTCTAGCCTTATTTCATTGCAACAAATTAGAGTGAAAGTCTACTTTTATCAATGCCAAAAGTTTTGGTTTTGTGTTTTTTTTGTCTTTGAAGGTATCTTAACATGGCTCCTTAAAGCAAATTTGTGGTGATTTTCAGAGAACTTATTAGAGAGTTACTTTTGAGAAGTTAATCCATTGTTCTCTAATATATCATAAGTAGTAAGATGAGAAATTAGTTATCAACTTTTATATTGAATCCCTTTCCCCACTTAAATATAATTCATTAGAGTAGGAATCATTTTCATGGTTTGATAGGAGAAAAAGGTTTGAAAAGTTTTTATTATATTTAATCTGTGTAGTTACTAATGTTATGTGTGTTAATAAAGATTACCCAAAGCCATTTCTTTAAAAAGCATCCAAAATGAAGCCACTGAAGCCAAAATAAAATGGAAGACCAGAGTTAAAATATTTAGAGGCAAGTTGGAAGTATATAAATTCTCAGTCTTCAAATTAGGCAATGAAGCATTACTTTGGCTGCCTGGGAATAATGAGCTGCATTTGATTTAAGGTGGTGTTTTGGAAGTTATCTGTGACCATCACAAAGTGCTAAGAGTGAAGATTTTAAAATGGAAGAAATGCACAAAAAATTCAAGAGCACTGAATATGGAAAAGGAGAAGTCATTTTAATGGCTGAGGAATATTTCATGTTATGGATATTAACATAATTTACTTAACCAGCACCCTATTGATGTTCTAGACATTAAATTTATTTTCAGCTATTCTGAACAAGGCTGAGATGAATATATTTCAAAACATTATTATATACACTTATTTATCACATGGCTCTGTAAAATCATTATAAATTGCCCATACTAGTCTAATTGTAAGAAGGCAATGCCTTTTGCCTAACTGTGGGTTGTTAAGTTCTTTGAGTATTTTCCTTTTTTTTTTGATATGTGCTCCTTACCTGGCAAGAGAATCAATGTTAGAGTAATGCAATGATTATTCTCCCACCCTCTTATTTTCAGTCATGTGGTGCTGAGTATTCTCTCCTGAAGATAACAATATGAATGGAATGTTATCTTGGAGAAAGTCAGAACTCACAGATTCATGCTGATCTGACTCTTATCCATAAATTCAAGGCTAATGCCTCGTTGACTGAAAGTGGAGTGCTCTCATCACAAATTTTTCTTTTATGCAGGTATTTTATGCAATGGAATAAAGTGTAGGTTTCTGCCTCCCAGTCAAGTTTTATTCTGGAATGAAGAGTAGTAAGAATGTATTAGTCATGAAAATTTGATATGGTAAAGAGGAAACCTAGGCCACCAAGAATTTTTATTTTAAAAGATGGAATGGTAAGGGAAAAGGAATAAATAATGCTTGTAGAGTAGAATATAGGGTTTGCAATGTAGCCTTGGAAAATAGAAGGGGACTGAATTCCCATATGTTTTGTGTGGGAAGTGAGATATTGGTGAAAAAGCTAATAAGGGTAGGTTAGAGTGTTCTGCACCTGCTCACAGTTGAAATTTAAACAGATGAAGCTGAAGTTACAATTCTTTCATTGGAAAAGATGTTAGAGAGACAGGATTGGGAGTACATGGATATTCCGTCTTAGCGATGTACAGGTGAGTAGATTAAAAAAATTATCCATTGTTTTTCTTACTTAAAGTACACTGTTTTCACTTAGTAAGTTCTTATTGTCAATACAAAATAATGAGATTATAAAAAAATAAAAACTAAAATGTATAAATCAAAATCATCCCTGAATTTTTCAAAGCTGCTTTCCTTAAGATCAAAGCATTTTGATCAAACCAATTGTTTGCACAAAGTGTTTTGAAACTTTTGTTGTTGACTTTAAACACTCCTACTTTTCCTTTTAATTTCCTTTTTCTTCCCTCCCTTCCGCCTCTCTGTGCAGCTTGATCAAAATCACAAGACTGAACTGAGGCTTGTGTTAAACACAGAAGTCCTAAAGCATAGAGGTTGTAAAGGATGCTGCCATCCCTCTTTTGTGGTCAGACTGTGAAGGAATGTTGGGGAACCTTCAGCAGCAAATATCAGAGGGTACGTGATTGCCGGGATGTGTCGACTGTAAGCATGTAGTTGGCTGAACAGCAAAAATACATATCAACAAAAGTCAAATTGTCATGTTTCCAGAGGGCTGCTAGATCTAGAACAGTCTTTATATGAATACTTCATCCTTCGGTGATTCTGAGCGTATTAGAGGTTACAGTAATAAAAGTTGGCTGATTTGTAAATATATTATTTATACTTATCTGTACAACTATGGATAATACAGCTTGTCACTGAATAAAACAAGTTGCTTTATTACAATTATATCTTTGAATTATTATAACAAATTGTATAGATTCAAATAGACTCTTAAATGGCTTCTAGATTAAGACCTGGGGCATATTTTTTCCTTACGTAGTTTTGGACTATGAGGTAGATAGAAATAAAATGCACAGGTATTCAATTTAAATAATGTACTTATAAATATCCAAATGTTTATAAATATAAATCTTTGTTGACAAACATGTTTTTCTCAAAAATAAAGTTGAGAAACTATAACAACTCATGATGCATCTCAACTTGGAAGATGTGGTCTGTATGCAATGAAAAAAATGTAAATTATATTCTAGGGAAGAAATGCTCTCTAGCTTAATAGGTTGAATTATGTCATATTTTTATGAAATTCCTTCATGATTTTGACCATTCTTACATGAAAGGGATAAAACTATATTCTTTTCCTCTTCAGTACTTCTGAAATGCAATTGGCTTAATTAACATGAAGAAGGAATTAATGGCATTAGATACTTGGGGAGAAAATGTTGAAGTTTAGATCTCCTAAAAGAGGGTTCAAATTATACAAAACCTATTCTTCACACACAGTCACACTGATAGTATTTAAAATAGTTTCCCTTAACTGAAATGACAGGTGAAAATTTTTGATGTTTTTACAGTGTGTGCATGCAATTCAGCAAACTTAATATGCAAGAAATACTAAACAATCAGAAATTTAACTCTTGGTGGCTATAGTCAAGTGTGAATTTAAAAAAAAGTATGAGGAATTTTGTATTAGAATTACACCACACAAAATTACTTCAATTCATTGATTGCCAGTTTCTCATATACATTATTATGCTTTAAGGCATATAGGTATAGTTTTCAATCAATACAGACATAAAGATGTTATATAGAGATGCTTTTAAATAACATATACAGAGAGATGCAGTATAGAGATGTTATTAAAGCTTGTGTTCATATATAATTTCTCAGTAAGAGAGGAAGGGCTACATGGAGTACTAATGAGTAAAAGTAGATCGGGGAGTCAAAGAATACAACACATTTCTGATGATCTGACGTCAATGTTAATGGTGCCTTCTGCAAATATTTACAATATATTTTCTTCATGACGAGAGATAAATTGCTTCAGATCATTATCGCTAAGGCAAGCACAAAATCTAAGAATGCAGTTTGAAAACTGACAGTGTACATCACTTGGAAAAACTGGAATATAAACAGATTTGAAAATAGCTATTAACATTGGAAAATGTTTTTAATAGTTACTACAGGAAACATCATCATATCTACATAATGGCCCAGTAATCTGGTTTAGAATGCCAGATATGCATCTATAAAAGCATATGACGTCTACTACAGAGGACAATATTTTCCAGATTGTTATTATTCTTAATTAGATACACATAAAGGCAACATGATGTACTGAGAGCACAATCACCTCTTTTCCAATCCCTATTTAATGTTAAGAATTTGTGTGATTTAAGATAAATTGTCTCAAACCATTTCAAAATAGTTAAATGAGGATACAAGAGGGGATCTCCAGAATTCTTTTCACCTATAACTAAGAAAATGTAAAGGCAGTATTTTGTGTCTCATAATGTCTCCATACTTTTCCTCTAGAGAACTTATCTGGAATACTATGAAAGAAGTAAAGCACTGGAAAGGATGGTTAAATGCTTTCTTTGATGTAGGATATAAAGTGACATTCTAAACTAACATGATAATTTCAGTCTTTTGGAAATTTTGCCCTAATCCTTCCAAATCTAGCAAACTATATTTTCACAACAAGCACCCATTAGGCCAAATTAATTCTAGAAAAAGAGCCCCCAAAGAAATTTTGGTAGGATAAAACTTCTATTTACCCTGAGAAATACTATAAAATATTATTTTCAGCTAAGCACACCAACTGGATATGCTCAAACAAAGGACTGTGGAAGTCATTTTTAAAAGGGTTTATGGATCAAACTAATTTAAAGGCACACAACTCTAAACAAACAATACAACATAAGTGTCAGCACAACAGAGGCTCAAAATCACTTCTATCACATTTAAAATTCCAAAAGGTCAGATGATATAATATTGTACATAAAAAACCCTAAAGAATCCACTCCAAAACTATTAGATCTAATATCTGAATGCAGCAAAGTTGCAGGATACAAAATTAATACACAGAAATCTGTTGCATTCCTATACACTAATGATGAACTAGCAGAAAGAGAGAAATCAGGAAAACAATTCCATTCACAATTGCATCAAAAAGAATAAAATACCTAGGAATAAACCTAACCAAGGTTGTGAAAGACTTATACACTGAAAACTACAAGACACTCTTAAGAGAAATTAAAGAGGACACTAATAAATGGAAATTCATGCCATGCTTTTGCCTAGGTAGAATTAATATTGTCAAAATGGCCATCCTGCCTAAAGCAATCTACAGATTCAATGCAATCCCTATCAAACTACCAACAGCTTTCTTCAATGAACTGGAATAAATCATTCTAAAATTCATATGGAACCACAAAAGACCCTGAATAGCCAAAGCAATCCTGAGAAGGAAGAATAAAATAGGGGGGATTATGCTCCCTGACTTCAAGTTCTACTACAAAGCCACAGTAATCAAGACAATTTGGTACTGGCATAAGAACAGACCCATAGACCAGTGGAACAGAATAGAGAGCCCAGATATAAACCCAAGCATATATGGTCAATTAATATACGATAAAGGAGCCATGGATATACAATGGGGAAATGACAGCCTCTTCAACAGCTGTTGTTGGCAAAACTGGACAGCTACATGTAAGAGAATGAAACTGGATTACTGTCTAACCCCATACACACAAGTAAACTCAAAATGGATCAAAGACCTGAATGTAAGTCATGAAACCATAAAACTCTTAGAAAAAAACATAGGCAAAAAGCTCTTGGACATAAACATGAGTGACTTAGTCATGAACATGTCTCCCCAGGCAAGGGAAACAAGAGCAAAAGTGAACAAATGGGACTATATCAAACTAAAAAGCTTCTGTACAGCAAGGGATACGATCAGTAGAACAAAAAGATATCCTACAGTATGGGAGAATATATTCATAAATGACATATCTGATAAGGGGTTGACATCCAAATTATATAAAGAGCTTATGCATCTCAACAAACAAAAAGCAAATAAGCCAATTAAAAAATGGGCAGTGGAGCTAACCAGACACTTCTCCAAAGAAGAAATTCAGATGGCCAACAGACACAGGAAAAGATGCTCCACATCACTAGTCATCAGAGAAATGCAAATTAAAACCACGATGAGATATCACCTCACACCATTAAGGATGGCCGCCATCCAAAAGACAAACAACAAATGTTGGCAAGGATATGGAGAAAGGAGAACCCTCCTACACTGCTGGTGGGAATGTAAATCGGTGCAACCATTGTAGAAAGCAGTATGGAGGTTCCTCAAAAAACTCAAAATAGAAATACCATTTGACCCAGGAATTCCACTCCTAGGAATTTACCCTAAGAATACAGCATCCCAGTTTCAAAAAAGACATATGCACCCCTAGGTTTATTGCAGCACTATTTACAATAGCCAAGAAATGGAAGCAACCTAAGTGTCCATCAGTAGATGAATGGATAAAGAAGATGTGGTACATATACACAATGGAATATTATTCAGCCATAGAAGAAAACAAATCCTACCATTTGCAACAACATGGATGGAGCTAGAGGGTATTATGCTCAGTGAAATAAGCCAGGTGGAGAAAGACAAGTACCAAATGATTTCATTCATATGTGGAGTATAAGAACAAAGAAAAAACTGAAGAAAGAAAACTGCAGCAGACTCACAGAACCCAAGTATGGACTAACAGTAACCAAAGGGAAAGGGTCTGGGGAAGATGGGTGGGAAGGGAGGGATAAGGGGGAAAAAGGGCTGTTACAATTAGCACACATAAAGCAGCAGGGTGGGGGTGGGGGGTGGGGATACGGGGAAGGCAGTATAACACAGAGAAGACAAGTAGTGATTCTGTGTCATCCTTCTACACTGATGGACAGTGACTGCAATTGGGGGTATGTGGTGGGGACTTGATAATAGGGGGAGTCTTGTAACCATAATGTTGCTCATGTAATTGTATATTAATAAAGCAAAAAAAAAATTCCAAGAGGTTAGAGATATCCTTGAATTAAAGACATTCTAGAACGCCACAAAGCTACATTGGAGTAAATTAAAATTTCTTACAAGTGAATTTATATGGTAATATATTCCGTGCAGTTTTTACCTTGCTTTCCTGGTAGGCATTACATACCAAAGCAAGGATTTTTGAAAAGCTCAACAGGCGATAAATGATCTTTGAGTAAAAAATACTTTGTCGGAAAAAAGTTCAAAACAACAAACACACACAAAGCAAAATAAAAACAGGATATAGAGTAGGATGATGTAGTTGTGTTTCACGTTTCCTTCAACAATCAAGACTTATGAAATAAAAGAAAGTCCTTAGCCAAATGGACCTAGAAATATGTCAGAGGATAAAAGAACACAGAGATCCAAAACAAAATATGCTTTTATTTATCTTATTTTTTTTACTGGTAATTTAAGTAGCTTAGAAATGCATTGATTAGAAAATTGTACTTTTCGATTTGCTTCCGGCCAAGGCAGAGTATCAGGAACCAGATCTGTACTCTTATTAGAAACAACCAAAGAACTGGACAACATATGTGAAACAGTGGTGTTCTGGACACTAAACATCAGGTAATGAAGATCAGTGATGCCTGAGTGACGGTACTGAATGAAGGGGAGTCCTGTGACTGCTCTATACAGAATTTATAGACCATGACACCAGCCAAACAATGGTGAAACCTGGCAGAAAACCTGAGTTGAGGAGGTGTAGCTGAGAGTCCAAAGAGTCCGAGGCAGCGAGAGTGTGCAGGGTAGAATACTTGCAAAGAAAGAATTCAGATGTCTGCAGAGGACTCCCCTCGAGGATTCAGCAAAGTACTGGTCAAGACATGAATGTGAGACAACTATTCAAGCCCTGGGAAAGACTCAGCTCACACAGCCTTGGAACGCCTTATAATTCATATGGTATTGGGTAGAGTACTCAGGAGACTTTGACCTCAGTAGCAAGGAATGATTAGCCCTACACCAAACATTGTTGTAGTGTTACCTAACACTCCTTCAACCAAGACCCAAAATGATGAAACTGTTTCTAAGTAACTCAGCTACATCCCCAAACAAGCTGAAGAATATTTATAGACATATAAAAATATCCAGCACCAGAAAGGTAAAATTCGTCATGACTGACACCCAGACTCCCAGACATGCCAAGGAGTGGGAAAATAATGACTTGTAATGAGAAGAAAAAAATCAGTCAAAACCAACCAAATACTAACAGAGATGTTAGCATTACCAGACAATGACATTAAAACAGCTCTTATAAATGGGTTTCATGTGTTCAAAATGTCAACTAGAGGCATGGAAAATATTTTTTTAAGAGACTCGAATTGAAGTTACAGAGATAGAAAGTACAATGGCTGAGAAGAGAGATACACTGAATAGAACTGAAGGCAGATTTGACATTACGGAATAAATGATCAGTAAATGTCAAGACAGAATAAAAACTAACCAAAATGAAACAGAGATAGAAAAAGTATTTTTTAAGATTAAAGCTTCAATAAGCTGTATCACGCCTTATATGTGTGAGCCCTTATGTGTAACTGGAGTCTTCAAAGGAGAGGAGGGGGAGCAAAAATATTAACAGTAGCCCGAAAATCCTTCAATTTTATAAAAACTATAAACCCAGAGATTTAAGTTCAATTAACCCCAAGCACATGAAAAATGAAGAAAACTACATAAAAGCATATCATAGTCAAATTACTCAAAACCAGTGAAAAGGAGAAAATCTTAAAAGTAACCAGTCATATTACATATAGAATAGATATGAATGTCAGAAGATTTCTCTTGGAAACAAGGTAAACAAAAAGACAGGAGAATAACATCTTCACAGTTCTGAAAGAGAAACTAGAATACTATACTCAGAGGATGTATTCTTCAAAAAATGAAGGTGAAATAGATTTTTTTAGAAGTATAAAAGGTGAAAATAATTCACGTTTAGCAGACCTACACTACAATAAATGTTAAAAGAGGTCCTTCTGGCAAAATAAAATTGATACCAGGTAGAAATATGGATCTACAAAAAAAAGAACAAAAAGCATCAGAAATGATAACTACTCTACAAACCTGGTCTGATTTCTCATTTGGAATGAAAAGAGTTTATTATAGTGAAGAGAGTAGTTCTCCAAGGTTTGTACCATTGTAAATAAAGCTTTATTCATTTGAACATTCTTCAACATCTGCTTAAAACATTCTTGTAAATCTTCTTTTGTGAACTTAATATGCAAATTGCCACGCAGAAAGCATCATTTGTAGAGTATCCTAAAATGTTCTGTTCTGAATTTACACTGGCCAAATGCTTCCTTGGTAACAAAATACTAACTCATGTCTTGAAATCCGTTCTTTCAATCAGCAATTCTGGTAACAGGATGCAATAGACTAAAATGAGCCAAATCAAAAAGAAAAGCAATTCTATGAGATTGCAAAATCAAACTTGGAGCTGGTACTCTGCCTCTCATTTCTTTCTCCTATGAATCTCTCTGCTTATATTCAGGGGGATATTCCCTTCAGGATTCCTCTGACTGTAACATCTTGAATAAAGAATTTATTCACTTGCAAATACAAAACTAAACTAAACAAAATCTATACTTTTTCTAATGTGAAAAATGATAGAATAAAAGAACTATTTGCATAAATCATATAATAATTTAATATCTGCCTGTAGGTCAGTCTATTAATTCTGATGAGGGAATAATTTTATGGTGGTTTTCCTAATTTCATTACCATCTTATGCAACTTTCTCAAGAGTGGACACTTTCTAATGATCCGTCAACTGAACTCAACTTGCTTTCCAATTTGAGTATCACTGTTTTTAAATTCTGTGGGTACAAAACTTTGCCAGATCTCCTTCCTTTTAACTCTGAAAAATACTACTTAGTATCAAGCTCATCTCCCACAGTTAATAACGACTGGCTAGTCGTTCTGCCCCATTCCATCCTTTAATCACTGTTCAGTTTTCCTTGGAAATATCAACCATCATCACAGTTTTAGGCACCACACACAATCTGATGACTCACAAATATGTCTCCAAAGCTTCAGATAAATATTCAACAACCTTTGGCACATCTCTAAAAGGTTATTCCACAGGCCTTTTACATTAACATGTCTACAACAGAAGTACCCATATTCATCTCTGACACTTGTATCTTTTCCTCTTCTTGTTCTTTAAGGTAACGTGTGTAGCACAAGCATTATCCAACAATCCCTAGTTAGAAACTTCATGGCTACTTCCCAAATTCCCAACACAAATATGTTCTGCTAGTTTTCAAAAATAAGTACATCTTAAAATTACCCATTTTTCTTTACACCACTTCCCTAACTTGTCCCTTCCATATCTTTTATGTGGGTTTTACCAGAGTCCTACATGCTTTGTCAGCTTATTTTTACCTCCTGAACCAGTCCTCCATATGGCAACCTGAGTGAGGTACTATGACATCCCTGGAGTAAAATCTTCCAATGACTCACCTAAGCTCCTTAGGTTACTCAGTCTCAGTTCATACCAGTTTTTTTTTCATGTATCAAATTTCAGATAAATAAATGTCTTTTTGTTTCCCTGGATGACCTTGATGCCTTGATGTTTTTCTTCACTCTGACCTCTGCCGCAGTATTGATGTTATCCCTTCTCTGCTTTCAGTCCTTCTTCTCTGTTTAGGTTTCACCACATACAATAATAAGCTTTTCTCCTTTCTTCCATGCTCTTGTTGTTGGTTAGGGGTGCTCCTAGAGTCTTGTGTATATCTCTTTTACTGCAATTCTGACAGCATGTGATTTATGTTGTTTAGATGTGTATTTCCACCAACCTGAGGTAAACAATCATTTTAAGATCTTTGTGCCTAGCAATGTTTCTAGCAATGCTCAAACAAATATTTATTGAACTGTTCTCTATGGCAATAAATGATTGTCTTGAAGGTGCTTATAAACATTTATTAAATCAATGTCCATGGCAATAAAGGATTATCCTGAAGGAAACATTAACATAACTATTCTCTTAAATATTTATTGTATATGTATTTAACCTAATTCTGTGTTGGTCAGGTATTCACATAGGAAGCAAAATATATCTAGAAGAACATCAACTGTTTAGAAAGAAAGGCTCTTTGATGCCTATATAGGTAAATGCATTTTAATATTAAGGTTACTTTTATCAGTCATTCTTTGGAGTTCTGTTTTCCTAGTTTAATTTTGTTAAATTAAATATGGACATAGATTCCATTTTCACAATTATATTCTCCTTCATAGAAACAAAATGATTCCCAGTGTCTATGATTTGAATTGCTTTTATGTTTGTAGATAATCAGCTCGTCTTATTCCATTATTCTTTACCATTGTGAACAAATGTATTCATTTTTTAAAGTTTATTTTGATATCATTAGTCTACAATTAAATAAGCAATATTATGGTGATTAAACTACCCCCTTCATCAGGTCCCCCCCACCAACCCCATTACAGTCACTGTCCATCAGTGTAGTGAGATGCTATAGAGTCACTACTTGTCTTCTCTGGGTTGTACAGCCCTCCCCGTGCCCCCCTAACATTACATCTGCTAATTGTAATTCCCCTTTTCCCCCCTTGTCCCTCCCTTCCCACCCATCCTCCCCAGTCCCTTTCCCTTTAGTAACTATTAGTCCATTCTTGGGTTCTGTGAGTCTGCTGCTGTTTTGTTCCTTCAGGTTTTTTCTTAGTTCTTATACTCCACATATGAGTGAAATCATTTGGTACTTGTCTTTTTCAGCTTGGCTTATTTCACTGAGCATAATACCCTCTAGCTCCATCCATGTTGTTGCAAATGGTAGGATTTGTTTTCTTCTTATGGCTGTATAATATTCCATTGTGTATATGTACCACATCTTCTTTATCTATTCATCTACTGATGGACACTTAAGCTGTTTCCATTTCTTGGCTATTATAAATATTGCTGTGATAAGCATAGGGTTGCATCTGTCTTTTTCTGGTATTTCTATTTTGAGTTTTTTGAGGAACCTCCATACTGCTTTCCACAATGGTTGAACTAATTTGCATTCCCACCAGCAGTGTAGGAGGGTTCCCTTTTTTCCACATCCTCGCCAACATTTGTTGTTGTTTGTGTTTTGGATGTTGGCTATCCTCACTGGTGTGAGGTGGTATCTGTGGTTTTAATCTGCATTTAAATGTACTCATTTTTATCATCCTGGTTAGATTTAGAAGTGCAATTTCTAAATCAAAGCCATGAGAATTTTATAGATTAGTTTATAAGAAAAGAACATTCCATCAATTAAAAACTGGCATAATTAGAGCTGTTTTCCATATTCTTGCTTTATATGCCGTGAAATACATTAAAGAAATCATCAGTAGAAAAAAATTACACTCAACCTGAGTTTATAAAATATATGAACTTTAAATAGTTATAAAATAACTACAGCTACACTATTTTTTCCAGTGAAATAGTTTCATGAAATACTGTCTATAGCCATGATGGTCATTAAAATTTCTATTATATATTTGTGGCTAAGTCTCTTATTTCAATCTAAGCCTTACTTCTTTTTTACATAAAAACAAAGAAAAATAACTTGTTTAAACGTCTCTGACTTTCATAACCAAAGTGATAAGTTAGTAAAATGACATTACCCCAGAGAGACACATTTTGCTAAAGTATATAAAATTCCATTAAGTAAAATTCAAACATTATTTGAGAATTGATTATCCAGCTTCCATTATTATAAGAACCTATGCTATTTGTCTTCAGGGAACAAAATATACATATGTTATTTTACAGAAATGGATTACATTTTATCCAGGCATATCATGTGAATTTTGATAGCCTATTATTCAAACATATTACTTGATAGATGTTAATAAAGGAAAGGACATTTTCTCTTTATAAAGCAGCTTTTAGAACAAAAGAGATACTTAAGCATGTGATTTTTGTGATGTTCATATCACAGAATTTCTGAATATTCATATTTGAATATTTGTTCAAGGTCTTCCTTTAACATTATGCTCATGTGCAGCAATCTATACACAGAAATCATTGTTCTTTTCTTACCTGGAATGAAGTAATTGGATATATA
This sequence comes from Smutsia gigantea, assembly GCA_032199065.1. NCBI lineage: Eukaryota > Metazoa > Chordata > Mammalia > Pholidota > Manidae > Smutsia > Smutsia gigantea. The sequence goes on along the minus strand of JAVSCE010017731.1, from coordinate 347,138 downwards.
TTAACGTGAGCCTCGTTCCACCGCTGTCCTTTATTCCCACTTGAAGACCACAGTGGATTCTCTATCGTTGTCTGTCCTTTCAAACGCAGATAGACATTTAAAACACCTAAAAGTTACAATGATATTTTAGTTTGCAAATTTGTTTTTGCTTCAGATTTGCTGCTCCGTAACCAAACACTTGCAAACTTTATAAAATGAAATTTCATAGGACGCTCTAGGGTCTCCCCTCTTCTCTCTTTTCTAATCTTGCTCTTAAGGAATTTGGCATGTGTGACAGGCCTCCAAAGATGATCATATCCTATTCCCTAGAACCTGTGAATGTTATCTTACATGACAAAAGGGGATTTGCAGATGTGATTAAGATAAGGATCTTGAGATGGGGAGATTATTCTAGATTATCTAGGTGGGTCCTAAATGTAATCCCATAGATTTTAATAAAATGGATGCAGGGCCTTTGATATAGGAGAGAAGATTATAAGAGAGAAGATGCTAAGCAGCTGGTTCTCAAGATGGAGGAAGGAGCCACTAGCCAAATATAAGCAGCCTCCAGAAGCCAGAAAAGATAAGGAAATGGATTCTCTCTTAGAGCCTTCAAAGGACCAGCCGGGCTGATACCTTGATTTTAGCCTCAATGTACTCATTTGGATTTCTGTCCTCTAGAACTATAAGATAATAAATCTGTGCTGTTTAAAGCCACAAAGTTTGTGGTAACTTATTGCTACAGTGACAACAAAAAACTAATACAGCACGTGATCAGGTACTGCCCGATAGGCTCAAAGATTAACTCTTACTATGCTGTCTTATATCATCAATTAACATCTCTTTTTCAGTTTACTTTTCATCCAAGTCTCATTTTTCTGCTAAAAGAATTATTTAAAGATAAAATGAAAATAGCTTATAGTCTCACGATTTGATACACCTCTTTCAACAATGTCACATCCTCCACACAGTAAATGGTAGTGCTGATGCTAATATTAATGCAATATTTGTTGAACACTTACTCCAAATAAGGAATTAATCATCTCAACAATCCTATGAAGTGCTATTACCTTCATGTTACAGATGGTTTAGTAATTTGCCCTATGTCAGATAGTAAGAAAATAGTAAGAGGATTTGAACCCAGAGAGTTTCAAAGTCTGAGATCTTAATCACTAGGCAATCAGTATTTTAAGATACATTTTTTAAAAATCAACTTTATTAGGGTATAATTTACACACAATGAAATTCTCATTTTAAGTGGCAAAGCAAATAACTTCAGTGTAAGTACCACTCAGCAAGATACAGAACATTCCATCTCCCCAGAAAGCTTCTTCATTTTTCTCTCCACTTAATCTTCACAGCCCCCTTCCTGTGCCAGGCAACTACTGATCTGAGTTCCTTCACTAACTGATGAGTTTGCTCTTTCTAGAATTTCATATGAATGAAATTTTGTAATAACTTTTTTGTGTCTTGTACTTTCCCTCAGCATAATTTCTGTTATATTCATTTATGTGATTGTATTAGTCTTAATTTTAGTATTTAGTTCATTTACATTTACTGTAGTTACTGATATGTTTGGAATTAAGTATGCATCTTGTTATTTGTTTTCCACTTGTCCTTTCTGTTTTTTTTTTATTCTTTTGTGACTCCTTCTCTTCTTTCTTTTCAATTGATCAGTTTTTTTTTTAGATTTTAATTTACATCTACTGAGTCTTAAATCTTCCTCTTTTTCTTGTGTTTTAGTGATTATTCGAGGGCTAAGAAGAGGCCTTCATAACTTTTCAGAGTTTAATTATAGTCGGTATTTTATTTTTCATACTTACAATTCCTAAATATACCTCAACATGTTCTACTATTACTTCTCTCATTTCAAATCTGATACTTCACACCCTGTATCTTACTTTGCAAATGTAATCATCTTACAACAGATAATTCATTTACCTGCCCCCTTCATTTCATAGCAATTATATCTTTTACTTTTGCCTATATGTATATTATAAACCTTACTTGTAGTGCTATCATATTTGAACAGTCAGATGTATTTCATATCAATTATATGAAGAAAAAATATATAGCTTAAAAATTTCCACCTATTTACCATCTCTTATGGTATTCATTTCTACCTGCAGATCCCAGTTACAACCTAGCACCATTTCCATGTGACCTAAAGGACACCTAAAGTACATGCTTTTATAGTGGTGATCTACTGGAGACAAAATTTCTTATTTGTTTATATTAAAAAATCTTCACTTTTAAATTTCTGTGAGATTTCAAATTCTGCCAACTTTTTGTTGGCGAGGTTCGCAACTTCTGCCAAGTCTTTCCCCCAACACTTTAAAGGTTTTGTTCTATTTTATTCTGTACAGCACTGTTTCTGCTGTGAAGTCAGCTATCATTTTATCTTTGTTTCTTTGTATATAATGTATTTCTCTTTCTCCCTGAGGATGCTTTTAAGAATTTCTCCTTAGTTTGCAATAGTTTGATTATAATGGACCTAAATATGGTTCTCTTTATATTTATTTTGATATGTAGTTTGCTGAGCTTCTTTTAGATTTTCCTTTATTTTTAAACATATTTTTTCCACTTATTGTCCCTTTCCTCTACTTTTTAGGCTCCAATTATATATATGTTTTGAAGTTTGGTAGTCTACAAGTCACTAGGTCTGTGTGTTTTTTCTTCTGTCATTCTCCTTCTTTTCTCAGATTGGAAAATTTTGTCTTCACATTCATTAGCTGTTTTTTCTGCCATCTTCAGTCTGTTGTTTAATTTTTTATTTCTTGCCTTATACTTTCCAACACAATATATGAATTGTATATATATATATATATATATGTGTGTGTGTGTGTGTGTGTGTGTGTGTGTGTGCATTTGTGTGTGGTACAGTTTCTCTTTTCCTGCTAGACTTCTCTAACTAGACATGTTCACTCATTAAGACTATATTTTCTTTGATTCTTTTAACATATTCTCTGTAAATTATTGAACATATTTTAAATACTTCTTTAAAGTCTTTATCCACTAAGTCCAATGTTTAGCCCTCTTCATTTTAGATTCTGTGGATTGACTTTTAGTTTTTCAATGATTATGGATCACATTTCCTATTTCTATTTATACCTAATAATTTTCGTTGAATAATGGGCATTGTGGATGTTACATTATAAAGACTTTATATTTGTAATCTTCTTCAGAAGGCAGTTTTGTTTTAGCTGACAGTTCACTGACTGACTGATTATACTGAACTTGCATAGGCTTGGTTTTACACTATCAGTGTAGATCTGTGAAAGGTCCAAATTGTTGCCCTGACTCTTTAACCTTGTGGGAATCAATCTCCAAGTCTGTCTGTACTGTGGATCTTTTTGGGGCTTAGACTTAGGCTTTTTAAGGAAAGGTCTGAAAAGGACATTTCTCCAGAGCATAATTAAACTACTAAGGGAAACCCTGTCTGTTCTTCTCCATGTTGCCAGTAGCTTTCATATCTCTTCACTCTAAAATGGCTTAAACTTCAATATTCCCTACTGCTCTTTCCCCAGGACTCTTTGACCTTCCCATCTCTGTTCTGCTGTCAACTCCATAAAAGCTGCTATGTTGCTATATTGTAAGCCTTAGGTTTTTCTGGTTTTATAAGGATACTGCCAAGTCTTCAGGCAGAGACTCATGGGTATAATCCCATGCAAACTTCTAAATACAGCCCTGTATACCTTCCTTCTTTCTGTTATCCTGACTCACAGATTCTAACTACTTCAGCTTCCTAGTACTGTGATCTCTGCCTCCCAAACTCCATGGGACCTCCATGTTATGCTTGAGTATCAGGGTTCTTTTCCGTGGGTCAAGAAGAGACATGGACTCCAATGGAAATCACTTCATTAGTTTCCCCTTTTTGCATAGATCTCAATCTTATCCTGTCTCTTTCCCATTTTCTGAAAAGTTACCTAATATATTTTGCTCATTTTAGTAGTTTTTTATGGCAGTATGACCTACCTGGAACCAGTTACTATTGTATGGCATGAATTTTGATAACTTTTATAGATAATCATATGTTAAAATTAAGATTATATATTACAGATATCTTCCATATAATATATATAAATATATATGCTTATATGAATGTTGCATATAAACAGTAAAAAGCAGAAAAGACAATATAAAAATCACCATTAAACTCATTGTTCAGAGGCAGCCTCCTTAATATTTGGTGTCTGTTGCTTCAGTTGCTCTTGCTTTTTTAAAATGTGTATCAACATATGACAGTTATATGATATAGAGTAGTTTATCCTTCAGAGTTTTAGAGCAACTCTAATTCTTTATACATAAGCCACATGTATTCATATTATACACAAATGCATAAATATAAATACCCACTTTTTAAATAACAACAAAAAAGCTGTCTTCTCATTACAGCTGTTACTTACCAGCTGGAATGACCTTGGCTTTGTCTCTTAATCTCTGTCTTATTTTCCTCCTCAGGTCAGTGATGATGGTAATAGCAACTAGCCTAAGCTTTTTTGAGAATTAAGACGAGCTAACATATGTAAACTATGCATTATATCTCATACATAGTATATTTTATCAAGATATCTAAGTTATATTTCTCTATTTATACAATAGAGATATGTGCATTTCTTAATGTTGAACTATGGGTATATTACAGGAATAAATTTTAGTTGGTAATGGACTACTTTCTTACTATGGTTGATTCAATTTACTAGTATTTAGGAATAATGCATGAATATTTATTCATAACATTCCCCAGTTCTCTTTTTTATCTATGTTGCATGTTCGTGTTTGGCTTGTTGTATGTGCACTTTTTGCTTCAGAATCTCTTATCTTCTATATTTTTCCCCTTTAGTGTAAGAAGTAATTGCAGTCTTGTCCTCCATAGTACTAATTTTATTTTCCATAGTGTGGGTTATCTTCTTTTGTTTTCAACATCATCTTTATTTGGCTATTGTGTTATTTGTGATGTTACATTCTTTTCGGGTCTCATCAAGCTCCCTTTATTTCAGTCTTTTATCTAGATCCTTTTTTTCTTGGGCCACTATTGTATCATTTTTATCTTTTATTTTTATAAAGTTCATACTTTATGTACTTCAATGAAAATATAAGACACATATGACACAAATTTTACTTTCACCTGAATTGTCAATAAGTCTTTTTTCAACAATATGTGCTTCTTTTATTATGTGCACTTTTAAACTCTTTCTGTGCTGTGGAATTTTTATTGGAGGCTTATTTTCTCTCTCTCCCTCTCTCATTTTCTTCTATTTTTGTCCTTAAATAAAGCTAAGTGATACTGTGGCACTTTCCCCAAAATCACTAATGGGGCTTCTTCTCTTTGCACAGGATGGGTGTGGATTTTGTTAATCCCTCCTCTAATATCAAAGATGCAAGGCAGGTCAATGTGAGGCCTCAGTACTATATCAAGATTCAACCGAGAGCAATGGAAAAGCATTTACACTTTTTGGCAAGAGTTGAACTTTCCGGGATCTTCCCACTGTGCTTAGTGAGCTATTGTGGCAGGATTTCTGAATCCATCTTTCTGTTTTCCTTTTTAGGTGTTCAGTGTGGCTCGATTTTTCTTGCTCATTGATGCTGGTCTCGTGTATCTTAGGAAGGCAACTTTGTGCCACCAGGAAAAGCCACTTCAGGTCATATTTCTGTGTGATGTAATTTCATTATGTTTTTGAACATTAATCCATAACAGGGAGGTATTCCAAGGAAATCAAGCTGTGTTGAATATTAAATAAAGCGATAATACTTTTTTGAACCTATTAGTTGTCATTGGATTAACGAAGTGTTACATAGCATTTACCTTCAGAAGTTATTTGAAGAAATAGTCTGTGAATTAAATAGGAAAAGGGCTCCTCGTCTAGTCCAAAGCCTGCATCTACAACAGCCTATGGCTGTATTCATGGTAACTTACTGGGTTGAGCTGTGATATTCTCTACTGATTCCTCATTAAATTGTATTGCTTTTCTAGAAAGGAAAGTATCAGTTATCTTTTAAAATGTATATATATTTATTAAATATAAAAATTTAACTTCTCTATTTTCTTTAACAGCTTACAAATATGGAATGAAGGATGCTCTAAACTACCAATGCAGTTTACATTTTTCCACATTTAAAAAATTACAGTAAATACTTAGATAAATGTGAGGAGCTAATACAAAGAGATGGCAGTGGATGAATTGCCATGTTATATGGAAGTCTTCTTTCTCTTGGGTAGCATGACCTGTTTTTCTGATTAAAATGACAGGAATCAATTATGCCACCAAATCAATACATGGAAATTTTTGTTGAGGTTAATACAGTGGTAATACTCTTAGTTGTAATTAGGCCAACAAAGTAGTTTGTATATATGTCTTCCAAAATTTACTCTGAGTAATAAATATATGCTTCAATGCAACACATATTAACATACATGACCTACTATTATCATAGCAATGATGATAGGTTATTATATCAATATTGAATATATTTTTTCTCAGAGAATATGTTTTGCCTGTGATCATGTTCACATTTTTGAATTAATTACATTTTCTTTGTACATATGTAATATAAATTCAAACTTGAATTATCCCAGTTTATATTTATCAAATGTATATTATGTGAAGAACATTTGTCTTAGGTCCAAAGAAGTTACATCTGAATAAGTTCAGATTTTAGTTAGTTTTTGAATGGATTATATAAGCTATGTTCAATTGTGGTTGGATTTTATCTTAAAAGTCAAGTATTACTTGTTTTATAAGAAAAAGACACTAAAATTATAACTCTTATTCTTTCAAATATATTATAACTTAAATGTCTTATTATTTTGTACATAGTATTAACTATATTCCATTATCCAAATCAATGAATACAAACTACTCAATTGATTCACTGGTCTAGCTTAGATATGATGACAAAACAATATTAATAGGCAAATGATTTGGAAACATTTTACTTTTCAAGCAAGTTTCCAGTCTTTAAGCTTATAAATGAGACTTCTATAAAAGTTACAAAATTTATGTAAACTTATGTTTATGTCATCTTGGTCAACAAAACTAGAACTCATGAAACGGAATAAAGTGATTCAAGAGTAGTTAGAGTCAGCAAAGCTGATTCAGGACCTTATCATAGTGTCATAAAAAAAAAATTCCAAAGTGAATGTGATGGATTGTGTTTAATGCCCTAAAAGTCATTTTAAATCCTCTGAGGCACTGTGTCTATGCTTCAGTAGACATCAGATATCAATAGGTATGAATTTAATCATCCCCAGGGATTTTCAAATACTATGTAATTCCGTGATACAAGTTTGCAGTTGCTAAGCACACTTAACTGTTTTTCTCTTCTCCTTTCCCAATTCTCCTCTTTTGATCACCACTCCTTAAGAGTCAGGTGCTGGAGTGGGAGAGGGCTTTTCTCATTTCATACTTAGTGAGTAGTCAGAAAAGCTGAATGATCTTAAGTGCTGTTTTATCTCATGAGCAGTGACCAAAGTTTTGTGGTTATTCATGGCATTATGCAATAGCATGATTCTTATTTTAACATTAATTCATATAAACTGCTGTATAAGATATAATTTGTATTAATTTATTTTATGATTACTATTACCTAGTTCACTTTCACTTTTTTCACTAAGTCCTTAATGAAATTTTACTTTAACTATTTAGTTATAAATATGTATTTAAATATATGTCCTAAATGTGCATACAAATTTCCTATAGATACTTGAAATTACCAAGTTCATATAAAGTAATATGTCATTTGATTTACTCCAGGGCCTGGGGATCACTTGCATATAAGTCACATTTTTATTCTTATCAGTTTACAGACTCATTAATTGGAATCTCATATTTCATGGAAGATGAGGATGTGCCAAAATCATCTAGCTCCAGGAAAGAGCTAAGTATATTGATAGGTAATTGTTAGCATCATTTGTTTTATACACACAGAAAAAAGTGGGAAATTATAAAATCATTATGTTCTGCTTGAATAGAAATGGCTGCATGCATCCCTTGTTACTAGTTTTTCAATATAAAACTGCAATGATATATTAAATAAAAAGTCACTTCATTTTCTCCAGTCATTATCATGCTTTCTCATATTCAGTTGAATATCTACATTAGCATCCAATCAATTAATCTGAAATGTAGCTTTCATCGAGCTTTCTGATTCTCTGACGTATGATGTCCTTTGTGGAACTTGGCATCGTTTGGCTCTGCCACGCTCCCTACTCTGCCATAGAACAGTATTCTCCATTCTCTGTGGCTCCTTTTATTTTTCACTTCCTCTAACCTTTGCCTTCTGCTTCCTGCTTTCCTCTTGTAGAATGGTTTACATTTCTTCTCTTCCATAGAAACTTTATTTTGACTTTGTTGTTCTCAGTATTCTCTCCCTCGTTCACCACAGCATGGGCCTGTCATGTATTTTGATGTACATTACTTTCTTTTATTTTACTCACTAATTTATTACCCCAAATAGAGGACAAACTATATGATGAATAAGAACCTCTTGCCATAATTCTCTTTTACCCTCAGTAGTACCCTAAACACCATTAGGCACATAGCATGTACAATTCATCCTACTGAAAAACAAAAATGAGTGAAATCAAGAACTATCAATAAAAATACTCACCACAGTAAATCTGTATTTTTTTATGAAGTTTGTTTTAAAAGTTTGGTACTCTGGGTGAGAAACAAAAGCAGTTAATCTATTTGCTTAACACTAATTTAGCTGTGAAATAATACTATTTATTAATTACATTAAAAATGAGACCTGTATTTTGAAAATCAGCCTTCCTCAGTCATATCATTTTCTGTCTAAATATCCTAGCTTCTACTATACATTGTCTGAGGGACCATTGTCAGTGAATAATTAGATAGGAGGTAAATAAATTTAGGTGTAGTTGGTGGTTCAAAACCAGAGACTTAAAAAGACAAACATTGTACATATTATATATGGTCTTGTTAGGGAGTTGGTGACAAATATCTGTAACAATATTTTGATTATAATTAGCAATAAATCATGGATAGATTCTATCCACCCCCAGTTAAAAAAAATACACCTTAATTTAACAAAGCAGTTTGCTGAATGAACAGCTTCTACCTACAGCATTATTTTCTCACTGATGAAATTGGCATTATCAATATTAAATACAAACAAGACTTCACTGAAAACATTGACTAATTCTCAACAGAAAGTGTCTTAATATCAACTATTATCAAAAAGCCCATGCATGGTTTGGTAGCTACTCTCTAATATTTAAATGGAGAATACTAAATAACTTTTATCTCTTCCTTCAACCACCTGGGAGTTCTTTTGCTAGCAAGTTAATTCTGAAAATTTATCACAATGCAAGTATCCATAAATTACATATTTATTCTGCTGAGATTCTCCTGTAGTCAACAGACTAAGGCTCGAAAATAAGAGCACCATATCTTAAGGTATTTTTAAAAATTTCAGGCTCAAACTATCTCCCACACAGTGTCTAACTCCAAGGAAGAAAAAAGTGTGCCTAGATTTCTGGTTTAAAGAACATATTTGAGGTATAAACCAGAATTTCAATTTTTAAAAACTTTCATCAGAAGAAATACGGTATTTGACCAAAATGAGAATAACAATCAGACTTTTAAACCATGCAGAAGATTGTTACCTTTGCCTTCTCTTTATCTTTTATAAAAACATTTAAGTACCCAGTTTAAAAATATTTGAATGCCAGCACTGGGAAAACTTTAATCCAATTCTACTACAATATAACCTGAGATATCTTATTAAGAGAAATTTAATTAAAGGTTAACTTCAGATTTGTTAAATTTATTTTTATATTCTCTTAGATCATCATAAGATGACATATTTAGACCATAGTAATTCAGCTCAAATCACAGATTTTATCTAATGTATTATGATCTGTCAATATACAAAATTTTTATTTGAACAAGTTTTACATCTTTCACTTAATTAATATTACATTTGCAGGGGACCATGTATTAGGAAAAGACATTGTTTCTGATCATCCCAAGCACACAGTTCAGCAGGACAAAGAGCCTATGAAGAGGCCCCAGATAAAACACCATTTAGGGAACTCTGTATGGCTGGAATGGACTATGGAGCTGTCCTAAGGAGAAGCCAGGGGGCATATATCCTCCAGGTCCTAATGTTACTGGTTTTAGAGTGATCTTTACTCCAGAAACTATGGGCCAAAGACACAGCAAGGAAATCAGTTACAGCGATGGGAACTCATATCCGAAATGACATTTTAAAACACTCAGGACTGATGTCCTCATCAACTGCTAAAACTCTCCCTATATTGCTGATCAGTTTCTGCTTTCATTTACCATTCTCCTAAAGTGGTCTACTTTTTGAACATGCAACATTTGCATTTATTTTACAGAGAAACTAGATCCTGTTAAGAAGGCAACTTTTATGTCTGCTTGCTGTTCTTGCATCTAGGAATGTATCAAAGGCACATCTTACTTTCTTACTTCTTTTCTTCCACCTCTGTGGAAATGATATTAATTCCCCTTTTCAAGTCTAATTCCTAGAGCTCTAATTTCCCATGTATTCAAGCAACTTGCTTCTCTCTAATTTTTATATGTCTAAACTTACCTTTCTATTAATTTTTTTCCTCTTAAAATAGGCCGATCTACAACCGTACATCTCTCTACTTTATTAATTCTTCCTCACTCTCAAGATCTGTGAAAGAGTAAACCTCATTAAGGAATTCCTTTTCCCTGCTTCCCATTTGTTCCACAGGGAAACTAACTTCCAAGAGCCACAAATGTACTGAACCATTCTTATCAAGTTCAATGAATGTATTCATAATTGTCTTTTGAATTTTTATCTTTAATTTCCTTCTATTATATGATGCTTATATGTCACCTTCTTTCTAGAAATAAATGAAGTACATATTTTGCTGACTTTTAATAAGCATTTGTCACATCTAGTGATCTTAGATGAGGTTCAGTTTCTCTGAAACAACAAATTCAGCTGATTAATCAAGACTCAAAACACCTATGACTAGCCACAGGATTGCTGAAATAATCTTATGTTATTGTCAACAGCCAGATATTTATCATGAACACATAAGTCAATTGTGAGTTCAAGGATAACACATCATAACTTTCATTTATTTGATGAAACATTTAACTAGATAGTATCTAGTATGGCGGATGAACTCTAAGATGCCTTCCAAAGGTATCAACCTCCGGTATGAACACTCTTGAAATTTTCTCCCCTTGCGAGTCAAAATTATCAACTTAGTTATAATAAATAGCATAAGAAGGGATAGGATGTCATTTCAAAGATTAGGTTGTAAAATCTCTTGGACAAGTGTTTATTCTTTCTCGTGGATTGCCTGCTTTGGAGGAAGCTTGCTGCCAGCCTTTAGACAGTTCTGCAGAGATGCCCACATGCCAAAGAACTCAGAGCCCTCTGGCCAACAGCCACGAAGAAATCAGTATCTTCAGTCCAACACCTGTGGAGGAGTGAGGCCTGCCAAATATTGAGTCGGCTTAAAAGTGTGTCCTCCGTGAGTTGAGTGTTCAGATGACACAACAGTCCTGCCTGACAGCTTGTCTACAACCTCATGAGAGACCTGATCTACCCAACTATGCCTGAACCACAGAAACTATGAGACACAAATGTTGTTTTAAGCCACAAAATTTGGGGAAAATTTGTTGTGTAGCAATAAATAATACAACATATTTGACTTTGTTTCAAAGAGGAATCTCTTCTAAGTAATATATAGCTCATCAACCATTTGTATTACTAAAAATTAAAATTCTCCATGATATATTGTTCATTAGTCATGGTTAAAACAACAAGGATTACTTGTAGTTCCTCAAGAAGTAATAACTGCAGTTAAGGTATTAGAAATTCAGGACAAATCATTTTTGAATCTGGATTTCCAAAAGAATGAATAAAACTGAGAATGTAATTTGTAAAAGTAGTGATGATAAATGCCACCCCAGGTTTATAGATGATTGAGTGTCTTAGAATAATATTTACAAACAGGGAAGTTTCAGCTACAGGCAACATCTCCCTAATGAGGTAGCTCATCTAGTCCTAATGGATTAGTCAATGTCTGGAAAACATATTTTTGCCTAGATATCAGTAATCAGTATAACTGTGCCCTGCTGAGGGGGATCCAAGTGACTGATCTGATCCCTGCAACTTTTAATCATCTGATGAAGCACAGAAATGACACAGGGATCAAGGTGGTAAATGTTTGACAACCTGGAAGAAATGTAGAACTGCCTTCTGTCTGAAACTAGCAAACTAAAAATGGTAGAAGTCTTTTGACAATAAAGAGAATAACGATTGTGAAGTTAAGACTATATTAAACTTGTCTTGGGACTCACTATAAAAATGCAGAAATTCTGAGAGGGAGGCAGCCCATAAATAAAGAGAATGTGTATTTTACTCATTAAGGTATAATTCAAAATACTAATCTTGGAATCATTTATTTAAAAAACCAATTTAAATCATATGCCTGTTCCAGGGTAAATTGGGAGAAGAGAAAGTTTATGAAATATATTCAAATTAGAATGTAAGTAAAACCTACATGATTAATATAAGGGAAAAATCAGAGTTGAATTAATCGTACCTTTGTAATAAGATGGCACAACTGACCCTTGAACAATGTGGGGGTTAGCTGTGCAGACCCCTGCTCAGTTGAAAAGCTGTCTATAACTTTTGACTCTCCAGAAACTTAATTACTAACAGCCCACGTTTGACTGGAAGCATAAACAGTTGATTGACACCCATTTTATATTTTATAAGTGTTACATATTATATTCTTACAATAAAGAAGGTAAAGAAAAGAAAATGTTTTTGCAAATCACTGCAAATCTCTAAAGATTTCCCCAGTATATTTATTGAAAAAAATCTGTGTATAAGCAGACCCATTAAGTTCAAATCCAGGTTGTTCAAGGGTCAACTGCAATCTCATAATAAATAAACTGGCTTGGCAATTGTGTGGAGATTTATTTCCTTTCATAAGTTAGGCTGCAGTGAACATGTGACTACTGTCATAGCTTTTTGTTGTTCAGTTTATATTCTATTTTTCAATGATTTTACTCACTCCTATAAGACTTATTTTCCCAAATCAAGTAATTCATGACTGTTGTCTGCACAAAATCTGTAACTGACTACTAAAATTAGCTTACCTTCCATGACATTCCAATAAGTATCCCTGCAGAATGGTGAAGCATATTGGTATTATGGCTTTACTACTTATCAGCTATGATATGATGGGCATGGCATTTAAAATTTTCTGTATTTTAGTTTTCTTATCTACAAAACAACATAGTTTCAGTGAGCACAAATGTTTACTGTGAAAATCAAGAGAAATAACTCATGATTCAGGTTCTCCACAAACATTAGGTATTACTTTATTATTGTATTATTGATGCTTTGAGATTCAAGGTAATCTAAGATTATGAATGTCTACCACTTAATAGAAGATTTTATATGTTATCTACCTCACTTAATTTTAACTACACATTTCTGTAATAGGAATTATTATTCCCATTTTACAGATGAGGAGACAAGATCCAGACACTGTAAGTAACTTCTCTAAAGTCTTACAGTGACTGAGTGCTACAGCCCAGGTTGTCTGACTTCACGCTGAGAGTACTTTTACTGCACAAGAGCCGTCCTTCTGGGCAAGTCACCTATTGTTCCACTATGAAGAACACTGGTTAATAGTGCTGGCCATGAGTTTCCCCCACATAACCAGTTACTTGCAGTTTATACAAACTCTTTGAGGTTCAGTTTTCTCCGGTGTAAAGGACAGACAGCAATGCTCATTTTTATGAGCTTATTAAGAGGATTGCTTCACTTAAGCAGTAGAGCAGCTAGCATATATGAAGCGCATAATTTTACTATTTTGTGTACAAATTTTATTAGTTTTTATTTTATTTTATTCAAGTTTATTAGTTTATATTTATATATTATTGTTAGTTTATTTCAAGAGACTTAATGTCATTCTAACTTCCTGCACTTTAGTTCCTCATAACCAGTGCCTTAACTTTCCCTGTGCTCATCTCCTTCAATATAGCCTTCTTTCATAGAGAAATAGTTCCTTTGTCCTGAAGCATTGTATTATTTTTCAACTAGATTAGATCCATAATCCCTTGACAAGCTCTGTGGCGCTCGATATGCTTCACCCTTCAGAATTTTGTTTTATTTTAGAAAGGCAATAAAAGAGTGTATATCTTGTTTATTACATGACATACCCTGGAAGGATCTGGAACAGAATGCCACAATTAAACGCAGTAATATTTTGCGGCAAATAGTACAAATGTTCACACTCATTTGGCTAAATAAAAAACAGTACTTAGGCTCATATCAGTTCAGATCATAATTTCTAATACATGTAGATCAGGCTAGCGTGTGCCACCAAATAATTAAATTAAAATAATTTTTAAGTTCAAAAAAATTTTATTTTAGAATTGCTCATAAAGACCCGTAGACCTCTCCTTACCCCCATAACAGTTTTGCTAGGCTCTTTTTCAAGGTTATTAGTATTCTATCTGAGACAATTGTGTATTTACTCATCTTAGCCTCCAGTACTGTGCAAAGTCTTTAAGGGCAGGGAATGCTCTTCAGGATGAAGGATGTTCTTAAATCCCACTAGCTGTGTTAGGCATACTTTATAAGCAAGAAAATATCACAACAATATTCCAAGTGCATATGGTGCTAGAAGTACTTGTCTTTCAAATATGACAATACTCCTTCTCATGATCATTAATATACACTGAGTCATTATTCAAGCAAATTTCTTTGGAAGGGAACAGCCTAAATTATACTGATATTAAGTTCACAAGAAAATCTCATAAAGAATTTAACTTATTCAAAGGTCTCCAGAATTAGGATTCCAGAAGAGATATGCTCCAAAATTTCAAACTCTAATCTAAATTTGGGAAATTAGGACATGATGGGAGAAAATTCTTAACAGCTGATTTTGCAATTTTTGATAAGTCATTTAAAAGCCCATGATGATATTCTTTGACTAAAATTTATTTCATTCTATGTCCTTGTGAATCTTTTTCTTCTTAGTTATGATTTACTTTAGAAGAAACACAGTAATTCATATATCTCACCTATATGTTGTCCATACATATGATAAAAGAAGCTGAAACAATATGCAGTGTTTGTCGGTCCATAAGGATTTTTAGGAGCTATGCTGAAAACAGGGCTGAGAAGTCGTGCCTTTTCGCCTTCCAATCTAGGTCGAGATGTCTCAATGTACATATAAAAACCTTTAAAAAGACAAAATATTTAAGCACATTATTAGGTGACATGAAATCTGAAATCATTGAGAAGTTTTAGAGTTTTTGTACAAAACAAAGTTTGATAGGAGGATTTGTATCTCACTTGTAAAATCTGTATACACGTAATATAATAAAAAGAATAAATGATCTAAATAAAAATAAAATGATTTAAAATGTTTAAAAACTTGAGACAAAATTGGAAGTTTAGACTTGAATTATGAAAAAAATAATCCTAATCTCTCAACTATATATGTCAGTGAGTTTAAAGAGAAAATTAATGTTTATAAACTTTGGAAATACCTGACTTACTGATATTGTACATAAAAAATACTCCATGATCTTCCATCCAATAGCTAAGCATTCTCTTGCATGTCATATTAATGGCATTTCTAAAATGGATAGCCTATGATTGCTATGAATACAACATTTCATACCCTCATACCTTCTTTGGAGCCACTACGATCAGCATTAGGTCCTGTGTTTGGAGTATATTTTGTATTTCTTGTTGCGGTGCTCTGCTTGGTCCAGTCAAAGTTATCTGTGTCATCTTGGGTGAACAAACAAATGTTACCATCTTCAAATCCACAGTGAAATTCTCCTGTTAACACATTTTAATTAAAGTGATCAATATTAATTACATTAACACAAACACTGCAGTATTCTTATAAGCAAAAATTTAAAACATTATGTAGTAATAATAATGCAAGATTGCAGTAATGGCACCTGAGCCATCACAGTGTGTAAGATTACAACTAAACTTAAAGCTTTTCATTGTTAATGAAAAAGAAAATTAATCTTGATACACAAACCAGTCCCTTATTTAATGACTAAACCCAAACCTTTTACCTCTGAAATATCCAAGTAACTTAAAGATTTAATTATTAATTTAATTAATAGAATTAATGAAATTAAATAATATAATTTACACTTAAATTTTCACTAATGAGTTTTCCCAACTTTCATTTTACACGTATAGGAACAATTGAAACAAAAGTATCAATTAGAAAATTATCTTTATTAATTTACCCTACAGCACTTTAAAGCTATATACCTTAAAGTTATAATTTTTCACACCGTGTCTGGGAATGCTTTCATATATACTCATTTGCACAAATACAAGTTTATTTAGGGGAAGATAATGGCAAATTATTTTAAAAAGTAGTTATCTTTCAGACTTAATATTCAGTAGATGAAGTATTGAAAAAACTTTATGAAGACTCTGTGGAGGGACTGGGATTTCTTGGATGTCTGCTACATGCTAAATCTAGACCCAACAACAAATTCAGAGAAAGCTTTTTTCAACTGTCCCTGAAATGAAGGTAGTAATGGCATTTCCTGGTATCAAATGTTTTTTTTACTGGGATGTATACTGCTTGAAATAAAGGAGTAAGTAAAGGAGATAATAAAATTCATTAGACAGAATTAAAATGATCTTTGAGAAAAATTAAACATAATTTATATTATTTTATTCAAACTCATAACAACTCTGTGAAATCACAGCAATACCAACTCATGAAGCTCACATGAGAGAAGAAAACTGCCTAAGTTCTTGTGGTAGATGATACAGTCAAACTGAATAGAGATTCCCTGGAATTCACAGAGATATAAACATCTCTATAACGGAGACTCCATTTGTCTCTTTTCACCTGCAATGGATTAGACCTATCAGACATCCTTGGGAGTGGAGTCCTTGAAGTTGGACACTGAATTAATCTGTGTGTTTCTATACACTAACAATGAATTACCTGAAAAGCAAATTAAGAAAACTATTCCATTTACAATAGCATTGAAAAGAATAAAATACTTAGGAATAAACTTAACCAAAGAAATGAAAATCTTTTATGTTGAAAACTACAAGGTCTTGATGAAAGAAATTAAAGAAGGCATAAATAATTGGAAAGACACCCTGTATTGTTAGTTTGGAAGAACTAATATTGCTAAAATGCTCATACCAATGAAAATGATCTATAGATTCAATTCCTATGAAAATACCAATGGCATTTTTTTATAGTAGCAAAAACATTCCTAAAATTTATGTAGAACCACAAAAGACCTTGAATTCCCAACACAATTATGAGCAAGAAGAACAAAGCTGAAGGTATAATATTATTGATTTTAAAATATGTTACAAAGCTATAATATGGTAGATTTTATCATCTAGAAATCCCTCCTATGCATATAAACCTAAAGGAAATGAAACCAGAATATTGAAGAGATATGTACACTCCCATGTTCACTATAATGTTATTCACACAGCCAAGACATGAAAATGACCTAAATGTTCATCACTGGATGAATGGATAAAGAAAATGTGGTATATGCATACATTGGAATATTAGTCAACCTTTAAAAAGAAGGAAATTTTACCATATGTGACAACATTAATGAACCAGGAGGACATTATCTAAGTGAAAAAAGCCAGTCAGAGAAACAAATACTGTATTACACTTATATGAGCTATCTAAAATGTCCAAACATGTGGAAACAGAGTAGAATCTAGTTGTCAAGGGCTTGGGGGAGATGATGGACAAAGGTATGAACTTTCAGTTAAGAGGAATACATTCTGAAGATCTGCTATACAACACTGTGCTTATAGTTAGCAATATTGTGTTAAATACTTTAAAAATATTATTAAGAAGGTAAATCTCATGTTGTGTTATTACATTAAAAAGAAAAATAAGAGAGAAGGTTAGAGAGAAGGAAGAAAAGAAATAAAGAAGAAAACCAGTGATATTTACAAATAAAATAAAACAGAAGGCTTTCCCTTTGAGTTTAAATAATATATTTTTGTTTTGTTTTTATATTAAAGACACAATGAACCTATTTGTGTTTATTTTTATGTTATTCTCTGAGTAGGAATGTTTACAGAAAATATAAGCATTTGGGGGATTCTAAGTTAGTAAATTTTGGGGTAAAAAATATTCCACATAAAATATCTATTAGCATTTTTATATCACAGATCTCTGACTAAATAAGACATGACTTCCTGGTGCTATCAATTGAAGATCTATTGTTGGTGACAGCTGTATAGCTATATGCATGGATATATTTCTTTAAATGTCTACTAGAAACAATATCAGATTCCTTTAGCTCCTACTTTAGAGTCATTATAAAGGCAATGTTTGATTTTAAATGTTTTCAGTGCTTTAATTATGTATTATATGTACACAAATGTCAAAAAACAAATGTAAAGACTATTTCTTTACAGATCTGCTGCCAAGTCTTACTTTTTATGTTATTTAAAATTATGTGAAATGAATTTTTATAATACCTAGTAAATATATTGTGTATAATTTTATTTAACCTTGTTTGAAAAAGAAACTTCAAAAACAAGAATTTTTAAAATGTGAATCTGTAAGTCTGTCATAGTAAAATTAAGGAAGATACAGCTTATGAAAACCTAAGACATACCTATATACTTAGATATGCCTAAATTTTTCACAATTTGGGTTATTTTTATGTTACATAAATTGTTTACAATGAACTTAAAGGAGATCTAAAACTATAATAATTCACACTGGGCAAAGATACACAAATAATCTCAATAGTTCTTCATTACTACTATGCATATATCTTTACAGTAAAGAAACCTATTACTGGAGAGATGTTATGAAAGGTCACCAGGTAATATGGAAAAAACACTATTCAGGACCACAGTAATTTTATGATTATCTTGCCATTTTATATGAGTAATTATAAATATATTTTTTTAAAGTCTATTCATAAAAATATTTATTGGAATAAGGAATATCTTTATGGATAATGAAAATGCACCAGTCGATAAAAACTTACCAAAAGTCAATGCAATGTTAAATATTAGAAGATCTCATAAAATAGGAAAGTAATAAAATCTAGGGTTTTCACAAAGATATGGAACTGAAGATTGACTTGGTCTTGAATTTTTCACTAGTTTTCTAATTAATTACTATATGATTTGGGTGGAGTTTCCAGGGATGCATGGAAATAAATGAATGTATTTGAGATATTCTGTATTACATGGTTTCCAAAATTGTGTATTATGTCCCTGAATCCTTCTCTATGTGGTAAAGAAAGAATCAAAACTCAGGGATAAGCACCGTGGTGTCCAATAGTTCTCTAGCCCATGGGCTCTTGCACCCACCTACCCTCCTTATATATTTTTTGTTTTCTCAGCATTACTGAGATATAATTGACAAGTAAGAGTTGTATATATTTAGGTGTACAACTTGATATTTTGATATACATATACATTTTGAAATAATTACCACAATCAAGGAAATTAATATATCTATTATTTTCACATATCACATAGTTACTATTTTTCTTTCACTTTTATTTATTTGTTTATTTTTGTGATGAGAACAATTAAGATCTTCCCTCTTAGCCAATTTCATGTATACAATACAGTATTGTTAAATGTAGTCTCCATGTTATATATTAGATCTTCAGAATTTACTCATCTAGCATAAGTGAAAATGTATACTCTTTTGACTCATGTCTGCATTTCCCCCTCCTTCTGGCTGTTGGCAACCAACATTCTATTCTCTGCCTCAGAGTTTGTCTATTTTACATTACACATATAAGTGAGATCATGAAGTATTTGCCCTTCTGTGTCTGGCATATTTTACCTAGCAGAAAGAACCAGAGTCATCCATGTTGTCTCAAATGGCAAAATAGCCTTTTTTTTTAAGCTGACTAATATTAATATGGAGGTATACACTTAATTTTCTTTCTTCATTTATCTATCCATGGACACTTAGTTTGTTCTCATATCTTAGTTACTGTGAATAATGCTGCAATGAACTTGGCATTACAGATATCTCTTCATGATTGAGAGTTCTATTTTTAGTTTTTTTAGGAACCTCCATACTGCTTTCCACAGTGGCTGTCCATGTTGACAGATAATAGTGAGGGTGACGATTTAATAATATGGGAGCTGTTGAATCATTGTGTTGTATATTTGAAACCAATATAAGACTATATATCAACTATAATAAAAACCCACAGAGATTTCCTTTGGATATATGTTCATAAGTGGGATTGCTGGATCATATGGTAGTTCTATTTTTAATTTTTTGAGGACTCTCCATTCTATTTTCCAAAATGGCTATAGTAATTTGTATTCCCACCAATAGTGGACAAGGGTGAACTGCAGAAACTGTCCCATCCCCATTGTGTGTTCTTGGAATGTTTGTAGAAAATCAGTGGGCCACAAGTTTGGGGATTTATTTATGGTTTCTGTATTTTGTTCTATTGCACAACTTATTGTTTTTTATGCCAGTAGCATACTCCTTTGATTACTGTAGCTTTGTAATATATTTTAAAATACTCTATCTTTGTTCTTCTTGCTCAAGATTGCATTAGCTATTTGGGATCTTCTGTGGTTCCATATGAATTTTAGGAATGCTTTTTCTATTTCTGTAAAGAATGCCATTGATATTCTGATGGGGATTGCATTAAATCTGTAAATCAGTTTAAGTAATATAGACATTTTAACAACAGTATTTCTTCCAATCTATTATCATTGGGCATCTTTCCATATGTCGGTTCTAATTTCCTTCAACAGTGTGTTATAATTTTCAGTGTACAAGTCTTTCACTTATTTTCTTAGGTTTATTTCTAAGTATTTTATTCTTTTTTGTTGCTGTTGTGAATGGAGTTATTTTCTTAATTTTCTTAATAGTTCATTTTTAGTGTATAGAAATGTCACTGTTTTTTGTATGTTGATTTTATATCACACCACTTTACTGAACTTGTTTATTAATTCTAACTTTGGACTGATATTTTTGAGTGGATTATTATGGTAAATCCTCTTTTTAGTTTTTCAGGTTTTTTTAGAGATAGGGATATGTATATGTATGCACATTTATATTATTTTATTATCCATATATATTTCATATATACATACACCTATATTGTCCAGTACTTATAGTTTCTAATATAAAAGAAAGTAAAAAAATAATTTTCTAAAAGTTATAAATTTTAACAATTTAATAGACTTCAGAATCTAAGCTAGACCAAATATACTTTTCAAAAAATTTAGGATGTCTCAAAAAGAGAAAATTCCAATTCCATTGCTGAGATACTTGAGAGACCCAGAAACCATTTCAATTCAGTTTTTTCTTTTTCCTTTTCAATTAACACAGTCCAATCCGGCTAAACTTCAGATTTGGTCCAAGATACCCTTCCTCAGGAAATAAACAAGGTATGAAAAGGACAAGGGGGAGCTTCTGGTACTTCGAATATGGCTCTCTTGAAAAATTGTAATCAAAAGTTAAAAAAAACCTCTAAATAGAAGTCCTTCCCCTTTTAAAATTAAGAAATAAGCTTTTTTAAAATTAAGAAAAAGACTATGACAAAATTTCATGAACTCTCTCTTTATACATATTTTGGAAGTGAATATTTAGGATAAATAAATTTACTTAAAGACTACATAAGTTGATAAAATACAAAAGAGCATTTAATATTAGTTTGACCTATTGTTAAAATATAAAGTCTATATCACACTTACTATCCTATTAAATATAATATGTATTCTGATATATTCCTACAATCATTTTTTTCTATTGGGATGATGTTTCAGACAAACTTTAATTTATAATTAAGCCAATGTATATTCAAAAGATTTTAAAATTTTATTATCAAGACAATAATCTTTTTTGAAGAAATATTGCTAAATGTTATAAGAATTAATTACATATAGTCAGAAATAACATGTAAGAAGTAAGACTTGGCAGCATTTGCTTCACTTAAAAAAATAAATTAGAATCATAACAGAAGTACTTAATATTTTTAATTATATTTTCTCCTCATTTAGATTTTTTATCCCCAGAACTGCTTATTTTCATTCTCTTCAACTTCATTAACAATATCATTACAGAGAAGGTTTGTTTTAATGGAATATGGAGAATAAGCAGGTATATTATAACTAATTGAAATATTACAGTAAAATTATAGTAGCAGAAAACATGTTTGCCAGGGACTGGAGTGCAAGGATGTTTAACTACAAAGCAGAAAAATGAACATCTTAGGGGTGATGGAGTTTGTGGTGATGGTTACATGACTGTACGAATTAGTCAACGCTTTATAGGAATTTATGCAAAAGAAGAGTGAATTTTACCATATGCAAATTATGCCTTGAAAATAAATGGCAAAAATTAAAAAATTATATCCTTAAGTTAAATTAAATTATAGCATTTAAGGAAGATAATCTTCAGTAAAAGTAGTCCAAGGAAAGAAAAATTAACTTTTTATAGCAAAATCTAAAGCAAAACATTGCCTTTTACACATAGACTTATTTTCCTCTCTTACTGAATTATCTCTGGCTAGATTAATAGTCTTAATCTATAATGAATGGATTTGTTTGATAAAACATTTTTCTTACATGTGTTTGGAAGACAATCACAGGATTAAATAAATTAATTAATAAGGAAAAAAGTACATGACTATCAATAACAAAAATAATTACTCTTGACAACCTAGAGAAATCATTTTGTGACAATTACTAAAAACTCTATTCTCAACTTATTTTCTGCCATATTGAATATTCATTTAAAAAATTTACAGGTACAGAGCCAATGGAAAGGTTGGGTATGGAGAGCTATGCTAGAAATTATTTTAAAATAGAAAATCCAATCCATTGTCTAACTACAAAAAAAAAAATGCTTGCTGAGGAAGAGAAGTTGGTAACTATGACCCAAAAGATCCAAACTTGAAGTGTTCAAATTCTAATTAATGTAGTCCATTGTCAGGGCAAACTTTTGACTTTTGTGAGTATTCAGTACTGTAGTTTGGATATGCCGAAGTGAAAAAGAAAGAGCATCTTTGGTAGAAAATACAACAAGAACTGAGTTAATGTACTTTGGGCTTTGTTATATAATCAGGGCAGACCCATTGTAGAAAAGGAAATAAAGTGAGAAAAAAGACTCGGACATTTTCTTCACTAAATGTAGGTAGAAGAGAATGTTTGATGGATGGGAGTAAGAGTGTGAAGTTGGTTCTTCCTTCTTTTATTAGCCAAGAACAATATACTCCTAGACACAAAAGAGGGGGCCAAAATCAATCCTTAATTTTAATGCAAAATATTATCAAGAGGATGGTGAAAAGATTATCTTCTTTTTGATAAAAAATTGGGGATATAGAAGAGTGATCCATGAAAAATCTTGATTGAACCATTCAAATTCCAACTTTCTAAGTAAATACAGTCTTTTAAGAGTAGAAAGTAGAAATCAATGAAAGATAACTAAAGAAACAAACAATAGTAATAAAAATGATATGCAATGCCACAAAAGAGAAAAAATAATCCCACGGTTAGACAACAGCAAATGTTAAGCAAGTTAGGAGAAATGGCTCCATATTTAGGAAATCCTTTAAAAATCAATTATCAGTATTAAATAATTTGCCTTATACCCATATTCTTTGAAACTTAAAATTCAT
Source organism: Smutsia gigantea (assembly GCA_032199065.1). Classification (NCBI taxonomy): domain Eukaryota; kingdom Metazoa; phylum Chordata; class Mammalia; order Pholidota; family Manidae; genus Smutsia; species Smutsia gigantea. The sequence goes on along the minus strand of JAVSCE010017731.1, from coordinate 323,493 downwards.
GTTTAATGCCAGTTTTACTGTTTCAAAGTCATTCCATTTTAAACCAAATATGTACAGTTGCTAAATAATCTTTCTATGTTTATGCATTTTCTATTTTTACTTGTGAAATACGGTGCCATTTTTAAAGTGAAAATATACTTACTCAAATGAGGGTTAACAGGAGCTACAAGAAAAGCAAAAAATAATGTTAGCATGGCTTGAATGTCTTATAAATAAGAGTCTAATTAGTGTCTTACAGTTCCTTACCAAACTTGATGATCTTCCCTACTGTGGCCATGGAGAATTATATCTGTAATCCATTTTGTTCTAGATGATTGAATAGAAACTATTTTGGAGCTCAGCAATAACAACCTTAAAGTACTCCAAAGATCAATGCTACATGGCATGTGGGATTTGTTCATTTTCCAAGGAATGGAGTTGCTGATCTTTTATACCTTAACCAGTGCTAAGCAAAATCCAGAAATCAAAACTGAGGCTGACAGTAGGCCAACCTATAAGCTAGATGTTTTAACAATGAAAGCAATTATCCAACAGAGAGAGTTTTTTTTTCTTTTTGCTGTTACCTAATTCTGTGAAAATAAACTGGTATATATGAAAATAAAGCAATCCTCATATCATATCATTATATGTGTCTTAGAACAAGTAGCTACTTTAATGCTGCTTTAATTACATTAACACACACACAAAGTTTTCAAGTGATAAGTGACACATTTGCGTTTTTGTTCACCAGAAGAAATATTTATTGCAAAAATACAATTATGTTTGCAGTACAAGTGCCAACTGATTTCTGCCTGAAGAGAGAAGAATACTTTGCATTCTAACTGAAACAACAAAAAAAATGTATCTACCCTAGAGACAAAATGGTATATGTATATATCAATTAGGCATGTATCACTTTGAGAGAAAATTCCATTCTGGATGAAGTAAAGCACTATTGTAGTGTTCCAAGATTAAAATAGGCAGTTAATCTAACCCGTGGCAGTTTGTCTACTCTGTTGTTAATTCCTACTGTTTGCCATTAACCATTTTGTTAAATTTGGACAATACTAGCAAAGTATGATAGTCAAAAATACATATACATGCACAAAGCATGTTCATATATAATTGTTATATTAGTAGACTGAGATCAATTTTAACAAAGTGAGTTTCTCAATCAATCATTTCTACTATTTCTACATTCAGAAGACAGACTATTCCCATTACTTAGTTGTTTTTCTGTTTTTGTATTCCCCATTGCAAATTATGAGATGAATAACGTACAGGAGGGAATATATACTTATTAGTTTCCACTGATGTGGAGCAAAGTAATTTTTCTTGCAGGATATCAATATATCTCAATTTGACAACTAATTAGTAAAAATAATATTATTTTATAATTAAAATAATATGAAATTATAGAATTTTCCATGTATTATCTCTCAAAGAAGTAAAGTATCTTTGACTTATAATTTAATTCTAAAAATTTTGTCACCTATCCAGGTAAGTTCTGGCCAGATGGAATTTTAATTGAGTCTCCTCCTACACTATCTTTAGTCATAAAATTCACTATAAATAGCACGCTTAACCTTGTGAAAATATGCCATTCCAAAGTCTAAATATTGCAGTGAGTCCATTTTTCTTCTTTCAATTGAACTTGCCTGTCTAATTACTTACAAATGTCTATAAATCTATATTATATAAAATCTGTATTATTTAAAAGTAATTTTAATTAAGATGTTTAAGATTTTAATAAGTATGCCTAAGAACATAAAGATAAAGTTGACGCTAAGTGAAATATCTACTTTCTAGATTTATGTTTCATTTTAGTTGCCTCAGAGTTTTCAATAAGAACTAATGAGTTTATGAAGATTTTTTTCTATATCTCTTTATATCTCTTTAAGAAAAGTCATAATAATTTCTAAACTTAGCAAAGAAATATAGATCCTTTGTCATGAAGGTTAGAGCCCTAATTCTAGTCAGAGTTTGTCATTTCATAGTTGTTTAACTCTACAGGACAATGAAACATTCTGGATCCTAATAACTTCACTGTTTAAAGGAATGGATATTAATTTATAGTTTCTAATGTTCCTCCATATTAAATAGTCTATAGTCTTATAACTTAGGGGCAGGGAGTATAAACATTACATAAGAGGAGATAATAATTCATATTTTATAAAACATATGAAACTAAAACTTTAGAAAAATATACTGGATGTTATCTAGTTGTCTGCCTGATGGAACTGTGTAGGTGACTATAGAATAAAAATCGTTATTCTGTATTAATATTACTAATATACAAACCATATGTTTTTAAAGAACCACATTCAAGAAAAGATGTGAGGAAATTCTAATGCTTTACATATATGATTATCTATGAATATAACCTTTTATACTATACAACTTAATTTTTAAATGAAAATTGAATGTATCATGCTAAACATGCTCTGACTGATAAGTAGAATGAAGCAAAATGACTTCAGATGAAAAAGCAACTCAAATGAGTTTTTAATAATCTCACTTTATTTTTTACTTTGACAGTGGTTAGTTTTCCTTCTAAGTAAGAAAAATATACTTAATGATAAACACAATGGAGAACTTCAGCTGCAAAGGAACACATTCTATTATCTTTTTAACCCAAGCCCTGAAAATCAGTAATAAGGAAGGTAATGTTGTATCAAAGTAATGAAACAAGTATGAAATATTTTGCCAGTGATTCATTCAACCCTGAATAGCACATCAACAATTCTAGAGGTAGTCATTTAATATGATAAATTTCAATTGAAAAAATGCACATAAATTTCAACTGATAAAATATTCATCTTAGTATTCATTAAAATATCATATATAATTGCAATTGTTTCTACTTAAATAATTTTTGATCAACTTTTAATTTTTTTCATAGTTTTATACTAGTTTCTGTTTTTGCTCAAGTAGGACATTTAAATAGTGAAGAAATATAAAATGCATGCAGTTTATAAAAGTATACAATCACTACCATACACACAAACACACACATACATTTAGATATTTTTAACATTAGTAATCTAAAGGAAAAATATAGCCAAAATAATCAACTAAGATGTAGCTCACCAGGTGAATGGATAAACAAATTGTGATACATCTATAAAAGGAGATATTATTCAACAATAAAAAGACATGAGCTATCAAGCCACAAAGACATGGAAAAAAGTTAAATACATATTGCTAAGTGAAATAAGCCAATTTGAAAAGGCTGTATGCTTAATGATTCCAACTACCCAACCCTCCAGAAAAGGCAAAACTACAGACAGCAAAAAGATCAGTGGTTGTCAGGGCTGAAGGAGGTAGGGAGGGAAAAATAGGTGGAGCACAGGGGATCTTTAGGGCAGGGAAACTTTTCTGTATGATGTTGTAATGGTAGATAAATAACACCATACATTTGTCAGAAACCCATATAACTGTACAACAAAACTAATAAACCCTAATGTAAACTATCTACTTAATAATGTGTCAATATTGGTTAGTCATTTGTAACAAATGTACCATTTTTAATGAAAGATGTTAATAAGGGAAACTGTTCGGGGGGAGAGGATATATATGGGAGTTCTTTACACTTTCTGCTCAACTTTCTAAAATAAAAATATACTAAAAATGCTCTAAAAAATGAAATCCATAAATTAAAATTAAAAAAGAAATTGATCACATTTGCTAACTTCTTAGTGATATAAATTTCAAAACCACAAATAATTTGGAAAAATAAAATGCAGAAATATTGCATTATAACCTATGGGATAGAAAATAAAGAGATACTGCAGGCATTATCACATAAGTTCAATGTTAACTAAAACATTTTTCTATATCTCTACATTTATTATCAAATATTACAATTTGTGATGATTAAGTTCTCTTTTTGTTTGTTGGTTTTGTTCTCGGTCACTTGGCTCTCGACCCTGAAAGTCAATATACTAAATTTTGGTTTGTGTCTAAATTTGGTAAATAGTTGCAACCTGTTACAGATAGTTTAATATGCAAATAAGTTACTTTTAAATAAAAGGCTACTCACCACTATATTTGATGACACGAATTGTTGAATCTCCTTCTCCAAATTTGGTGAGAGGAGTTAGTCGGACTTCATAAGCCTCTGGTTTAATTAGTTCAGTCAAGTTGTATGTAATTAATTCTCCTTTTTGAATATTTCCATTTATTTTAATCTCCTGTTCCCACCAACGCTGCTGACCAGCCTGAAATCAAAACAATTATGTAATCATGTGCTTAGTATTATTTTCAATTATGCATTGCATTCTAACAAAATGGGAAAAATGAATTCTGAAATTTTATTAAATAATGGAATACTATTATATGAATATATTTATTAAGTTCAAGTTCCTACAATAAGCAGCAAATTTTGCAGATGTTTCCATGCAGAAGTTTATAGATAATTACAAATTATCACAGAACAGTCTGGCTGATTAAACAGATTTAATATGTCATCTAATATTAAGAGTCAGAAAAATAAAACAATAGTCTCCATTGGAGTCTCAATCTGGAGGTTTGGAGAGATCTGTTTACTTCCTACTTATGGAGGAAAGACAAAACAATAGAACAAAGACAATATTTTCAGCAAATTGTGCTGGGACACTGAGCATTCACATGCAAAATACTGAATCTAGATAAAAATTTTACACATTCACAACATTTAACTCAAAATGGATCACAGAACTAAATGTAAAACACCAAACTACAAAACTCCTGGAAGATAACATAGGAGAAAACCTACATGACCCTGTGTTTGCCACTGACTTTTTAGGTACAACACCAAAAGTACAATCCATGGAAGAATTAATTGATAAGTTGGACTTCTTTAAATTAAAAATTCCTACTCTACAAAAGACATTATCAAGAGAATGAAAAGCCACAGACTGGAAGAAAGTATTTGCAAAAGACACATCTGATAGAGGACTCTTATCCAAAATACATAAAGAGCTCTTAAAATTCAACAATAAGTATACAAATGGTCCATTTAAAAAATAGGCCACAGGATCTTAACAGAAAGGATGCTCCACATTATATGCCATCAGAGAAATGAAAATTAAAACATCAATGAGATATCACTGCACACCTATTTAAATGGTCAAAATCCAGAAACTGATAATACCAAACGATGAAGAGGATGTAAAACAACAGGAATTCTCATTCATTGCTGAACAGAATACAAAATGATGTGGCCACTTTGGAGATAGATTGGCAGTTTTCTTTTTTGAAAAAACTAAACATACTTTTACTATATGTTCCAGCAATGTGCTCCTTGGTATTTACCCAAAGGAGCTGAAAACATATGTCTATACAAAAATTTGCACATGGATGTTTATAGCAGCTTTATTTATAATTGCCAAAACCTGGAGGTAACCTACTGAAGATATTCTTCAGTAGGTGAATGGATCAATAAACTGTGCTGCAACCAGACAATGAGGTATTTTTCAATGCTAAAAATATAATAAGCTATCAAGCCATAAAAAGACATGGTGGAAACTTAAATGAATATTACCAAGTGAAAGAATCTAATCTGAAAAGGGTATGTACTGTATGATTCCAAACCATATGAAATTCTGGAAAGAGCAAAACTATTGAGACAGTAAAAAAAGTCTGTGGCTTCCAGGTGTTGGTAGGAGGCAGAGATGAAGATGAGCACAAAGGATTCTTAGGGCAGTGAAACTGCTCTATATGATATTATAATCGTGAATACATGTCATTATAAATTTGTCCAAATGCATAGAATGTACACCACCTAGAGTAAACCCTAATGTAAACATGGACTTTGGCTGATGATCGGTCAATGTAGGGTCATCAGCTGTTAACAAGTGTATTACTTTGGTGGGGGATGTGGATTCTGGTGGAGACTACACATGTGTTGGGGCAAAAGGTATATGGGAAATCACTGTACCTTCTACCCAGTATTACTATGAACCTAAACCTTTAGAATTATTTTAAAAGAATAATCTTTAGAAAAGATCTGTTGTGCAACTTTTACAATTTCCTGTTCTCTCCAGCTTTCTTTTACTTATATAAGCATTGTAAGTATAGTTGCCTTATAATATTTAAAATACTTATCTGACACGTTTTATATCTGAAGTCTATAGCGACCTTGTTCATGGCAATTTTCTCCTTGTATTTTCTTGGTTATTTTTAACTGTGTGTTGACCATGCAGCTAACAATATGATCACTGGGGGTTCTTTGTTGTTTAGGACACAGATATATTCCTTTAGAGATGCACCTTTGTTTCTGACATGCTCCTAAGGGCATCAACAGTAGGATTCATTTTTACTTTGATTATGAAACCCTTTGGTATCACAGATTAAAGTGGAGATGATCCCCTGCTTTGGGCAGGCCTTGGATTTTTCTTGCTGTTTGCCTCACCACTGCTAAACTCTAAGAATCAAAGTTCAGGTTTGTCTGAATTGGTGAAGAGGTGAAGGGGCAAAGCAGTTTGGGTGGATATTCCATTTATCACTCTGAGTTTCCATTTTTCCCTTAAATTTTTACATAGTAATTTCATATATACATATAAGTATATGAAACTTTTATATTTATAAACATGTTTATATTTTTACATATATTTTTGTTTCATATATAGATACACACACACTCTCCTATATACACACACAGTATATATGTAAATACACATTTTTCATATATTTTATATATTTACTTATTTTCTGAAGGTGGTTAGTTCTAATTATATAGATTAGCCCGCTATATTTCTAGAAATAAAAATCTCAGACATGCGCCATTAGCACAGGACTAGAAAAATGACATAAAATAATGGAATGGAACAGAAAGCTCAAATGTAGATGTGTGAGGTGGTTTACACAGAAGACAGGGAAAGGCATACCATTTAGCTGCGTATGTATAGGGAAAAAACATGAATTTGATCCCTATCTCACATCTTATATAAAAAGACAGTCTTGGGAGGATCAAGTATTTAAATTTAAAAGGTGAAAGTTATACCATTTAGAAAAAATACAAAAGAATGTCATTATGATGTCAAATAAGATATTGCTCTTCTAAACAGAAGAGAAAAGCACAAGAGATTTGTGTTTTCAACATTATGTCAAACTTATATCAACAGTTTCTTTTTGATCGGTATATAATTCTAGAAATTTTCTATTCATATGTAAGTATGTATTTGTATTTTTTAAAACAAAAAGTTGGTGTACTTTACATATTTCTGAATTACGCCTATTTCGTTTCATTATTTCACTTACAAAATTTTGGAGGTGATTTTGCATCACACAACAGAATTATCTTTTAAAAAATATATTTTCTCAGAACTCACTGTATGGATCACCATAAATTATTTATTTGATATTCTATTATTAAACATTTAGGTTGTTAACTGATTTTTGCCATTGCAAACAATGCTGTAGTAAACATCGCTGCACATTTATTTTTATATTCATCATGTCAGTATATGTTGAAGAATAAAGCCGTAGAAATGGAATTGCCATATCTAAATGTATACACATTTAAAATGTTGATCAAAATTACCAAGTTGTCCTCTACAGAGGTTGTACTGACAATTTATAAGTGCCTATTTCCTTATAACAAAAAAAAAGAAACAAAAGAAAGAGAGAAAAGGAAAGATAGATTCACCAATCTTAAATTTGAAATTAAAAAACTTGGGACAAAAATTTCTTGTCATAAGTGCTCCCCATTAAACAGGGGAAATAAAGGCAGAAGAAGATATTTAGAACATGTGTAGTTAACTAGACTATATTAAAACTATATTAGCAAAATGAATCTAATAGGAACAGGTATTCCATAGATGAGTAAACACAAATGATTTTAGAAAAGGTTCAGCCTTATCTTGAATCATAAAAGTGGAAATTAAAATCACAATACTATTTCCCACCATCAGATAAACAAAAACTTATAAAAATAGCAATATTAAGGTTTGGTGTAAATATAAAACAAGAATGTTTATAGATACCAAGAACTGGGAGGGTGGGAGGAGGGAGTGGCTGGGTAAGATTTACTGTACTTACAAGTTAACAATGCAGCCTGCAACAGTATGATAGATGCGAGCAGAAGACGTGAGACTATGGAGTCCAAGAAAAGGACTCGCCATACAGCAGACAGCATAGGCTTTACATTCACATTGGTTCCCCTTGACTCCCAAGTCCCACAGTGGTGATGGAGAACTGCCCAGGTGGATTTTGCATATGCCGTGGGTTTCTATCACATTTGTGGAACCGTGAGCTTAAGAAACTCAGCATTTTACAACTGACAGTAACCAATCCTGTTCAACCATTACCCAACAGGGAGACATTATATTTATTACACTGGACATTAAACAGCCTTTCCTTCTGCTCTAGAGGGAGACACTATTTCTATATTCTAAGGCTGTTTGCTATGGAAATGACCTTGAGAAGATAGGCTACAATAAAAAGACAGTGCCTCTGCACACATGATATGCAAAAAAGGAAGAGATCCACAGAAAACTGTCCTCTAAAAATACAGTCTTGATGAATATATGTAAATGGGATGAGTATAGAGAGCAATTTGGCAGTAAAAGCAACTATAATGAGAACAGATAAACTCGTACATATGGAAATAGGAATATTCATGACCTGAAAAACACAGAAAATAACCTAAACATCAATAAGAGATAGAATAATCAAATTGCAGACTCTAAAATGTGATACAAAATAGAGCATGAAAAATTAACCTAAGCTACATACATCATCATGAATTTCACGAAAGTACTATGAAGTCTCAAAATGTAATTTTTCAATGACTTTAGAAATATGATTTCTAAAAAGCACCTTTCCCTTTATAAGGCAATCTGGGTATAGATGATCCAGGGGCTCCACATGGTGAGGAAGAGCTCAGTATTGGTAGACCACCTCATTAATACGACTCCTTCTAATACTTCTACATTGATTACTCCCTAACTTATATCTTCAGTTAAAAAAAAAGGACACGACATTTATTAGTTCTTACTGTGTGCCAGGCACCATGCTAACTGTATTATACTTATATTTAATATATCCAAATCAATGTAGTTAGGAACTAATACAGCCCTACTTTACAAATGAGGAAACAAGCAGAGAAAAGTTAGTGTAGTTGTTCTAAGGTTGTATAGCTAGAGAGTAGAAGCTGCAGAATTTGGTTACACCCAAAATGACTTTCTGGCATCACTTTGTCCTTAGCTTCCTAGAATTTATCACTGCCTTACTTTTTTATCAGAGCCTTCATATATTTAGTTATAATACACTTATAATAATTTTTGCATATGAATTATAAGCCAGAAACAATTTCTTATTAATTTTTATACCTATAGTGTCTGCTCATTTACTTGATAAAGATGTGATGAGATTAAATTTCAGCATAGCATGCTATTTAACTGGGCTTCAAGGAGTGCAACAGGAATCCAACTTAGTTAATAGTAACTGCATACAATCACTGAATTTATATACACTGCCAAAAACAGACGTAAAACCTAATTGCACAGAAAGTACTTAATTCATGGGTAGTTGATATTAGGTATTACAAAGTTTTATCAGTTCTGGAGGCTAAAAATTTGATAATATAATATAAATGACAATTTCTTTTCTATTTTTAGATTTTAGATTTTTTAGACATATAAACCAATGGCAAAGTACTGTTATTTCAGAACATATATAAAAGTAATCTTTAAATATACAAATTATATACAGAATGATTTGACATTTTACTATTAGCTAAAGACACACAAGTTTAATCAAGGTGTGTTTTTCTGGATATTAATATGTTAATACCATTCAGTATTTGCAATACATTCCAAAGGGAGACTATAGGTATTTCATTGTTATAATGAGACACTCTGCTCAAGTCATTTTAGTTAGCAGATATATTGATGTTTTTACTCATTACAAACTCCAGAGTACATAACCTCATATGCGCACTGAAAAAGCAGTAAGTTTGATTCCAAGTCTTTAATTTAAAGCTGTAATGAAAGTATATACTTCAGCAGTTGAGAAATAAGCAATTAAATACTTCATATTGTATCTCAGTGAGCTGTGAAAATGTAAAATGCAAAACTAAATGCAATGTTTGCCCATACAAAAGAGAAAATGCAGTATTAGTCCACTGTTTGGAGGTAATACCATGAAACCCTTAGAGAACCTGGGATCCAAACCATAACTACAAAGGATAGTCCCAGAGCATATCCATAACCATGCTGATATAAATGTGTTAGAGATTTTTTATCATTTCAATTTCTAAATTTTCCATGTTATCCTTTTTTTCCTAAGAGATATACTCCTTTCATATGATTTAGAGGGTGGCCTCCAAACTTAGAAATCCCCTGCACTGTGGCATTTTACTAAAACCTGCAGTTTGCTGTTTTACCACAGAGGGTAACTAAAAGGCTACTGTTGAAAAAGTTTCAGGTAGAAAAGCCATATTAATATATATATTTGTTTAGATTGAAAAGGAACGAAATGAATTCCTTTAAGCAGAGAAGCCTGCAACAGACTGAAACGTGAAAGAAAAAAAAAGCTGCCACCTCTTATTTTTTCTGTTGGACTGCAAACACTCCTCAGCACCATAATGAACTCCACTGAAAGATCCTAAGTGAGAAGAGGGAATGCACCAACTGAATACAAGATGTATAATGTGTTTATACCATTTATTTTTATACAATCCTCTAAGAGATACTGATCTACCCATTTTGTAGAAAATTTCCATTCATGTTTACCAGCCACACTGCTAGTAAAAATAATAGCTGATGTTAAAAACCCAGGTATTATAGACCCTACATCATATACTCTTAGGATTATCTCACAGAGTAGAATCTAGCTAAGATACTTTGATGGCTTAAAATCCTATTGCTGTATAGCCTCAAATAAGGGTGATGGGGTGTTTTAAGATGCACTATTATTTTAATAATAGCATAGGGGATAAAAGAATAATAATAAATAGCATGGTATTAAATATACCTTATTTCTGTTTTCTACTAACTAATAATAGCAAACATCCATTTACTTACTTACCCTTTCTTCCTTCATTACTATAAATTTGTCTTATTCTTTTCACACTCAGTATAAATTCTTTTGAATTAGAGTCACTTTTAACACACTGGAAATATTTTGTTTTTCATACTTTGCTCATGGTATTAAACCTTTAGAAATGACAGTATATTTTTTAGCTATGCAGATGTTTAACAGTATTTATCTCCCATTCCTCTCTGAAAGCTTCTATTATTTTTCTTAACTGAATTATGCCTAAGTGAAAGTTAAATAGCTTTTTTTGGAAGCCAGCCTGAGGCTTTTGACAGCTTGATTTATGACTAGCCCTTCAACAGATTGCATCAACATCCACTAACTGAAAATTTTGTGCTATGTCCTAGGTATGTGCTCAGCATCTACGGCTTTTCATTGCGTTTCCATTGTCACAAATATGATAGGTCATTGTCAGTTACATAATGTCTTTTGTCTCCCAATATACATCATATTGCATTATTAAAAGTTTTTTTAGAAAGCATTTAGGGGTCCATTTTTAAATCAAGATTCATAGAATACAAACAATGCAACTCATGGTTTGGTAGTATTTAAAAGATTTTATGTATAATGGATAGGGCATATAGAGGCAAAGTTTAGGTAAATCTTGATGTGATTCATTTTCTTTTCCAGTTTATAAGAAATTGTTTATTTTTGTCTAAAGGGTAGAAGATATATAGAAATCCAATAACTATAATTTCATCAAAGCAATTTCACCCAAAGCATTCCATGATTACTGGACACTTTTTAATAATGATACCTATTTCCTTTTACATTATAATAAAACATTTTAAGGTAAAAAGGGACCAGAATTTGAACATTTGAGGAAGTTCCTATTCCTATATAAACTTGAACAGGTAAATGTGTTATTGTGTGGTAGAGGTGAACATGGGTCGTTCTGGCTCAGAAAAACTGTCACTGTGGTCTCAGTCAGGTTAGCATATCTCTACCTGTGGAGAAATGTCCCCATTATGGGAAAAATGAATTTGAAACATACAAGTGACAATTCTGTTAAAAATGGAATATAAGCTTCTTTTTTAAGGAACATACTATTCATTTTTAAATGTAAAAATGTAGAATACATTCATATTTTAATACTACAACTGAATTTCTGGGAAGAAATTTGACAATAGTGTTCTTTACATGAGAATTAAAATTAATTACAAATATTGAGAAAGATTCTCTTTGGCATTTTCAGTACAAATCTTACTAAATCAGGGCCCCTCCAATACATTGTGATATCAGCCAGCAGGGTATCTATCTGACTTCTGTACAGTATGTCCCTTAATTCAAACACCAGACATTAGAAAAGCTGATTCTTTAAAAGTGCATTTCATTCATCTTCCACAGTTCATGAAATTGCAGTTTGGAATTAGAGTAGGGACTACTCAACTAAGGCTATGTTTTTCTACTAAGATAAGTAAAAATTTATAGCTATCAATTTTTGAGTGCTTGCTATTGCCAAGCATCGCACTAAAGATTTTACACACAACATTTCATTTAATTTTTATAAAAACCAATGAGGTTACTATTACTATCCTTATTTCCTCAGTCAGGGCAACTGAAACTTAAAGAACTGATAAACTTTTCCAAGTCACTTGGCTATTAAGGAGCAAGAGATGATACACAAATCCTATACTGTTCAATTTCAAGGCTATCCCATAGTGTTAATCACTGTTGTCCATTTCCTGTTATTATATTAAATGTGTGCTTTCACAAGCTTTCTGGCCAATGTGTACTGTATTCATATTCCCTTAGGAAAGTGATAAAGGATTTTTACACTGTGGAACACCTAATTCTATCGAACTGAATTTTGTAGCAATGGGTGACAAACTAAGATAATGAATCTCTCTTTAGAAGAAGGGTTAGTCATACAAAAAGCTTTTGATTTTGTGAGCCCTGACAGCTTAAGAGAATTCGCATTCTGCTTTTGAATTTTTCAGGACTCCAGTAGGTGTGTGCTCTGGTTGTGCTGAGCTCTTGCTCAAAACTGTTAGATAAATCATTAAATGACAGGGTATTTCATGTTGCTTCAGGAAAGAATTTGCATGTATTACTGGCATATCCCCTCAACCATGAATTTATTACTTTCATCTGTTAAAACAACAACTTTAAAACCACCTTAGAGACCATGTGTAACAGTAAAAATAATCATTATTTATCAGGTTATGATAAATTACTAAGGAAGAATAACTGGTTTCCTATCAAGTTTGAAAATAACACGGTCGAATTATTTTCCTGCCATGTTTGGATCAGCAGGTGTAAGGACACCTCAACTAAAAGATTAATTATAGATTTCAACTCTAATACATTGGAATTTAGCAGCTCAGGCAGCATCTTTCTTCATAAGTTAGTTTTTCAGGATGTACAAATAGGTCAATGTATAGGGTTTTGATTTTGCCATTTTAACTTGGTATTTCTTTGCTACAAGGGAGATTACAATCACTTCCTCAATTATTTTAATGAATAACCTGCTGTCCTGTTTTATAAGATATTTTACTTTTGCTATATTCCAGATTTATTACTAATACTTTTATATTTTGATTTTGCAAATGCCACCTGACCTCCATGTTTCATCAATAACTTCTTTTAGTAGCCTTTAACGGAACTCCTCACTTCTACTGAATTCTATTTCCTCCCATCCTACATACTACCACCAAAGTAATTTAATTTTATTCTCTTGCTCAAATGATCTGAGTGTTACTCTTTTGTGATATTATTTTTAATAATAGCTAACACGAACATCCACTATGTACTTTCAATTTAGCTTTGAACTCAATAACACCACCATGAATATTTTCTAAAGTTTTGTTAGACTACATTAGCTTAATACCACTTAAATAAATATTCAGTTGGCCATTCAATTTGACCCTTATAGGGAGAAACCTCAGATTAATATAATTTTATAAACTGTATATAATAGAAAATAATGACAACATTTAAATGTATTGACATATTTTAGCATTAATTAAATTATTGTCAATGATAATAATTAATCGTCAAAGTGTTCTCAAAATATAGGCTTATATTTAACACCGGTAAAAAAAAACAAGCAATGCTTGTACACACGTAAACAGGGATTTAGTATCTCTTACTTTATTTTGGATAAAAAAAAATCTCAATAATATATTCTTCTCATGGAAAACACTGCACAGTATAAACTGATACATTTATTCATTCATTCAAAACCACCTAAATGAGTTGGCATGAAAACACAAAAATAATGAGGAACCATGCATAGAAAGCTCTTTTTAGATCTTTAATTGAGATGAAAGGACAAGTGGACAAGAACATGGACATGTTATTTAAAACATATTCAAACACAGGTTACATATAATTTCAAACTCTGTGTACATCTCTTATAAGTCTTATAAAATCTAGGTCTTTAAATTTTCAGAAATAAAAAGTCTTATTTTTTAGTGGTTTTTAAGGCCTATCAGATACAGTAACTTTTCTTAGTGAATAAATAAGACCATTGACGTTGGAATTGCTATTTCCTAACCCGTTCTCATTTCCTTTGCTTTTTGGCAAGTGAAACCAATTTTTAGCTGTGCTATATATTTTGAGCCTCTCGTTAAATAAGCTGTTGTCTTGTGACCTAATCCTGGCCAATGAGTTGTAAGTAGAATTGTAGCATGGTGCTTCTGGGAAGACTAATGAAGAAACCAGGAAGGATTTTTTATTCACTTTTTATCTGGTAAAGATTTTCATGTTTTTACTTTGCTGTTACTCTTGATTCTAGCCTGTGATTCATCTGTGATGGTGAAAGTTCTAGCAGCTATTTTAGATCATCAGATGGCCTCGAGGGTGGAAGTCGTGCCCTCTGGTGGTGAAAAAGAAAGCTATACCCTTAGGTCTCTGATGATACTGTGGAGCCTATGTCAACACTGGACTGAAGATGTCTGAGCTTTGTGAGAAAGAAATAAACACCTATCTCATGTATGCTCTTATTATTTTGCTCTTGAGTTATATGTAGCTGTACATAATCTTTATTATAGATATTAATAATTTGTTTCTTTTTCTATATATTTTAAGGAGAAATAACCAGACTGTTGGTTTTACTGAACATAAAATTGTACATTAAATTTTTCTAGACATTTTTAATAAATCAGACTGGTTTGTTAATGTTTTCTATACAAGATTCACTTTACAAAATTATACTGTAAGATACATTAAGGTAAAAATAATAGTATCTTTGTTTCATTTACCTAGTGTACAAGAAGGCTAAGGAACAAATAACCAGAAAAATCTTTGTGGCACAAAACAATAAGCATTTATTTCTTGTTTGGGCATTTATGGGTTGGTTAGTTCAGCTTATTTGAGGTGGGCTTGACTGGGCTTATCTACAGTCATGGGTCGAAAATTCAGATCAGCTCCAGGTGTCTTTTAGCCTTTTTGGACCACTGACCTACAAGGCAAGCTTATCTCACTGAGGAAGTCAGATGATCCAGAGACTGAGCAGAATTATGCAAGGCCTCCTAATGCCTAAGCTCAGAACTAGCATCCAGCATTGCTGCACACAGTCCACAACGACCAAAGCAAGTCACATGGCCAAGCTCAACATGTGCAGGCACAAGATACCCTCTTCCCAGGAGGACCAGGACTGGGGAGAAATAAACTTTAGATGAACAATAATCCAATATACTATAATGTTTTAAAATGTAGAGTGTATCACACATTTCCAACAGCAAAGTTTTCTTATTAAGGGCAAATTATCAAAATGTGTAAGTTCTTGGAGCTTGAACTAAAGATGTATCATACTGCCATTTAATCACATTTTTATATTCCTTTCACGTATCACAATTAAAAGCAACCTTTAAAGAAGCTGATGTCTCTCATATCTCTAAAAAAGTGCCATCATCTATAGATAGTAAGCTAGATATATGTCTTTTGTATAGCATGGAACCACAGACAATTATGGAAATTGTTCTACAACTTCTTATTAGCAAATATAGAAAACAGTAATATATCTTTTGTTTAAGGAAATGCTATATATGTGCTCTCCAAAATGGCACAAAATAAATTCATAATTGAGCAACTGTCTTATTACAGACCACACATATTTAAATATTTATCCATATGTCAAATCTATATTTAGGTTATTACTCCTTATTAACATTTTATTTGTATTTATTAAGCATATAATCTAATGTAACTCTCTACTGAGGTATGCCTATGTTTAAATATTATTTTAATATCATCCTCATATCTAAACCCTGTATTCCTGTCAATTTCTAGAAAACTGTCTTAACTATCAAAGTGTTCTTAAAATGTTACTTTAGAAATGTAACAGAGAAACAGGACTATGTTATACAAAGGTGTATATTAAGGTCATTTGACATTTCTAAACTGCATTTTCAATAATAAATGTCAGTTATATTTTATATTAATGGAAAATGTTGCACAATATCATTGGTTATTCAACTCATTTAAAACCATCTATTGAGAGCCTATTTCTTAAACAAATTAGAATTTTTTCTTCATAGACCTTAAAAATAATGACCTCATTGAGATGTGGTGAGGATTAAGAGTTATACATGTAAAGCACTCAAAACAATGTTTAACACAGAGTAAGCATTACCTAAGTGTTAGCTAATATAACAATAATTATATCTGCTAGTCCTACTACTACTGTTACTATTACTTAGAGCTAATAGGTATATATGTGGAAAGGGTGCAGCAAAAGAGAGATTGTCACTCAAAACTTTATACTTTTAAGATGGGAATGTATAACATGGGGATCTGAACTACATTGGGGATTATAATCATTTTTATCGATTTAACTGAAATTTGCCTAAATAAATTACAACTAGATCATAACTTTAGAGTGAAAAATGAAACCATAAACGTATTAGAAATAAACACAAGATTTTGTTTAGATCTTTAAGTGTACTAGGTCTAAGGAAAAGTTAAAATTAAATATAAGATGGAAAAATTCAACTGTATAAAAAAATTAAAGTTATACACAGTAAAAATAACATATAAATGAGAAGATAAGTACATGGAAGAATATTTACAAAATGACAGAATTTCTAATATATACAAAATAATTTGTATAATTAAAAGAAGAATATTAGCAATTAAAAATATAATGGTTAATTAGGGAAAACAATTTGGAGGAGGCAAGAGGTTATTCAGCAGGATGCTCTGGCATTTCTCTGGCAAGAAATTGGACTTGGTGATGGTGGTAGAGAGGGATAAAGGTGAAAGGTTAGAGGGATATTCAGGAGATAAAATTGGCAGAAATTGGTGATGAACTGGATATGGGGAATGAAACAGAGCTGACTGCCAAACATTATTCTCAGTTTCTCTCTGGCTTGGGCAATGGGATTGATGATGAGACTATTTGGTGTGACGGGGACACTGGTTGAGAACCATACTTGAGATAAAATAAGTTAGGATTTAGTCATGTTACTTCTGAGAGGCAACAGAGGCATCCATGTACAGATCTGTCAAGTAGGTAAGGCTACAGAGATTGAACACTAACACTTTGAGAACATTATTCATGGACATGTACTTCAGTACTTACAAATAATGTAAGGTAATGGCAGTCACATATTGTATGGTGTCTCCTTTAAAGAAAAAAGAAAAGGAAGTTGGGAAAGAAAGATTAAAAACCAATACTCCAGGCCAAGATTGCAAGACTGGATGGAGATTAAGGGTTTGGTAGGAAAATGAACTATTACATCAAGATCAGCCAAGTAATTAAGACAAAAGGTGTCAATCATTTTAATTAGCTAGCATCAACAAAAATACTGAAACATGATATAAATTTTAACTCAGATTAAGCAGAGGTAGTGTTTAATAGTCAATAGAGAAGTTCTCAATAAAAAGGAAATCTAACAGGAACTTTGTCCCTCTCCAACCTAGAGGCACCACTGAAAACATGAGAGATTAATGGACCTGAGGGGGAAAATTGCAGACTCTAATGGAAGACTGATCATGTCACACAGAGAAGATAGGTTAGCACATCATTCTTTTTCCTCCCTCGACCCCATAATTGATCTTTTGATCCATTACTCAGGCTTTTCCTGCTGAGATACCAAAAATTAATCATAGCAAGTAAAAGATTGATAATGGAAAACAACAGTTGGAGGCAGATTATAACTTGAGTATTTTATTTCCTTCCCATTCTTTCCCTGAGAAAATGATTACACATGAAGAACATTTCCAGAGCAAGAGTAAAAGAAGTTTTTTTAGGAGGCAAATGAGTGTCTCTGTAACTGGTGAATTCTGGTTGAACTCAATGGATTGTACCAATGTCAACTTCTTGGTTTTGACAGTATATTCTGTTTTTGTGGGATTTTGGCTTGTGAATGGGCTGGAGGAGTGGTACATGGAATTTCCCTGTACATTTCTTTGCAGGTAGGAATTTATAATTTTTCCAAAATGAAAGTTAAAAAAAATTTTTAATGTCTTCATATTGAAAATATTTTAAAAATATTAAAAGGAACACATGAGTGGCAAAAAAGACACACATACTACACATGCTTTAATCTATTATAATAAAATTAAAGAATATCAAGGAAAAAGAAAATATTGGAAGCTTCAAGCAAGCAGGGATTATTCAACAACAAAAGGTGAAAAATCATATTGGCGTTATGCTTCTCAATAGCATCAGTGCATACAAAAGACAATGGAGTAATATTTTCTAACTGTAAGGAAAACAGAATCAAACCTAGAATTAATATCCAGCTAAAATCACTGTACATGTATTCATTCATTTATTCAGTAAATACTGACTGTATGGCAAACGTAGTTTTTGGTATTGGGAACAACACAATAAATAAAATATACTCAAATCTCTTATTCCATGTTTCCATGCCATTATAAATTCTATTTTATCAATCTGTAATTGTCTCTAGTTCTCCCAGCCACTTCAGAAAGGCATGCTCTTCACTCAGATTAAAGATGGTGGCGTGAGAGATGAGACAGAGGCTTCCTCCTAAAACCGCATATAATACAAAAATATAATTAATACAACTAATCCTGAAAGAGCAACAGGAAAGAGGACTGCACCAAGCTGCATACACCTGGAAAAGAATAAACCTCATGGCACAGGTAATGTACCAAAGCCATAACACGGCAGGACCCAAGCCCTTCCCCAACCCCAGCTCATCAGTGGGAGGAAGAGAAAGAGAGCGGGGAGGGAGTGGAGGCCTGGGACTGCTGAATACCTAACTCCGAAGATCTCATCTGGGAGCACAAACCTACATTTCATGGTGTTTGCATGGTACTGTTGTGATTAGGGGGTTGGAAAGCTAAGACAGGCAGAATACCTGGAGAGACTGAGATTCCAGCCACTTGCGGAAAGTAGGGATCCATATCCGGCTGCTCTGAGACAAAGGAAAGATAGGCAGTCCGAGAGACTTCCTACCAGCAAGAGGGCTGCTAAAGGGGCAAGGATTGCACAGAGCATACTGCTCAGGAGAAAGGACAGGTAGACAAAATTGTCTGGGTACACTATGTCCAGCAGGTTGGGAACTTTCACGATCTTCAGGAGCTCCAGCTCCCTGGCTGGCTACACAGCTCCAAGGACCCCCTCCATGATATGCAGCCTACTGAGGCTTTTTCCCGCCCAGCCCCACCGAGCATGCAAACCGGCAAACCCTACCCTGGTGTTAGGCCAGCCAGAGGGAATCCCCTTCTACAGCAACTACAAATGCAAAGCACAGAGGCTTATACCTGTGTGCTTGGCCCACTGGTTCAGGCAGGGGAGACAGGCATAGCAGCCAGGAAGCAGGAAACAGCTCATTCCTCCCCCCAGGCACCAATACCGCTCCCCTGTGACCCCTGACATTGCTTCATGGGCTGAGCAGCTCCAGAGAGTAGAGCTTCTGGGCAGTAGAGGGTGCCATATACAAATATGAAATGCCAGAATAAACTGGTTCAAAGTAAAATTATGAATACAACCCCTGAGAAAAATTCATATGAAATCGACCTCATGAATCTGCCTGAAAGGGGTTTCAAAATAAAAATCACTAACATGCTCATGGAGGTACAGAAAAATATTCAAGAACTCAGGGATGAATTACGGTAGGAGATCCAATCATTACGGAACACAGTATCAGAAATGAAACATACAATGGAAAGTTTTAAAAGTAGATTAGATATGATGGAGGAGACAATAAATGAAATAGAAATTAGAGAAGAGGAATAGAAAGAAGCTGAGGCACAGAGAGAAAAAAGGATCTCCAAGAATGAAAGAATATTGAGAGAACTGTGTGACTAATCCAAATGGAACAATATTCACATTATAGGGGTATGAGAAGAAGGGAGAGAAAAAAGGATAAAAAGTGTCTTTCAGGAAGTAACTGCTGAAAACTTCCCCAATATGGGGGAGGAGACAGTCTCTCAGGCCATGGAGGTGCACAGATCTCCCAACACAGGAGACCCAAGGAAGACAACACCAAGACATATAGTAATTAAAATGGCAAAGATGAAGGATAAGGACAGACTATTAAAAGCAGCCAGAGAGAGAAATAGGATCACATACAAAGGAAAACCCATCAGGCTGTCATTGGACTTCTCAGGAGAAACCTTGCAGGCCAGAAGGGAGTGGCATGATGTATTCAATGCAATGAAGCAGAAGCGCCTTGAACAAAGATTACTTGATCCGGCAAGATTATCATTTAAATTTGAAGGAGGGATTAAACAATTTCCAGATAAGCAAAAGCTGAGAGAATTTACCTCCCATAAACCATCTCTACAATGTATTTTGTAGGAACTCCTATAGATGGAAGTGTTCCTAAGGTTTAATAGCTGTCACCAGAGGTAATAAAACCACAGTAAAGAAGGTAGAACAGTTAACTACTAAGAAAATTCAAAATAAAATCAACTGTTCCCAAAGTCAATCAAGGGATAGACAGAGTACAGATTTATAATACCTAATATATAAAGAATGGAGGAGGAAGGAAAAGGAGGAGAAATAAAGAACTTTTAGACTGTGTTTATAATAGCATATTAAGTGACTTAAGTTAGACTCTTAGATAGTAAGGAAGTTAACCTTGAACCTTTTGTAACCACAAATCAAAAGCCTGCAATGCCAATAAGTACATACCTATCAATAATCACCCTAAATGTAAATGTTCTGAATGCACCAATCAAAAGATATAGAGTCACTGAATGGATAAACAAACAAGACCCATCTATATGCTGCCTACAAGAGACTGACTTTAAGCCAAAGACATACACAGACTAAAAGTGAAGGGATGGAAAGAATATTTCATGCAACTAATAGGGAGAAAAAAGCAGGAGCTGCAGTACTTGTATCAGACAAAATAGACTTCAAGACAAAGAAAGTCACAAGAGACAAATATGGACATTACCTAATGATTAAGGGGTCAATCCAACAAGAAGATATAACCATTATAAATATCTATGCACCCAACACAGGAGCACCTACATATGTGAAACAAATAACAACAGAATTAAAGGGGGAAATAGAATGCAATGCATTCATTCTAGGAGACATCAACACTCCACTCACTCCAAAGAACAGATCAACCGGACAGAAAATAAGTAAGAAGACAGAGGCACTGAACAACACATTAGAACAGATGGACCTAACAGACATCTACAGAACTCTACACCCAAAAGCAGCAGAATACACTTTCTTCTCAAGTGCACATGGAACATTTTCAAGAATAGGTCATATCCTAGGCCACAAATAGAGCCTCAGTAAATTCAAAAACATTGAAATTGTACCAAACAGTTTCTCAGACCACAAAGGTATGAAACTAGAAATGAATTATGCAAAGAAAATGAAAAATCCCACAAACACATGGAGGTTTCACACCATGCTCCTAAATAACCAAAGGATCAATGACCAAATAAAAACAGAGATCAAGCAATATATGGAGACAAATGACAACAATAATTCAACACTGCAAAATCTGTGGGATGCTGCGAAGACCGTGCTAAGAGGAAAGTATATTGCAATACAGGCCTAACCTCAGGCAAGAAGAACAATCCCATATGGATGGTATAAACTCACAATTAATGAAACTAGAAAAAGAAGAATAAATGAGGCCCAAAGTCAGTAGAAGGAGGGACATAATAAAGATTAGAGCAGAAATAAATAAAATCAAGAAGAATAAAAGGAAAGAATCAAAGAAAGCAGGAGCTGGTTCTTCGAGAAAATAAACAAAATAGATAAACCCTTAGCCAGACTTATCAAGAAAAAAAGAGAGTCTACTCACATAAACAGAAGTAGAAATGAGAAAGGAAAAATCACTACAGACACCACAGAAATACAAAGAATTATTAGAGAATATATGAAAAATTATATGCTAACATCTGGATAACCTAGAAGAAATGGACAACTTTCTAGAAAAATACAACCTTCCAAGGCTGACCCAGAAAGAAATAGAAAATCTCAACATACCAATTACCATCAGTGAAATTGAACTGGTAATCAAAAAACTACCTAAGAACAAAATGCCTGTACCAGATGGCTTCACCACTGAATTTTATCAAACATTTAGTGAAGACCTAATACCCATCCTCCTTAAAGTTTTCCAAACAGTAGAATAAGGGGGAATACTTCCAAACTCATTCTATGAGGCCAGTATCACTCTAATACCAAAACCAGGCAAAGACACCACAAAAAAAGAAAATTACAGACCAATATCCCTGATGAACATAGATGCAAAAATACTCAAAAAAATATTAGCAAACTGAATTCAAAAATACATCAAAAACATCATCCGTCATGATCCAGTAGGATTATTCCAGGGAGGGATGCAAGGATGGTACAACATTCGAAAATCCATCAACATCATCCACCACATCAACAACAAGAAGGACAAAAACCACATGATCATCTCCATAGATGCTGAAAAAGTATTTGAAAAAATTCAACACCCATTCATGATAAAAACTCCCAACAAAATGGTATAGAGCACAAGTACCTCAACATAATAAAGGCCATAAATGGCAAACCCGCATCCAATATGATATTTAACAGTGAGAAGCTGAAAGTTTTTCCTTTAACATCAGGAACAAGACAAAGATGCCCACTCTATCCACTCCTTTCAACATAGTACTGGAGGTCCTAGTCATGGCAATCAGACAACACAAAAAAATAAAAGGCATCCAGATTGGCAAGGAAGAAGTTAAACTGTCCCTGTTTGCAGATGACATGATATTGTACATAAAAAACCCTAAAGAATCCACTCCAAAACTACTAGATCTAATATCTGAATTCAGCAGATTTGCAGATTAAAAATTAATACACAGAAATCTGTTGCATACCTATACACTGATGATGAACTAGCAGAAAGAGAAATAAGGAAAACAATTCCATTCACAATTGCATCAAAAAGAATAAAATACCTAGGAATAAACCTAACGAAGAAAGTGAGAGACCTATACTATGAAAACTACAAGACACTCATGAGAGAAATTAAAGAAGATACCAATAAATGGAAACACATCCTGTGCTCATTGGATAGGAAGTATTAATATTGTCAAAATGGCTGTCCTGCCTAAAGCAATGTACAAATTTAATGCAATTCCTATCAAAATACCAACATTCTTCAATGAACTAGAGCAAATCGTTCTAAAATTCATATGGAACCACAAAAGACCCCAAATAGCCAAAGCAATCCTGAGAAGGAAGAATAAACCTAAGGGGATTATGCTCCCCAACTTCAAGCTCTACTACAAAGCCACAGTAATCAAGACAATTTGGTACTGGCATAAGAGCAGATCCATAGACCAATGGAACAGACTAGAGAGTCCAGATATAAATCCATAAATATATGGTCAATTAATACACAATAAAGGAGCCATGGACATACAATGGAGAAATGACAGCCTCTTCAACAACTGGTATTGGCAAAACTGGACAGCTACATGCAAGAGAATGAAACTGGATTATTGTTTAACCCCATACACCAAAGTAAACTTGAAATGGATCAAGGACCTGAATGTAAGTCATGAAACCATAAAACTCTTAGAAGACAATATAGGTAAAAATCTCCTGAATATAAGCATAAGCAACTTCTTCCTGAATGCATCTCCTTGAGCAAGGTAAACAAAAGCAAATATGAACACATGGGACTACATCAAACTAAAAAGCTTCTGTATGGCAAGGGACACCATGAACAGAACAAAAAGGCATCCTACAGTATGGGAGAATATATTTGTAAATGACATATTGACAAGGGGTTAACATCCAAAATATATAAAGAACTCACACACTGCAACACTCATAAAGCAAATAACTGAATTAAAAAATGGGGAGAGGATATGAAGAGACAATTCTCCAAAGATGAAATTCAGATGGCCAACAGACACATGAAAAGATGCTCCATATCACTAATCATCAGGGATATGCAAATTAAAACCTCAATGATATATCACCTCATACTAGTATGGATAGTCCAAAAGACTTAAGAACAACAAATGCTGGTGAGTATGTGGAGAAAGAGGAACCCTCCTATACTGCTGGTGGGAATGTAAGCTAGTTCAACTATTGTGGAAAGCAATATGGAGGTTCCTCAAAAAACTAAAAATAGAAATACCATTTGACCCGGGAATCCCACTCCTTGGAATTTACCCAAAGAATAGAACTTCTCAATTTCAAAAAGACATATGCACCCCTTTGTTTATCACAGCACTATTTACAATAGCCAAGATATGGAAGCAACCTAAGTGTCCATCAGTAGATGAATAGATAAAGAAGAGGTGGTACATATACACAATGGAATACTATTCAGCCATAAGAAAGAAACAAATCCTACCATTTGCAACAACATGGATGGAGCTGGAGGATATTATCTCAGTGAAATAAGCCAGGTGGAGAAAAACAAGTGCCAAATGATTTCCCTCATTTGTGGAGTATAACAACGCAGCAAAATTGAAGGAACAAAATAGCAGCAGACTCACAGACTCCAAGAAGGGACTAGTGGTTACCAAAGGGGAGGGGTGTGGGAAGGTGGGTGGGAGGGAGGGAGAAGGGGATTGAGAGGTATTATGTTTAGTACACATGGTGTGGGGTTTCACGGGGAAAACAGTGTAGCACAAAGAAGGCAAACAGTGACTGTGGCATCTTACTACACTGATGGACAGTGACTGCATTGGGGTATGGGTGTGGACTTGATAATATGCGTAAAATAGTCACTGCATTGTTTCCTCATGTGAAACCTTCATAAGAGTATATATCAATAATACCTTAATAAAAAAAAAAAAGAAAGCCATGCTCTCACCTTTCCTTTCTCTTAAGGATCTAGCTTGTGGACAATGCTGGCTTTCTCTGGACCATCTTGGCATGGCAAACTTAATCAAAGAACTATGGCCATACTTTTCAATATCCCGTAAGTGACAATTAGTGGAATTTTTATGGTATGCTGTCATGAATTTATTAAAAACATTTTACTCAGTGCCTGCTATACATCAGGCAATTAACTAGATTGAGATACATAGTATCCCTTATCTAGATATGAGGAATGAGCAGCAAAATGTTTAAATAATAATACTAATAAATGACAAATGCCCAGTTTTCACAAAACTAACATTTTAGTTGTGGGGAACAACACCAAACAATAATGATAATTAAGGATTCAGTATGTCAGAGAGCAACAAGTGCAATAAGATAAATCATGAAAGTTAGCTAATGAACAAAGCACCTCACTAAAATTACAGTGAAAAGATAAATTCCACATTATTTAAAATGTAATTCATTAGCACCTATGCTAGATTTTGCAGTACTACTGTATACTCATGACCTCACATGAAGCTTCCTAGGCTCATGGGGTCATGAAGTTTTTTTTATTCTTTTTTCTTCTATTTCAAGTGAGACTATTTGTTGCATTTTTTCTTTTTTGATTGTTATTAAAAAATGATAGCTTCTGAAGCTGCAATGTAGCTCACGTATTACTAGAATTTTATCATAAAAGCCTAAGGGTATAATCTAACGATTTGTTAAACAAATATTTAGGAGAGAAAAGACATATAATTGCATTGAAATGTCTTTAGAATAAAAGGCAGCAGGATGGTTAAGGATTGAATTCCTGTCTGCTTGCTTCGTTCCTATTTCTATCTTTATACCTATTAGCTGTGCATTTGTGCACATCAAGAAATGTGAAGGCTGCAATTTCTTCAGCAGTAATGTAAAGGTAGTCTTTAAAATACATTGTAGCACTGAAATTGATGAATAATTGCACATTGTGGATATCTAATTCTGTGATGACATGCACAATTAATACCATATTATGATCCACTATTAGCTTTTCCTTTGTATTAATAACTGAGCTAGCTGAATATTTGCTAAGTTTACGAAGTTCATTTGACTGTGTGAAAACAAAACCAAACACATGAACCACAGAAGCATTTTAGTTTAAAAAGTTTTAAAGCTGTGAAAAATGTTAAGTTGCAGAAACTAGAGAGAATATATAAACGGTTACTCATATATTATCCATAAAATATATGCAATGTTTTATCATATTTTGCTCAGATAAAGAGATAGAAATTTACAGATTTGTGGAACCCTATGTTCTGTCATTTTCCAGATATATTTCCTTCCTTCCTTACTGCACAGGAGAACTGTATACGGGATGTATTGTATTGTCTTTCCCATACATAGTTTTACACTTTTCTACCATATGTTTGAATGCAGAGAAGTTATAATGGTTGGAGAAAGGTAAACTATCTTCATCCAAAATATGAGTTACTTGCTGTGCTGAAAGGAATTTTTCTACAATTGAGTATTTTTTTTTCTTCGCAAAGCCACTGCACCAAAGTAGCCATGCCATTGTATTGATGACAAATGCATATAATACAAATTACAATAAGAGTTTCTTCACACTATACGTCTACATTTATTGCTTCATATGGCCATAGTATTCCCAGGTTATCAACTAATAATGACTGAGAATCTTCTTCATGTTCAAGGTAATGCTATCTAGCATTTTCAAGTAGAGAAAAGATGCATTTTCTCAAGATCTGCATTACTTTGTATGACAATATTTCATTTGCTGAAACCTCCAAGGCACCGAGGAGCCACAGATCTAGCTGAAATATACAGACTAGCCAGTGTTTCTCTTTTTTGGTTGTAAACCCTATTTTCTTTTTAAAATAGATCTCATCAGAATATGAAAATTATATATATATTTTTAATGTCAGGTAATACATTATTTTAAGGTCAGTGTTAGGTCAGGGTTGGCCTAGCGTAGCTTTTACAGATAAAATGATAGTTGGTTATATGACTTGACTTTTTACTACTCCAAAACAATATATTTTATTTTGATGCTTCAGAAATTTTATTTTCTAATCTTGACCAAAGTGTCTAAATCTGTACTTGACCTGGAAGAACTTTATTATGTTTCAAATCAAAGAGAGTATTTACCTTCCTCTTCTCCATTACAGAGCCACTGTGCAGATAGCTAATATAATTTGCTTATTTTTCAACAAAATTAGTTTAATTTATTGTTAGTATAATATATATGCCTATCTCAGTACTTGTATTATATGGCATATTGGAATGCTCTTATCGCTCCACTACAAGAAGTTCCTACTTTACCTTGGGTTGTTGTTTTGCTCATTAACTAAGTATTACTTGTTTATTTACTATGATGGTCTGGTTTCCAATAGTTTTTTGAAATTGAAATGATATCAAATACCTTTGTATATAGCAATTTCTTGTTGCTCTTTTTTTTTGTTGTGTTCATTGAATTAGAATTGTCAAATCTAGACCACATTATAAAATAATTTTATATTAACTAAAGAGGAATAAGCAGATTTTAAGCAATGTGGAGTTCATTAGAATCACTTTGTTAATAAGGATGGTCTCAAAATACACATTTGTTAAAAAATAAAAATTTATAAGAATTATTTTCTTTGAACATTTTATTCAAAACCACAGCATTGCTATTATTATTGACACTGGCATTAACAAGTGACTTTAGATATTGGATCTAATCCATAAAAGAATATATAGACATCCGGAGCATCAGTGAGGCAGACTAAGGTCTTTGTTGAGCCTAATACAGTTCTCAGATGAGCAACCCCAAAATAGAAGTATTGATTGGTGAGTGTCCAAATACACTAAGAGTATTTGAGAAAATTCATTCTTGAGCCACTCATGTCTGTAATACACAAGCTAACATGTTTTAGTGTTCACATCAGCATGTGTTCTTTTAAAGAATTATGGGTCCATAAATAATGACCCATAATTCTTAAAAAGTCCTTAAACTCTTTAGATTAAAACTTCACTGGAAACTCTGGACTCAAGTGAGTTCTCCTCCAATACATGCAACTTCAGAGTCTCAATATCTTTACTTCTTAGAAAATTCACACTTGCACCTCTGGAAGCCTATAGTCTAGTCTCTAAGGTGGTATTGGCAGGATAGCCTACGTGGGACCACTGGAAATAAATGTGATCTCTGCAGCTATGAGAAGGTATGTAGAAGTCACAGCTCTAATAAAACAAAATTAATGGAGCAGGCAGGGAAAGCCCTATGCAAAACAGACTATTTGGCAAATTTTTTAATCTCCCAGAAGACTCTTTCCTACACCTAAATGATTATTCTTCATCTCATTTCATTCTCACAAGACCACCATCTATTAAGTTATTATGAGATAAGTTGTTAAGTCTTTAACTTAGATGAAAAGTCCAAGATTTCACCTTCTCTAGAGGACTCACTTTATGCAAAAGACTAATAATGACAAGAGATTTCAGATATTCAAAACAATTCCCAGAAGTGCAATCTCAAGACTGTGAAAGCTGTTTTTTGAGCAGGTGGAACTTCTTGAAATCCATGTCAAATATTGAATACTAACCTTTGTATGAGCACAAATAAAATCAAGTCTTATGTTTTTCACTTGGCAAATGTATTATGTTTCCAAATTTCACTTTACACTTTTATTTATATTCTTTTGAGGTTGCATGCAAACCTCAAAATCTCACAGATAATTATTGATACCATTTTCTGTCATTAACCACATGCACACTTAACCACACGCAAATTAGAAACAGAAGTAAATTTAAGAAAGTTGAAACACAAGAGTGCTTAATACTTCTGAAACATTAAAATTTATCAAGTTTTCTGGTTTATCAAAATTCATATGGGTATACAAATGGTACTAAAATAGAGTAAACCACAATCACTTTATTGTTAGTTGCTTTTAACAATAGGACTGATCAGCTAATGACAGACAGAAATGAAGTACTTACAAGCATGAGATTCAATTCATGAGGACAAAGAAAAAAAGTCATGCTGATGAATTCTTTAAAAATTGGATAACTAAAACAAAACAAAACAAAACAAAAATTCCTCTTTAACCAACACCTGGTTGGTGGTTATAGAAATAAGAAGTGTAAATCCCTGGCAGTCAACAGTTATATAATGGGCACTGAAAATATGCACAGATGCATAAATAAATAAAAAAAATTTTTTTAAGTTACATTAGTAGAACTCATAAAACTTTTCTTAAAATAATGGCACATTAAGGTCATTCTATAAAAAGGGCACTAGTAATTGACTAATATTGTAGATTTAGTATAGGTTTTATAGCATAGGCTCAATACTGCATTATAGAATAATCATTTGGAAGGGGAGATGTAGTTCAGAAAGGGACAACCTCTTTTTTGACTTTGAGAAGGTCTCATTTGTTTATCTGTCAAGACAATTAGTTTTCCCAAAATGATAACTTAAATTTACTTATTTTAAAATGTGGTAAGTCTTTCTTTAAAATAATAACAGGGGGCTGTCTTGTCCCCTCCTGGTGTGAGCCAGGAGCTCTGTCCTCTCACTTTATCTCTAAATGAAAGCCTCTGCCTTGCTCTCCTAAAATAAAATAAAATAGAAATAAAATAAAATAATAACATAATATTTGCCAAATGCTTACTGTGTGTCCCTAAATTTATAATCCTGTGGATATTTAAAAAATGAAATAATAATTGAGGGCAAAGATAGTTATATTTTTATTTCTTAAGAGATAAAGCAGATGCTTAGTAAATGTTGGATGAATCTGGATATTAATAGGAAAGTGGGGCCTTACCATTGCCATGTTTTGTTATATAAAACCTATCATGGCCCTTTTTAGTACAACTGCAAATGACAAAAGAATATTGCTTTGCGGGCACGTTTTGTTTAGCATCCAGTAAGATTTCACTCTTCTAGGTTTGATGTTACAGTATATATACTTGCTGTATATTTGTTAGTTAGCATTCACTGCTCTCTGTAACTGACAATGGGTTAGTTTATCCTTTATAATGCAACTCCACAAAGGGAACTTTTCTTTGAGTCACTGTTAATATTCACACAATCCTGACTAGTATTTATTGAATCGATGTATAAGCATGGAGTCGATTACACAGTAGAAAGATAGATCTTACTTTTGGGATTGGAAGGAAGGCATTTTGCCCATCCTCACAAAATGTTGTGCTATTACTTAGATTTACTGACAAGTAGCTAATGAAAACTCGAGCCCTGCACCCAGATTAATTGCGAACTGTTTCTCATTGAGCAATCCCAGTTACAAACTAAATTACTTCCTTGTCTTAATTTCTAGCAAATCATTAGTGGACTCTGTATTTCCATCTCCTACATAACCAGTCCTGATAGTCTTCTCATCCTAACAACATGAGGAACAGCTGTTAATCACACTTCTAATTAACAAAATGCCCAGTTCTTTTCTGTTGGCCTTTGTATTTTTTATATGATCAGAGTCACACTAAAATTTTTAAATTTGGATCTCCTTTGTTTCTTTTAATAGATTACGTTATTTGCCTAATAGAAATTTGAAGACATAGTGCCTACAAAACTAAATGTAAAAAAATACATAATTTATGCATTTTAATTTCCTGTAATACACATATGTGCTGCTTTCATGTATTAGCTCAATTATTTTGTGGCTGATATTCTTGACCTCATTCGTCTCTGCTCAAAAGTCAGCTCCTAAGAAAGGGGTTCCCTGATGTCTTACCAATGGGTTTCAGCCCCAGACAAGTTCACTATGGATTCAATGAGAACAAAGAAATAACAATGGAATGTTCTTGGGGTGAAAGGGTTATATCCAACTTTATTCCCATGGTGGTAGGTCAATCACTAGAATCCCGTCCACTCAGAGCAAGTCTGCATGCAGCAAGCCGGTCTCTGCCTCTGGGCCTCTTCACCCCTGCAGCCATCAGAGTCCCTGTCCTCGGCGCTGCCACCACTCCAGTTTCGTCCCTGCTCTCCTGCAGGCTTGCAGATGTGCCACCGTGTCACCCAGAGCAGTAGGCAGAACTCTTTATATAGAGTCAAGAATGACGTATTGCCCACATGTGTGTAGTGAGCTAGCCAACCAGGGCCAGGTGAGAATCCTGCCCATAGGAACCTTCACTTTATCCGCACCTGACCGCACTATTTCATATAGTACCAATAGCACTTTTTACTGCATTACTTTGAGGCAAAAAACCCCCACATTTTTACTACCTGAAAGCTGTTTATTTATGCACTTCCTAAATAAAAAGGTAAGGAACTTTTCCTGAGTGTATTGTTAGGGCTGTTTCTCTCTTCTCATTAGTACAGAGTGGGAGGAACATCTTTGTCCTCAGCGGTAGGATATTAGGTACCAATTAAAGGCAACAGGAAGAGTTGCAGGCAACATCATGCTACACTGATATAAGGCCCCACAAGCAACCCCCACATGTTATCATCATACCACTCAACAATAAAGCCAAATATAAGATAAAGTCAACAGATATCATGTAACCATTTATTAGCAATAAAACCAAAATGATCCTTAACATTATTATTCCTGGTGCTCATCTAAAAAATGTAACCTAAAAATTCAGAGCACTAAAATGCTCATCTGGAATTTCAGAAGTTAAAGGTTTAAAAAAATATTGCAGTGGAGAGAGCAGTCTGGGGCAGGAGGCTAGCTAACGCTCTAGTGCGTGATTTCTTCATAGTATGTGTGCTGCCTTTGGGCTACTCTTCCTATCTCAGTTTTATCTTTTGTCAGCATCTTGACACTTTAACCTTTGGTCAGTTTTTTGGAGCTATTTAAGCTCATTCTCTCAAAATTAAAAACTGTGATTACTGGAATACAAAATTCAAAATAAGCATTTCAATAAGCAAAGGAATGCAGTTATGATTGAAGCATTAGGAGTCCAACCCTTTAAAAGCAGGAGTTCTTGTCCCCACAAAAGTGTCATTTTGAACCTTATATGGGCCTCTTGGTTGGCAATTTGTTCTCAGGCAAATGCCCTATCTGCAAATTGTTAATAGGCTTTTACATACCAACTAGTCATAATATGTTCTCAAAGTATATAGATTTAAATTGTATTCCAATGCAGATTTCTTATTCCTGAACATAGTTAATGGTTATGAAGGTAGTCATTGAATTTTTGGATCATTTACCTCACCTCATTTAGTTTTTAAAAATAACTAAGGTTTTTAAGAATAACTAAAATGGCAAATGAATATGGGAGAAGTTATTATTGCTTCATTTTAGCTAATATACTCGATTACTCAAAATTAGATTGCTTCTTTCCCCTAGATTGAACTATAAGTCCACCTCTTATGAACATGGTTTTAAAATTGTCTCAAAGTGATGAATGTGTGGGAAAAGTAAAGGCAAGACTTTTACCTCCTTCTCAAATTTTCATGAGATTTTTCTGAACACAAAATGAATTGTAATGACAACAGTTATTCCTCTATCTCTGCTTTAATTTGTTGCATAGCATTAATCATTTTCTGAAATCATTCTACCTATTCATTTATTTATTTTTTTGTCTGTTCTCTACCAGAATATAAGCTCCATGAGATCATGGAATTTTTCTCTCTGGTTCATTTCTTATCCCATGCACATACAACAGTATATAACATCTAATCACAAAAGAAGAATCAAAGAGCATTAGAGCTTTGATGAATTATTTTCAGAAGAATGTGTCAGATTTTATTGTTCTTTCACATAGATCATATGTATATTTCATTTATCATTTATTGACTCAGTCACTCAAAAGACATTTATTGAGCCCCTTTGAGTTCTTTACACTTCATTATTTGAAATAAATAGTATGACTTCATAATCAAGTCTTTATTCTTTCAGTACTTTGGAAGTAAACTTTCTGAGGTAGAAATAAGTCATTCAGAAGTTATCAGTAGAAAATCATATGGTATTATTGATATATTAAATCAGATACTGCTGACCAGAAAGGCAGATCTGGCTAGTAATTTGAGCTCTTCAAACATATTTGATTCTTTTATTCCTTGCAGGTGCATAAGGATATCACTGTTTTGTCCTGTTGACCTCAGATTAAGTCATATGGCTTACCTTTGTCAAAGAAATATGAACAGAAGTGATATGTGCTCCTTCCAAAAGGAAGGTTTATGAGCTGGTGCATGCTTCGACATGCTCCCTACTAAAAACAATTGATATTGTGAAGATCATCCGGTATCACTATATAAAAGCATTTGACCTAGTACACCAATATTTGCGGGGACACTAGGGTACCTCCTAAGGAAAGGATAACACAAAAGTTATAAAGGAGGCAGTATAAAGGAAAAAAAAACTGTTTTAAGTAAAGCTCTTCTTTTAAAAATTATTCAAGGTTTCTTCTGTTGTTAAATTTAGAACATATTATTGCAGTATCTTATACCATAAGCATAAACACATGTATGTTAAAAATTAACTTATCTAAGCAGAAAAGTTGCTTATTATAGGAAAACTTCCTATGAATGTTTTTATTGTGTTGTTTTACTAAAACATGTACTTCCAAGAACAAATTTCAGCTTAAGATCTTCTTAGGATATAAAAAAAGAATTACAAAGATACATTAGTACCTTAAAATATTTTACATTATAACATGAAGCTTCCTTCAGATTTTGTTTTAAAATTTTATCATATTACATTTTCTTGAAAATATTCCATTGAATGTGTCTAAATTCATCTCACTAACAATTTTCCACTTAATATAAACAATCATATTCAAGAGTATTTTCTTAACATATACAAATATTAATAACATGTTTTGACATAAGATTTTTGAAAGACAGCAAGCACACAAGCAGTGAATATTTTTCTTAATCTCTGCCTTTTAGCTTCCTTCTTTCCCCCAACCTATATTTAATCATCAAATCCTCTTGATTTTGCCACATAAATTACCCTCCCATCACTAAAACAGCAGTACTGATTCAGGCTGTTCTGTTTCATTTGAAATAAAACAACAGCTTTTATTCTATGCTTTCCCTCTTCCTCTGTTTTGGCTCTTTCTGTGCCTTCCCACTTCTTTCAAGGTAAAGTCCAGCTTCTCTGGAACACTGCATTTGGACCTTCCTGATCCGGGTCCCTTGTATCTCCAGCTCGATCTCATTCCTTCTCTGCTGAACTATGGTCTGGAAAGACTGCATTATTTTCAGTTCTCTAAACTTAACCATACCACCTTTGTATCTAGGCACATGTTGACTCCACGCATCTCCCGTGAAGTGGCGAACTTCTACTCACGCCTGTGGTGTTAGCTGCTACTACTTCTGTCGGCATTCCTCCCCTCCCAAAGTCAGCTTTATGTCCCGCTCCAGTGCTCTCCTACAGCGCTTTATGTCTCTACCTATTATCATACCTGTCCAACTACATCGTAATTCCCTGCTTAGTTATCTGTTTCCTCCCCATATGTATTCAGCTCCCTGAGGGCAAGAACTATCCTTCCATCTCTGTCCCTTTAGCAACTCAAATGTTCAGCAAAGTCCTTGCGTATATAACCTAAGCTTAGTACATATTTTGTTGATTACATAGAATAATTCTTATTAGTGACTTCTTTATACAATGATGTGAAATATAGAATATAGATTTAAGCATTCATTAAAAATGAAGCCTAATCCCATTTTGTCCAGTCTCATTAATTCAAGGCAAAGCAATTTTCTATTCTTGCATTGGTATTTTTAATTTATAACCTAACTGTAGTGGGAGCAGTGAGAGGTGAGTAGGCATCTACAGCTCTTCATGCCTATCCAATCTCATCTCCAACCAAATGCCATCTCTTTACATTTTTATAATTCAAAGAATTACATAGAGTTTTGAAGCAGTGAAGTATAGAAGTTAAGAAAAGAACTTTTGATTTAGAGATACAAGGTTAATATATCAGTCCATTAGGAACATTATCTGCAGAACATGGTTTATAAGATTATTTGTGCACCTAAGCAAAAGTGATAATACCAGTTTCACAGGATTTTTTGGTGTTTAGTAATATATTTAGAAGCATATATAATAAGATATATATTTAGAAAATATTCCGGTATATCTTTTTAATTTCTATTTCTATTTCTTCTGAAGCCAAACAATTGTTTTATTTTTTCCTCATTTACCATTAGAAAAAGGCAAAAAAAAGATACTAATATCATACCTACACTGAACAATTTATAAATAACAAATTGAGGAAAAGTTCTCCAGAAACAAAAAGTCTTGTATGAAATATATACATTGTGAGTGGAAGAGCAGATATATCCTCAAATATAGAAGAAATTAAAGGAATGAAAATATTCAAACATATGGGCATAAATATGTAAATATGGATATATACAATTTAAACATGAATAGCAACTAAAGTTAATACAAAAAGAGGTAGAAAATTTCAACAGGAAATTACTGCAAGAGGTCAGAAAACAAGGTGTTATCTACCATTAGAAGATAAAGGAGAAGAAGGAGGGGGAGGAAAAGGAGAAACAGAAAAAAAACAAAGAAAGAAAAAGGCACAAGCCTCAGCTGACGTTTGGCTTGGGTTCAAATTCCAGCTTCATGACTGAACTATGTGAACTTGGGTGAGTTGCTTAATCCCATGATTTCTTCATCCTTAAGATGAAAATAACAATAATATCTACCTCACTGTGTTGTTTTAAGAATTAAATATGGTAATATGTGTAAACTCCCTAAAATGGTGTCAGACTGTAGGATACATATGCTTAAAAAAGCTATTTGATTGGGGTAGTGCCTATGATATTCAAGTTACACCTTCAAATTTCTACTTAACTTCTTGCTTCCATCTTTTCAGAAAAGGTTTCCATAACTTGACGTACATTAAAGCAACTGAAACACTTTATATTTTTCATTTCTTGTTTGAACTTTCTAAAACAGAGACTAGAAACTTGGAAAACCTAGCAATCCATTATCAGGCATTGCACAACAGTAATTATTATGCAACTTTACTGAAATCTGTCATGTTCCATATTTATTATTCAGAGGTAAATATGGTCCAGCCATTTTATTTTAACTGTTGAAAGTAGCCAGGTTTTTGGTATAAAAATAGTGTAAAAATATGTATGACTCCATATTTAAGAAAACTTAAGAAGCTTAAAGAAATATAACTGAAAATGACAAAGCTAAACTAATAGTAATTTATAATTAAAAATGAAGCAGTAGGAAATAGCTATCAATTCAAGACAACTCTGACAATCATTCATTCTTGAAATTCAAGGGATTGATCCCTTAGGAGTTGTAACAGCTTTGAGTGACTCACTTTCTTTTTTTAATGCACTGAGTCATCAGGAAACTACCAAATACAAACTTTAGGTTACAGATATCATGATTAAGTAACTTTTAATACCTCAATAATAGGTTTGTGAGATTAAGTAACTTTTAATAACTTATTAATAGGTGTGTTGAAATTTTCTACCTCTTTTGTATTAACTTTAGTGTCTATTCATTACACAATAGGAAATGTGTATATCTTTCCCAGAACTAAAGAAAATACTGCATTTGGGTTATTGCTCAGTCAACTGGGCAAATCTTGAAACTCATCAGTGCACTGACAATATTTAACAATCACTCTTCTTGGAAATGCATCAATCCAGAATAACAAGAGCATGTTTGGGACTCAATAGTTACCCACTAAAACATGTGAATTTCATATTAATCTATCACACAAATGGTGTTGAACACCATGATGAGCTCTGGGCATGAAACAATATTTATAGTACTATTTTCATATTGAGATCATGTAGAAATGTATTGTGAGGAAAAGACAAAAGATAAAAATGGAATCTGAGCTTAGGACCTTCATGATAGCATGACAATAAAAAACAGTGGTTCTTAAAGTGCAGCCCTGGACTAATGAATCAGCATCACACAGAAATTTGATATATATACAAACTCCTGGGCCACCCCCCAGTCCCACTAAACCAGAAACACTGGGAGTGGGGCCCCAACAACTATTTTAACAAGCCCTGTAGGTGATTCTGACATACAAATTTGAGAACCACTGCAAGGACACAAAGAGAACAGTGTGTTCAGTTTATTAATAGGTACAGTATGTAAAACACAAATCCAGACAATAAATCTATATATAAATCTGTATTCAAACAACTTGCATAGTGTTGAAGCATGAAAAAAAGGAAAATGACTGTTAATCCAAACTCCATTCTCCATTTCAAGTTTTAATCATTTTTTCCCTTAAAAGTAGTTGAATGAATGACTGCTTTCCATTAAACTCTATTAAGACACATTTAAGACACTGAATATATGTATGTATGTGTGTATATATATATATATATGTATGTATACATAGAGAGAGAGAAGAGAGAGGGAGAGAGAGAGAGAGAAAAAACGTTTCTTTGATTTGTATCAAAATCTTGGAATCCATAATAACCATGTATTCATTGACTGTAAAAGATACTTGAGACATTAAAGAAGTGTTCTTTCATCCAAGGAAATATATCAGTCAGTCTTCTTTTCTTAATAAAATACTGATTCAAGTGGACAGCTAGGTTAGGCCCAGGTCAATTTAATTAAATTTGTAATCAGTTGACCTTGGAATAATATTAAGCCCATCTACATTTTTTCCCTATTCCCCTCTTAATTACTTTAAATAAAAAAGCAACACTGATTTGTCACTGATACTTACAAAATTTAGTATAAAAGTACAAATGCCTGCCTCGAACCACACATTCACTTACTCTTCCCTTAGTTTCCATGACGTTAGCAGATTTTTCTACCTCTCAGTTCTTTGTATCACTGTAACTTCTATCATTATCGTCTTCATACAATAAATTTATATCTCTACATTTTTGTTAGCTTCAGTTCTCATGTGTAATGCTTCTGGCCTGTAAATTTTTACATTCAAAGGGACTGTTCACTCAAATACGAGCAGCATGTTCTTAATTAGGGACCTTTGTTTTATGTTTTGCTATGACTCAAACTTAACAAATCCAATTGAAAATATGAGCATACTTGCAAACTTTGATTCACTATCTTATTTCTGTCAGTAATTTAATATTCTTTCACTCCAAAAGTCTCTTTGAGGTGCTCTTTTTCCAACACATTCAGCATCAAGGAAAAGGAAAATTCTAATTAATTTTCCCAAGTGTTATTACTATACAAAATAAAATCTGTACAAAAGGCCACAGACAGAAAAATCCTCAGAAAGTACCTGGAATTTTCCAAGACAAAGTACTCTTATTTCCCAAAGCTTTCTACATTATAGGTCCACAGCTCATCCAGGTCTGGCAAATTTACCATATTTACTCCTCCTAATAGATACATTGTGCAGCTAATATTATAGGAAGAAATAAGGAGGATAAGTGCAGTGTCCTCCACTGGAAAAGGAAATAACTTCACTTTTTATTAACTGGCTTATATCTTTCTTTTCCAAAGCCAAAGAGGTCATTTACAAAGAGGTCATCCGTATGATGAAGAGAACATGAACAACTTTATCCAGAACATTCACTAAAAAGATTGAAGCAAATGGCAGAAAATATACAGTCACTGTATTTTAAAAAATAGTTTCTCAAAACTAAATCAATATTCCAGTTCTGCCTATTTCAACATTCTGTTATTTCAATTTTTCTTCCTCTCTGCCTTCACTACTCTAATCTAAATCTTACTCAAACTTTCTTCAAACATGCTAATTGCAGTCTTTGCCTCTACTGAAAGAAATATCATTCAATATATAGGTATGATATGATCAGATTATATGGTGTATCATTAGTATTCATGATTTAATAGTATACAAGGAATCCCTGTTACGTATCAATTCTCCACAGATTTCCCTGGACTGGCATTAAATGTCTAATTGTTCCTCAAAACATCTCTCTCAACCAAATCTATACACTAATAATACATGACTAATTTACTCAAAGTTGTATTGACATCCTGGGTGAGCAAATGCATAAGATAAATCTAATAATTTAATATATCATGACTTAAGAGGACAAGAAATGTGCAATTAAGGTATTTTATTCGATAAAATTTCCTCCTTTCCAAAGATGGCTGTCAAAAAGTCACATTCACTGTACATCTGTATGGTAGAGAATGAAGAGGAGCCCGTATAAAAGTCTAAAACCCTTTATTATAGAAGCTATAGTGTATTTTTCAAATGGAGTCAAATGGAGTTTGGTATATTCAGATAACTTAGAAAAAGTTTTGCTTGTTTCTTAATTCCTTAGATAGCAAGGAAAACACATTCAAATAACCTTTTTCTCTTTCTTCTTAAGCAACAAATGAAGCAAATAATTGGGAAGCTAGTAGCTGTCTAAGGAGATTAAATAATTGCCTAGCTGAGCCTAAGAAGTATAACTTAAGGACATTAAGGAAACTTTTTTCCACACATTAATTTTTTAACTTCACATGATATGATATATCTGTTCTCTTTTTAAGTTCCTTAAAACAGAGATTCCAGAATTCCAGTGCTTTTTTTCTAGATACAATACGGCAACTATGAAGAAAAGTATATAAACCAATACTTAAATTCTGAGATAATTTTCTCATCATATTTAAATATAAACTATATAGGTTAAGCAAAAGAGTCAGCTAATTTTACCAGAAAGCTGGAGGAATGCTGGGTTTAGTTTACCAATCCCATCCACCTGTGGGTTTAATACCACAGCTGTGAGTTTTATAGTCTCACTTAATTTAAGAATAGGTAACAAGGTTTCCAGTAGTTTCTGGATTAAAAACAAAGTAGAGCTCCTTAGAAATGAATTTGCCATTAGTCATAATGGATCAAAATTGTTTTTCAGACTTCATCTAATACAGAAATGTATTATATAATTAAGACCATGTTTGATGTTAAAAGGGAGGAACTTTGCAAAATATGACCTAGATAGTTTATGGATACAATAAATCATTTAGATATGTAGGCTCAAAATCAAAATATCAGCTAAAATAAGACTTTAAAATCACAAAATATATAACAAATTATTAATAATCTCTTGAAGAAACTTGGTCTCATAATCAAGGGCATAAATATTAATTATTAGGAAAAAATCTAATTTTTAAACTTGAATTGCTTAGGTTACATTCCTTAATTGTTTATTTAAACATCATCCAAGTTATGTTGACTACATTAAAATACTCAGTGATTCAAGATTCTGAGTTAACCTGGGAGATGAAAAAGACGACATGTATGTTATATAAGATCTTTATTACAATGATCACCAGATCAGAATTCAAGAGTGATTTTTTAAAATGCTAGTATCCAATTGTGTCTTAAAACAATGTTGATATGTAAACTACATACCTGAGGAAGAAGGAATCTAAATTTTCTAAGATAATATAGACAAATAACTTTGTTTTACATTCTCTTGTGTCCTGTTATTAAACAGGGATATTCTTAAAGAATTATAGCAGTTTCATTGTATCTAGAATGCTTTTGCCCAAAAATCCTAAACTTCAAAAGAAATGTTGTCTATTGATGCCATTTTGCATGTAAAGATTTTTGACGTAAGGGTTAAGTGTAAAGAATATGGTAGTGGCAGAAGAGAAATGTGTGTACATACTCTTTCTATTCCACAAACCTCACCTTCCTGTTCACATTGGCAGAATAGCACAGGGCCATTTCTCTTTATTCAGAGACTCCCAAAAGAGATATCAAAGTTTTTCTCTCATGGCAAGATACAGTATCTGAGTAAAATTACCAATTAAAACAGAAAATTATAAATCACCCTAGGAAAAGATAATACTTATTTCCAAATATAATAGAAAATCCTAAGAACAAAGAAGCCCAGAAAAGAATTCTATGGCAAGTAAAGAGTTAGTTTCAAAAGTGTAAGAGAAAGGAATTGTTTTCAGGACCATGCTTTATAACATCAGAAATATGCTCACCTCTAACAGATAGTGTGAATCTCACAAACTTGGAAAAAAGTGTTAGCAGCAGACTTTCTGATCTGATCAAGAAGGCTTTAAACTAAGACTCAGGGTGGAAGAGAAAAATGTGAATCAGTAAAATGGATGTTATGGAGGACAATGGGTTTGAAAGAAAAGTAAGACATAGTGAAAAAAGGTATAGAAATTATTTTGTGAAAATCATGGCTTGGAATAATACTAAGGGCTAGGATATACTGTGTACTAAATAAAACTAA
Source organism: Smutsia gigantea (assembly GCA_032199065.1). Taxonomy (NCBI): domain Eukaryota; kingdom Metazoa; phylum Chordata; class Mammalia; order Pholidota; family Manidae; genus Smutsia; species Smutsia gigantea. The sequence continues at coordinate 282,214 of JAVSCE010017731.1, read as the reverse complement.
GAGTTCTTAAAATGTACCCCTTTTTAATCCTCATACAACACTGGCATATGGGTATAAGAACTGTGACAAATATTTGCACAAGGAGTGCCCTGCACAAGGGAACCTGGCTCCTGGGATACGTGGGCCACGTAGTTCACTTCACACTCCAGCTGCCTGATTGGGGTCATTATCTTCAATTTACTAGGTAGGAATCTAGGCTTAGGCATGTCCAGAAACCTGCTGAAGGTTATAAAGCTAAAAAACGGTAAGGCTAGATTGGCGAAAATTGGAAGCCAGATGTGTCTGGAATTTTTAGTTTTAGCAAAATATAGTGAGGGGAAATTTATACCCACATAGGTACACATATTATTCTAAAGTAGAAAAATAGGAGGAAATAATCTAATCTGCTCAAAAGTAATTACCAGTGACTGGAAATATGTGTCACTGCCTATCAGGCAGTTATATACTAGCTTTATGATCAAGAAACATAAAGAAGGTATTTAGAGGAGATGCTCATGTTAGGAAAGGAAAATTTAGAAAGAAAAGAAACTGTTATTGAAAAATGGAATAGCAAACCTAGCAAAAAATATTACACATGGTAGTTTATTAATTATGAGTACAAAGACATGGACAAGAAGAAAGGGCTTTAATTAGTTGGATCCCTCTTAGGAAGAAGTCTAATTCTGTTAAATTCAGTCTATTTGAGGGAGAGGACTCCAATGGTAACAACTTCTCTGTTAAATTTGGCTTCTAGAGAAGGTGACTTGCATGTGCCATGGAGACACTGGGAACAAGAAGTTTTGAGGAATGTTGCAGTAAAAGAACGGAATGGTGAGCAGAGTTCGGCAAATTCTGCAGACTCAAAATGGGCAGCCTTCAATGTACAGGGAGTGATGGCCAGACTCCCAGGTACTCTAAGGAAACATAACTGAGGAAGAAAATGAGAAACTAAAGATGAAATTCTGACTCTGTCATTGCAAATAAACCTATAACCAGAAAAAAGAAAGACATCTAAAGAGAACAGTATAATTTCACAAATAGCAATTTCATATTTGGTTCATAGTTTTTTCAGAACACAGATAATAAAAGATGAATGTAAATGACCGAATCATGTGGTAGGGACTTGGAAAATGAGTATGAGGTGTCTAAAGGCAAGAATGCCTTAAGATGCTCCAAATATGAAACATCTAAAAATATTAGCTGTGTTAAGAAAAGAAAAATAAAACAGTATAAATACACCAGATGGGAAGAAAGAACTGCTAATCTTTTTTTATTTAGATCTTCTCTATCAAGGAAAATTATCAGGACAAGTAGAACAAACACTTTTGATATGGATTTGGGATTTACTCAGACTCACTTAGAGGCTGAAGTAAATAAGGGGAAATAAGAGAGAAAGTTTCTGCGTGATCTACTGCTGTCTGCTATACTAGTGACCTATGAATACTTAGACAAGAAAGCAGAGATTATCAAATGCCAAGATGTATTCACTAAGAAGTGTTCTTTTAGGTTATTAGACATGTAGGGTAAGAATATTCAACTCACTGTACATAATAATTTGAACGTTCTTACATAGTCATTTACAACAACTTTGTGAACAAGATAGAAAAACATTGATTTTATGACCATACAACTGAGTGGATTGCTGATGGTCGATCAATCTCTCTCCAAACAAAGTCTGTCCTTTCAACTCAAACTTTCAAACTCAAAATGCTATTCTGTGATTTAGTTAAGGAAGTGTAAAATGCACTTTACAAATCTGTGGATAATATAAATTTGTGAGAGAGAGCTAATAGCTTCCATGGTAATCAAATAAATCTTCAACAATATTTTGTTATGCTGAAATAATTATCATCCTGGATAATATACTATGTAGGAGGAAATAATTTAAAGACCTACATTTAAATTTCAAAAATATCATTTATATCAACAAAGGATAACTGAGTTTAACAGTGGTTTATTTGAAAAAGATGCAGTATTTTTACATAGCCCATTATCTTCAGCAACCTCAGGAAAGCACCATTCTGTATCATTTCACTTAAATATTTCTGTTCTTCAGGCATATTGAATTAACTCTTAAAACAACCTATATACTCTTTAAACCTCTCAAAGTTAAAATTCTAACTTCTTACAAAACATGACAAAGAATTATGCAGTGTAGGTATGTGTGAGCACACCTTAAGTATGTTTCTTTCATAGCAATTATACCATGTAATTTTTGCACATCTAGTGATGAAGGATTTCAGAAGGCTCGAAGGATGTCATGTTAGTATATCTGCTGTCATAGTGGAAACGCATAAAATCATTTCAAAGATTTTTAAATAATTTGGAACACTTCTATGTACATAATATTATTTTGATATAGGAAAACATATTTGGGAATTCATGCAAAATGATTAAAAATTTATAATAAATCATAGTAACAAGGTCTTCACAGAGGATCACAAGGGAAAAAAAAAGACACCAATTAAATTTCTCACCTGCCTAATGCCCAAACGGTATGCAACAATCCGATCTACTGCATCAGGATTCATTTGGGTCCACTGTAAACTGTAGGAATAAACACGGTGTCTGTTCTGCCACACAGGATTGTAGGTATCATAATAGAATTCCGGAGCATAGGCCTTTCCTAAAAACAGAAAGAGTGCTTAAATTTGAATGATGACATTACAGTTAAACATACTTATTCTTTTTGGCCCTTTTACCCCTTTATACTACGTGTTCCATAAGTATTCTTATATTTGAAAAGTCATATAATTAAAATCTAGATTTTCTGGAGAATTTTGAGAACAGATGAAAGAGGATTTTCTGGTTGATTGGATGAGCAGTGTGACAGGAAGGGAAGAATAGAGGATGGCTATACATTTTTTGGCCTACGCAACTGGAAAAATGGGCTTTCCATCACCTGAGATGAAAAATTATGGGAGGATCAAATTTTGGAGGAGGAAGTCAGGAAGTTGCTTTTGAATAGTTTGGATGATCTAAATTGATATATCAAGTGGGATATATTAATCTAGAATTCAGGAGAGGCCAGGGTTGGAGATATAACCTTGCTAAATGTAGGCATGTAGATAGATTTCAAATTTAAAGCCATAAGACTAAGGAAATCTCCAAGAGAGTGTAAGTAGATAAAAACGACTAAGGTCTGATCAAGGGAAATTCCAAGGTTAAGAGATATAGTAGGAGATAAGGACCCTCACCGAGGCCTGAAATGAAATAACCAGTGAACAAGAGGAAAAGAAAAAAATGTGGCAGCCTAGCAGTTAAAAGAGGTATATCAGCAAGTAGAGTATATCAACTCAATAAAAAAGAAAATCAGTGAAAATGAAAATGTGCATTTATATTATCCATGTCTTGGTCAATATATTTGAAATTAACCAAACGCAAACTCAACAATACAAAAATTTTGGTCAATAATAAAGAAACTTTCATTTAGATTTTATGAATATGTGAAGTATATACAGTGTATTGAACATATAAACATCTTGGCTTTTTTTAATTGCCGAGTTGAAAAGTGCAGACTATTTGGAATGATAAGCCCAATTGGCTTCTTGATACTGTGAAATACAGATTTTTTTCATACCTTCCATTTTACCAATAATATATTAATTAAACAATATTTAGTGAGAGCCTATCCAACGCCAAGTACTGTGCTAGGCACTGGGGATAATAACGAATGAGGAGACATGTCACTACCCTTACAGAGATTGCTGACATTTTCTCAGACTTTTCGAAGAGCATTGAAATTCTTACTAGATGATGAGCTAAAAAAGTTGTACATTTACCATCCTTCATTCACCATCTTTTCTGTCTTTTTCATTTTTAGAACACTAGATTAAATATTAAATGTCTTTCTTGTTTTTTCCTCCTGGATTCCTGTATGTAGGACTCCTCATACCTCGTTTTTCATATCTCTGCATCAATAGTCACCTACCATCTAGAGTTTGCAGAAGAGTTGACTCATAAAAAATTTGTAACAGACAGTTAAAAGATGGACTTTGAACACTAAGAATGGAGGTGATGGTCTCTTTGACCCTGGAGAGGTTCACCAAAAAAGAAAGTCAGATGAACTGAATTTAATGGTTCACAAGTTTACTTGTAAAAATAAATACACTGAATTAAATATCTGTTTTTTGTAACATTTGGAAGTCTCCTATATCAACATTATGTACACTAAAAAGTGTTCTATAAATATTCATTCAATTGAATTGAAAGTGCATTATTAACTTTATACAAAGAATCTTGCAATGAGCCTTAATATTCTTTTTATTATTTCTTTTATCTTGTATGATAGTTTTACTTATTACTAAATGACAGCATAAGTTCATGTCCACAACACTTAAGTGCAAAATCTAGATGAGAGGAAAGGAAGTATACCAAATGAAGGAGTCAATATCCAGCACATCATTGTCAACTTGTATTCAAGACCAAATTTCTCAAAATGTCATTGAGGAGGTGCCTTTAGTAGTAGCCTACATAGAGAGCTAGGGGTTGTGATACAAACTAGCATTTGAAACCTATAAATGAGGTAACGATCTGCCTCAGTGAGTAACCTAGAGTGCTGCCATTAGAGACAAGTGTTTAGATTGAATTGAGGAGGTAAGAGACTCAATGGGTTTTTTTTGGGGGGGGGGTAGGAAGGGGAGAAGGTTGCTTTTGTTTTTTAACCAAGGGGGAAACACAAGGGGTAATGGACTTAGTTCTAAATACCACTCTTAAATAAAATGAATGATGCTTTCAAACAGAATATTATCTCAAGGGGAGGATGGAGTCACAACCAGAAGCTATTTAAAATGGAAAGAAGAAAAACTTAAAAACGGGCAATGGAATTTTCTAAATTTAAACTCTATCACAGAGAAAGAAACCCAGACTAAATTTTAATGTATCTATGAAGAAAGATGAATACCAGTGAGTGACCATCAAAAGGATACCTATTTAACTTAGAAATGTTCTACCAGTCTTCTCTGAATATGGAATGCCTTACCTCAACAGACTATGATTTTCACTTTCACTAGCGGTAGTCCACAACTAATACCCATTCAGCAGGGCTGAGATGAGTGATTGTCCACAGACAGTCATTAAGGAACCTCTGGGTCTCAAATCTATAGGGTACTATGAAACATTTGCCTACTGTTTATTGTATTATTGAAAAATTTTAAATTTTATTTAATTAAAATTCCATTTCATGTTATCTGTAGTCTAATCCTGATTTTTGTTAACTGCTAGGAAAGTAATTGGCTTCATGTCATAATTGCCAATTGCCATAATTCAAGGACTGATTGTTTATCTGGATAAATACTTCAAGGTTATTGAAGCAGTTTGACCCTGAAATTTAAAAAAATTCTAATGAGTGTGAATAATATGAGTATGTTTATCAAGATTTATTTTCAAGGTCATGAAGAATTAAGCTAAAATAGAACCATCATTTAAATATTACAAATAGATCACATGTTAGTGTAAAATTCCATTGCTAGCTTTATATTTAATTGCATATTATTAAAATGGCTTTCCAATGTATTTTTAAAAAATATGTTTATCTGCATTGATATATCTGCATTACTTATGAGTGACATATATGTAATAATTTTTCATGGAGCACTAGATTAGAAAATAATTTAGAGATAATCTATTCAATGGCCTCATATGGCAGACAAATTGAGGGACTGAATAAAAATGGTCATATGGAACTTGATATAAATAAATAATCAAATACAATGGGACCCATTAAATTTTGACTTTGATTCATGAAATTAAAAGAAAACAGAGAAAACTTTATTTTAGTTGGATAATCGCACCACCTTAGAATTAAAGGTGAAAAAAATGTTTTCAGATGGTGCATAAATAATATTGATCAGTAATAAATAATTACTGATAATTTTTAATAGTTATAATTAAATATAGATATGCTTGCTTCTGTCTCAGATCATACTTTGTACTAAACCTCTTTTGAAGAAACTTTACAAAGGAGAAATACATTCTGATTTCATTTGAGAACTGTATCTTAAGAATTAAGAAAAAAAAACAAATCCAAATTTCTTCCCTGATTTCAGAGCCAATCCTCCTTAAGATTTATCCATTCATTTTGTAAGAAACGCACAGGAATACTAAGGAAATACCCTTATAATAATCTTACACTCCGACAATCAAACATGACATCTGCTGGTTGAACAAGAATTCACAATATTTCTTTCTTTTTTAATCCTCCAAGTATTTATTTTCTCCCTCTAGCAAGCATGTCAAGAAAGCATTCTTCTTTATATTCTACTTTTATTCCAGTTTATCATTTATTCCAGTTTAAATCCTTTTAGACTAACTGACCTAGAACTATATTCATTATCTAAACCAGCAGATAATTTTTAGATATATTTATTATGCATGATTATCTACAAAACTTAAACAGATTTAAAATATTCTTAAGTTTTATATAGAGAATAAATGCAATTATTACTCAAAATTTTAAATAGACTTTGTATAAAAGGACATTTATTCTATTTTACAAATAGTTTTTGAAAAGTGATTAAATTGAGGTTGCAAAATACAATCTTATGCATATACTTCAGAGAAAAACAGATTTTTTAAGAACCTGACTTTTTTAAGACTTTCCCAGTCTAACAATGTGTAAGTATAATAAAAATCCTCTTTAGATGCATACCTAAGTTTGCAAGCAAGAAGGAATTATTCCTCGGGGTTTGTAAAGCAATGAACTGAAAACTAGACAATAAGCAAGAGTTTAGGGAGAATAGGAATGTTGTTAGTCTTTGTACTCTTGGGAGCTGGAATTTTAGGCCCATAGAAGATGAGGTTAATGGGCCAATTCAAGATGAGAAGTTGGAAACTGAGCCACTGCATATGATCGATATCAGTAAAAAGAGCAATCACAGACATAGTGTATGCTAGAAAAAAATTGCCCTTCACCAGCACAAAAAGATGACAAAAATATTTACATTAACAAAAAATAATCCTTGGCTAGTGCTTGAGTAGATACAATATCAACTTGTTTTCAAAAGACATTCTGTCACCTTAGACTGCAGAGAATTTCTCCAAATCAAATCTCAGTGAATATGAATTCAAAATATGACATTTCTAACACATGAGAAAATGTTCCATCGGTGTGACTAAGAAGACCAATAAATATCAGGATTAGATGACAGAAAATAGAAACATGAAATGGAACTTATAAATAAGTATGCTTAAAACAACTGAAACACAACAGAGTATGCTGAACAAACACTATGGGATGGTCTATGAGAGAATAATGACTACTTCTCTACTGGGACCAAACATAGGCTTCATGGGAGACATATCTGGCATCTTTATGGATCTAAAGGAGAAGAAATTTCTCAAACAAGGATGGGCCATGGAGGGATAAAGAAGAAGATAAAGAGGATAAATAAAAACATGGCCTTTGGTGGAGAAAAATGAATATATTATAGATAATATTTTAGAAATATCACAAATCTAATATGGCTGTAACATTCAGTGACCATCTTTCCTACCAAACTGTGAACATTTGAAGAACAGGGATGGTCTCAACAGCTCTTACTACACATTGGCTGACATAATGCAAGTACTTGGATAAGACAAGAAGAATAAATTGGGGCTAACATATAAAGTGTCTTGTTTGATATTTATGCGTATAGCCCAACTAGTCTCAATTTTAGCCAGTACTTACTGAAGTGGGAGAAAGAATTTTATAGTGAATCTACTGATTTTCATGTCCCAGTGTGTAAAGAACTCAGTGTTATGAAAGAACTGAATGAGGACTAAGTTAATAATCATAATGATAACAATAAAGCAGTTTCACAAAACCACATTTGGAAAATATCAAAAATACTTTACAAGTATGTATTTATTAGCACAAGAGTGCTAATTATCAGCTAATAATTAGCTACAGAGATCCATGGCAAACTTAAATACTGAAGATGCACTGATTAAAAAAAAGATTTCTAAAAACCACAGGAATCACAGCTCACGGTTTGCATTTTATCAGAAGCTAACCAACACAGTCGAGTCATATTGTGATTAGACATGGACTAGCTAAGGCAGTGGATTATTCATTGTGATCTACTAGACATAATGTACAATAAAAATCTATGCAACTCTGTCATTCCTCCATAGGGCAGAAGAAAGAATATGCAATTGTTGGAACCATAATTACTTTCTCTTCAAATTAATGAATCTTGAGTCATATTGAAAAGAAAAGAAATGCTTCTACAGAAATGGGGATTTTTCTGTTTTTAATCAGGAATATGATATAAAGCCACCTTATATTTTACACCTATAACTGGAGGGAAAAAGAGAATGGATTAGTTAAGTGAGAAATGCTTGGCAGGAAACCAGTAAGAAGATAGTCTTCAAAAAAAAAAGTGATTTGGTAAATAAAGGTTGACTAATTTTTAGAAAATCATTGTAGATTTTTTAAACAACCCATCAGTACCTGTCTTCTGACTGGATACTGCGAGTGGACTCCTAAATTTTCAGACTGAATGGACACCAGAGTCTCAAACTGAGATGGAAAATGAATTTATGCATCTCATCCTGAAAAAGGAGTGAAGAATTACATTACCTGTTGGGATCCTATTCTTCTGAAAGCTTACTGTTTTGATTCAAAACCATGTAAAAGCTAGTGTCATGAAACCAGGGGCATATGGAGTATTTTGAGGATAAAAAAAATTTATTTTGTGAAGTCAAAGGAAATTAAAAAAAAAAAGAATCAAAGTACTCATTTGTGGTGCTTCTATTTGGCATTTAGTTATATGATATTTAACATTTGGACTTATCCCATTAAAAGTAAGTAATAAAGGAAATATTACCAAACTGATGGATTCTGCCTACTCTAATTTGATTAGAAAAATGGCAAATTAACATGAAGAAGGAATAAAAAATGGAAAACATGTGAGTAATACTAACAAAAAAAAACTGTTGTATCTAAAGAAGAACAATCTATTTTAGAATTAAGGTGAATGTCACAACAGCAAAAAAAAAAAAATGAATGTCACCAAGAGCTTTTCAACAGTGACAACTTGTCAATATGTATTCAGAAACAAAAACATAACAACTAAATTATATAGCTGTGAAGTCAATGATGTCTCTCAGTTAATTATTGCTTAGTGTTGACCAAAAAAACAAAAGATATGTAACAATTTATAACCCAACTAAATCGTCTGGGTGAACTGCCTTTGCACTTGAGACAGAGAGGTGTTTATTCACACCTTGTCTCCCTTTTAGAGACAGCCAATATATTTTCAACTGACCACATTGTCAGGATATTATTTTAAAATTGCATCTTAAATGGTTTTAAGTGATCAGTGTGCCATTTTCTTCTGCTAGAGTCAAAAGCTGTAAAAACCACACTGAGGCAGACTACAAGTATCCCATTTTAGCACTCAAGAACTTAGGATTTACTGCTCTGTAGAGCAGGTTATAGATGGACTAAATAATAAAATTATTGACAATAGTGTTAGTCTTCCTTACAAATCACTGGGATCTCTATAGAAAGCTTTTAAATTTGCACACACGTAAGGTATAGTTGCTGAGGTTACAATGTGATTTCAAAATAAAACTGCTAAAGAAACAGGTTTCTCACAGTCCAAAAAACAGTTTTGCTAAAAACAGTCTATTAGTGCTATTTCCATTTGAAAAACATAAAAAAATAAATTTCAGTATCATTAAAAAAAAACTTTCACTAGAACAATATTTTCAACAAATATATGCTCAGGAATTTACTTTATGAACTGTTAAATTCCTAGTAATATGTGTAAAGCACTTTTATGAAGGAAATACAGTAGAAATGGGGAACAAGTTTTATATTTGCAAATTCATCTTTCATACTGTATTCTTTATAACTATTACAGTTATTCTAATAATATCTAATTTTACTCATCACTTCACACCAAGTACAGACTTCTAACTCCACGTTTTTTGAATAAATGAATCAGTGAACATTTCTACTGATTCCATCTCTGTTGCCTACCTTCTAGTGATCAGTGTGCCAATGATTGAAATTCCTAAAACTCTGGTTTTATCCTCACACATCTTAAACTGAAGTGCTTTCCTGGTTTGATTCCTTTCTGCTTTTTCAGTGCTCACCCATCTTTTGGTACCCAAATAATGACTATCCTTCCTTTCTTTAATTACTGTCTTCTAGGATAATCATTTATACTACAGTACTTAGCATTTAATTAGGAAAACACATTGTAATGTTATATCACAATGTAAGAATTTCTAAAAATATTTTCTATAAGGTCATTTTTCTTTTTCTAATTAGAAGCCCTTTTCCAGATTTAGATGAAACATAATTGTGGCCAGTGGAGAAGACTGAACAGTACGAAGCAACTATAGCCTTGTTTTAGAGTAATTTTAATGTTTTAATCTTCACATACATAACAATTTTTTTGAAAATCAGAATTGTAGTACACTAGATATATTTAAATAAAACCAATTTTAATTATAGCTACTAAATACATTAAATGTTGCTGGCCAAGAGTAACCTTCTTTAGCATGCCTGTGTTTTTAATGTTAATTCATCAATGAAATATTTAGGATGATTTTTGCAGAAAGAAAATAAAATGAGATCATTACTGTAAAATGCATATAGTATTTACATGTTTTTATTTCTGATTGTAGTTTAAAACATTAGAGATCTTCAGTAAGGTCATATTAACACAAATATTAACACATTAGGGAAGAAAATATTTTCACAAGAAACTCTTTGACTTGTTCTCTTTTTCCTCAAGAATGCTTAGGGTGACTGTGATCTCTACCAGACCACCTTCCAAACCAGGCTTCAGTAAACTTTTCTGTAAGGGTTTAGATAGTAAATATTTTAGGTTTTAATTGTGAATCATAAGATATCTGTCACAACCATTCAGCTATGCCATTGTAGACAGAAAATAGCCATAAACAATATTGAATAGATGCGGCTGTGTTCCAAGAAAATGTTATTTATGGACACTGAAATGTGAATTTCATATGTTTCACATGTAGAAAAGTACTATTTTTCTTTTGAATTTTTGCCAACCATTTAAAAGCATAAAAACCATTTTTTAGCTCATGGGCCACACAAAAACAGATGATGAACTGGATTTGGCTCATGGGACAAAGCTTGCTAACCTTTGTTCTAAATCATTAAGGGATATTAGGTTTTGCAATGTATTAAGTTACTAAGTTCTTTTCTAAGAATTCAGGATGTACTGTTAGTACCTAGAAATGCCTTTAGGAGGCTCTATCTGGTCTGCTAAATTGCTTATTTTTTAATAAATATGCAACTTATAAATTTATGTATAACAGCTGCAGTGAAGAGTGGAGGTTTGCACATAGACTTTCTACCTATGTGCCTAGCAAAGTAAAAAACTGGAAGACCCGGAAGCAATATTTCCTCATAGATTCCCTGGGCTTATTTCAACCATGGGTATTTACCACTCATGTCACACCAAACTCCAAAAACGGGAACAGGAATACTAGGAAGATCCATCTGATGGATTTGGGGATTCTTAGACACTAATGCCAAGTCTATGTCAGCCTCTGGCTTGTACAATTTGCTAATAATTAGTAAAGGTCAGGGCTGTGAAAGACTTATGATTCATATGACCTTGTTTTGACAAGGCAGCACTTTTTGGTAAGGGGAATGTCTAACTGAATTATATAATATCTGAGAATATATGTATGTCATTTTAAAATATAGCAAGTGAACTTGAAAATTAAGTAAATAAGATGGAGATTTTAAGAGTCTATCTTTAATATATATTCTAATTAATATAAATATATAAACAGCATATGCTGAAAACACATATATATTTTTATAAGTTCATATCATTCAAGATGGTATCATTTGGGAGAATGATATAATATAAATGCAAAATTCATTTAACCATTTAGTGAATTGACAGGTTAATGATATTCCTAATTTTATGATTTTTCAGAATTGAGCCTGTCATTCTAATTATAAGTATTCATTTACAGCTGAAAATCTATTTCTTTCATAAGTATTCAATAACCCAAACTTGGGAAAAAATGTGCAAAAAATGAAAAGACTTAGAAGTTTAGTATTTCTCACATATAATAGATGTTGACAAAAGACAATACATTTTTATAAATTTATCTCTCATGGTCATATAATTAAAAGTATCTATTGCAGTTTGCAGATTTATACAAGCAATACTTCTTAAAAGTTCTTTAGAACAAACTGAAACATTTAACACGTCATTGTGTATTTTCAAAAATTGGCAAATTATGATATTATATTCTTTTTGGTATTCAAAGCATTATTCTCTACTATATCAAAATAAACAAAATCTTATAAATGAAAAATAACATTTAAAACAGAGATTTAATGAGATTTTTAAAACATCACAAATTAAAAAACCTTTAGAAGAAAATGTCAACTAAAATAAAACACTCATTTCTCTTGCCCTAATCATTTTATATAAGACCTTGTTTAATGATAATGAACAAAGCTGAAAACTCCATTAGTCAAACATACATGAAACTGAATAACATTAATCTCACTGTATGTTCAAGAATCACTCTCATAAATCTTTTATTTATTCAGAATTATTTATAAAAACCACATCCTTACATCGAAATGGTGGTGGCTGTAATATGTACGCTAGCACCCTGTATTACCCAAATTATACTATTTTACCCCATTTCTACTGTTTATCTTTATCAATGTAGAATATAAACACCTTGATGGCAGACACCCCATCTTTACATACTGTCCCACCAGTTGAGATATAGAGGAAATCAACTGAAGGCAAAGAATATCTCTATTAAAATTATAATTTGCATCTGGTTTTTCTGGGTGGAATGGGGAGTAATTCAGGTGCTTACTGTTTACAGAGTTATCACAACTACATTAATTGAAATTTTGTTGACTGGGAAAAGATTTTTAAATGTTAATATTATTGATGAAAATACCTCCCCAGAACACTCAAATATGTACCACCAATTTCAATAGGACATTGACAATTTTATTATTTTCCAGTTGTATTGTAGGAAAAAATATTAGCCCAATTTCTATCAGTTCTTTTAAGGGTTTTTTATTAAGACAATGTTGTCAATGTAGTTGTAGTCATGTTACTGAAAGCCTTTATAAAAATTTTCTTCACAATTTTATCTAAATAAAAAAGTTGCTGGAATAACCAATAGATACCAAAAAAATATTATTGGACTAGCAAAAACTAATGTAGAGCAAAATGGAATAATGTGTGGGCACATTACCTAGAAGTTGACAAATCTCAATTATTAAGCATTAAGTTTTCTTGCTTGATTCATATAGGTGTGAAGCTGATTAGGATTATTAACATAATCGTATAAAAATGCCATTGTTTCATTTTTAGATACTTCTTAAATGATTTGATATTTAGAGGAAAAATGTTTATAGATATATCCATAAGGGAAATCATTTAACTATGAGTTCAAATTGTCCAAATTAAAATACTTTTACTTCAATATATGAAATGTGGAATGACACAAGATCCAACTTTATAAACTCTCCTAAATCATCTTCATGTATTAATAATTTAGCCTTTTCCTTAATCTCTAGGAAGGCAGAGGCCATTAAAATAGGCCCAAAAAGATGGCCTCCAGGCCCACTTGCTAAGAGGAGGAAACCATGAAAATGATGATCAGATGCAAAGGCTATAATTTACTTAAAATCTTGCCATTGGTTATTAGGAAACAAATCCCTCAGACTGAAATAGGTAGGCAACAAAATAAGGTTTTCAGAAGTAATAGAGTTTAGTAATTCTTGCAAAAAAAAAAAAAAAAAGGTCTGTTTTACCAAACCATTAAATGCTCAAGCTGTATTTCTCCACATAAGCTGGAAGCTAATATGTTTCCCATTATGAAAATTCTACCTCAATTTAAGACAGTTTTGAGAAGAGTTCATGATTTAATTTGTATAGCCATCTGTCATATACAGTCAATATTCTTTATTATTACAATAAAGAATTAATGAATGTATTGTAATCAGCAAACAATGGGTTATATTTGTTACTGGCAAAGTCTCCTTCAATAAGATCTTCTGGTTCTTAAAAATAATTATTTTATGGAGTTAGCTGGGTTAAAAACATATCTCTGGAGCTCCAAATGGATCAAAATATACAATTTATTCTATTTAAATTATTTGATAGTCTATATCATAGTCTCTAATTGATAGTTTCTATCATACTGCTGGGGAAATAGGAAGTATTCAATAAACAATAATCTCCCACTGTACCACCTCCCACAAAAAAAAAGTAAAGAAAGAAGAACATTAACTGAAAACTAAAATTCTCTAGGAAAGTTCCATAGTTGGTTTCATTGTTATTTTTTAGAAGCACAAGAATTTGAAGCAATATTAAAAGTAAACTAATTAAATTTAAATGAGTTGCTATTTATTTTCTTATGAAGTAATATTTTAACACAATGAAGTCACCTCTAAACCCTATTTGGCATCAGCCTAGAAGACAAAGTATTTATATAAGGTAGTTATTGGTTTACACACCAAATATATAAAGTTGCCTTAGGTAATGTGAAATAAATACAGGCATTTACCAGATGACATTTCAACTTAAGTGAATAACCCTTTTACCCTAAAATGCTGAATTCATTTTGCCAAAAACGATGCAAAATATGAATTACATGATTTTTTTTTTCAAAATAGGCTTAGATTAGGATATGGTCCAAAATTTTTAAAAGATGATTTGGATTAGATGAAACAGTTAGCTTTGATATTTGGCATATAAATGGGAAATTGCTATGGGTCTGGAGAAAGATTAGAAATAAAAATTATAAATCCATTGATATTTTACTTGGAAATATCTAAATAAGTGTTATATGTATAAAAACCATATATTCCAAAGAAAAATAATCTGGAAATCCCCTTTGAGAATAAAGATGGTTGACTGTTGGTGGAGAAAACTGTACTAAGAGAAAGAAAAAAAGGCAGCTCTTTAATTCTGTATGGTAAAAGTCACATTTAAATGAGTTCCTGTTTATTTTCTTTGAACATTAATAAAGCAATATTTCAACATAATTAAGTCACCACTGACCATCTCTTTTTGAGATCAGCCTAGAAAACAAAGTATTTATGTAGTCATTGGTTTACAATGAATATATATTGTTATGTTGGGTAATACAAGATAATATTCCATTTGACTTTGTACACTATAGAGCTTGCTTGTGAGCCTTCATTCACCACTACCCTTTCAAACATTTAAGACACATACCATATTATGTCTGGGGTTGCAGTGTAAATGTTATTCTATTATAATTTACTACTGTAGCCATGGACTCATGTAGCAAGAAAAAAAATTAAGGGATGAAAACTGTATTTCAAATTTATATAGGAATTTACAGTTCACAAAGTACTTTCACAAATATTAACTTTTTTTCATCTTTACAGAGGTTGGGAAGGGTAAATAGGCAGAGGGATATTACTTGTCTTGAACTGCGAATCTTGAAAATTAATAGGACATCATAATCACTAAACTAATGTAGACTTCTGACTTTCTCCGGTCTGAAGATCATCCCTCAAAAAGATCCAAGTGAATATTTTGTGAAAAGGAAGACAGTTTCCACCATTTGGTTAAATATACAAAGAAAGCTGGCTTTCAAATTAAGAGGGTCTGATCTCTAACTTACTCAATGTATATTTTAGGAATGTTAGGGTAAAATTAAATTATTAGAAATCTCTCTTTTTGGAAATATTGCAGCAAATATTCCCAAGGGAAAGAGAATGCATAACTATTTTTGCTTCACTATACATTTTAGAAAAATTTTATTAAAACATGGTACATGTTAATTGCCAGTGGGTGAAGGATGCGAAAGGTCAGAGTAGCTATCTGGAGTTACATCACAATGAGAGCTGTAGGATGATTTTGTGATTCTCTTTTGCTTGTGTGTAGTACTCTATGGGCTATCCCTTCATGAGTTATGGCACTTTTTCATATATCACAAACATATTTGTTAATGAGTCAACTCTAGGATGTATGTGTGCGGTGCCATAGGGAGCAGATATATATATATATGTTGTCCAATTCCTGGGATAAGCACAAATCTCCCATTTTGTATGACTGCGCCCTTGCTACAAATATCTTGTTTTGTAGTAATAGGGAGGCATCCTTGTTCTCTGGCCAGTCTTGTTTTCTCTGGCTCATCCTACACATCCCAAGCCTAAGAAATACTGCTGGAGAAGCATATCACTTAAGTATCTAGCAACAATCTATTTAGAAATTTAATTGGTAATTCTTATATGGTCTAGAAAGGAAACACAAATATGCAAATCTGCATTCCCCTTAAATATATGAGTGTTTATGAGCCAATATATAGAATAACCAAAATCTCTCATATATTAGGGCCCATATTTTTATAAGACTCCCAAATTTTTCCTTGTTTTTTTCTGGGAATCCTTAAAGGGATTCTCTCATGTAATAAAAAAGCCAGTCACTTCAGGCTTTCCTGCCCTTCCTTACTTATCCCAGCTTCCATGAAAGGGAAAGTCAGAAAACAGGCAACACACCTTTCCCTTGAGGTTATGTACAGTATGGGGAAATTTTATGTGAATCTGAATTATGTAACAGAAACCAATGTAAAAAATTTGAAATAGAGTATGTTCAAACATGGGAAAACCCCCAGACAATGTAATTATTATAGTTTTGATTTCTTTTTGTTCAGTCTTGCAATATCAGACACTGAAGGATTTTTTTTTCTCTTCATATAGCACAAATATGTCTGTGTAGGTGGATTGCTTCTCATGAAATGCTTTCCATTGGGTCTTCCTAGTCATGACTTTGTAAGCCTGCTTCTGGTATTCTACCTGGTCACAGATGACATTCTAATTGTGGTTTCTAAAACACCAGGTGACAGCATTATCCAGGGAATAAAATAGACTTTTCTAGCTTAAGTAAAAACTGATGCTTGATCTCTCCCAGAGAAAAATAGGACTTTTTAAGGCACTTTTGTGTTTAGTTTTTGCTATTTGTCAGGCACGGTGCTAATCAACTTGCAAACATGTTTTTTAATATTTGCAATTCCCGCAGGATGAGGATATCATTATCTTCCTTTTACAAAAGATTAAAGTAAAAATTAGAGATGTTAAACAACTTGCCCTATAGTAAGCAACTGCTGCATGACAAAGCTATATTCTGAACCATTGCCATCCAAAGCCCTTTATATTCTAATGTCCAACCGGTATGGATGTAGTTTTTCACTACCAAGTGTGCCTGGCTGATGGTGTGAGCAGGGCTGAAATCCAGGCCCTGTTCTTCTTGCACCACTTGTCCTGGTACAGGAACTGCATCTGATTCAAGAAAGAAGAATTAAGAATTTTCTTAATTCACACACAACTACTGTATAGGCTAGTAGATTTCCTGATAAGATGCTACTTCTGCTGATCTAAAAAGGATCCTGCTTCCCAACTCTGTCCATTGTGAGTACAGAGACTCGAACTATAATTTACCCCAGTAGTCAACCAGATTTGCCATGTTACATTATTATCTTATAGTGTTACCAATTCAGCTGTCTGTAAAGATAAGGACTAAATCTCTAGCATCAGAACTACGTGTATTTTATTAAACATGAGAAGTCAGGAATAATGAACATACAATAAGCTGCAAACAAATGTATTCTGTCTTCCCCAAGCTATACATTCCCTAAAAACTTAACAGTTCCCAAATACCTAAAAGTGTCCGTTTAAAGGACCATTGATAGGGGCGTGTGCATGCACAGGAACCAGGTGGCTGAGCTGGCCCAGTGGCTCTTGGGCTGGGGGAGCCGAATGTTCACTGAGCAGGTATTAAGCCACATTAACTCCTCGGCAAGTGCTGTCGCTGCACATGTGAGTAAGAATGTGCTGAATATCATTTAGGTAGGGAGCAAGAGGTGTCCAAGTGACTTGGAGAGGAGCCCAGAAGGCATGCTGTTTATTTTATAGGAACATTTATTTTCTCCAAAACATAACTTGAATTAATAAAATGCATTTAGATGTGAATAAAGGAAACTAGTTATTCAAACAGAATCACTGTGATGCTCTAAGAATAACCAAAAGATCTGTGAATGTGACTCCTTGCACAAGCAAAAGCTTAGAGCACAAATAACTGTTCTTATCAATATGCTAAGAAGCACTGGTCTGGCCCTTACTGCAAAGCAGGTATCTGCCTGAAGTTAGATCCTGAGGCTCCTAGTAACTGTCATTTCGATGAATTCTTTAGAAATAGACAAAGTTCATTGCAATGATGAAAGAAGGAGATTTTTTAAAGTAATGCACACTTAAGTGATGTGAAATTATAAGACTTTGGTTATATCCTCTGGTCTGAAACCCAAAAAGAATTTATAAAAAGAAAACCTCTATTAACTTCCTCAACTTAAGAGTTTGAACAAAATCTCCCTTGAGAAAAGATGCCAGGTCAGGATGTGGGCAACTGTCTGGGAATCACTCCTGACCACTTTAAGTCTGGTTTCTGGCATGCCCTTGGAACATGTTCTGCACTGTTCTCATCCATTAATCATCCCTTCAGGGTGATGGACAGAGGCCAGGTGCTTAAATAGACACTTGGAAGTTTGGGAGATGGCTTTGATTTCACTGATTTAAAAAGTCCTATGAATCTTTCACAGATTGGTATTATTACCACCCATTACCCGCTAAAAAACCCAGCTGCACTAAATGCTAAACAGACCCTTAAGAAAATAGAAATATAAAAAATAATATCCACATACATACGTGTGCATTTGTACAGTCAGGTTTCTTTGTTTTCTTTTTCTCCACTCTCAGTGAATATTATGAAGTGTCCTGTCTCCCAAGGGAAACTATTTGTGTGATTTTAGACTGTTATCCTCTACAAGCTGAATCTAATGTTTGCCCAAAATAATATGAAGAAGCTGTGAGAAATAGTTTGGGAATCCTAAAGCCTACCTTGTTATGCTGACATCTGTATTTCCTTTGTTCTACCTAGCAGTGACAGTCTCGCTTCAAAATAGTAATTCTCCAAAACCTGACTCATAAACTGTCCATTTAACTTGTATATATGACCTTTGTGGCCAACATATTAGGTCATCCTACATTCTTAAGGTAGTAGTCACACGCTCTGAAGCAAAGGACATAATTGAGAAGAGAATGTTTTAAAGTAGGTGATTTCAAATCTCTGTGTGACTAAATCAACACATATTTTTAAAACAGAGTTTGGAATTACAGACAGACGTCAGAGATACTGCTGGTTTGGTGTCAAAACACCTCAATAAAGTAAATATCTCCATAAAGAGACTCCACTAATTTTGTGCTTTCCCTGTTCATATAAATGTTATGTTTATACTATATTGTAGTCTGTTAAGTGTGCTACAGCATTGTGTCTTAATTAATAATACTTTAGTTTAAACATAACTTATTGCTAAAAATAGCTGACCATCATCTCAGCTTTCTATGAGTCATAATCACTGACCACAGGCCACCAGAACAAATTTAATGACAATGAGAAAGTTTGAAATATTGTGAGCATTACCAAAATGTGACAGAGACACAAAGTGAGCAAATACTATTGGAAAAATGGTTCTGCTAGACTTGTCTGATGGAGGACGGCCACAAAAAGCACAGGATCTGCAAGGTGCAATAAAGCAAAACACAATAAAGTGAGGTATGCTGGTATTCCTTCATCCTTTTCCTTTCAGCTTCTTTGTGCCTTTGTATTTAAAGTGTGTTTCTTCTAGGTAGGTGGTTTTTTAAAAATCCAGTCCTATGATTTCAGACACTTTACAGGATTGTTAAATTCATTCACATTTAATGTAATTATTGATAAAATTGGGTTAAAGTCTACCATCTTTATTTTCTTTGTCTCTTTAATGTATATTTTTATCTGTTACTCTTTTCCTGTTATATTTTGAATAAATTCAAATATTTTGTAGTTCCTTTGATGCACCACTAAAAAAAATAACTTTTTAGAAGCTTCTGAATGGCTAAAATTAGGCAACTTTAACTTACTGCTTCTTTTAGAGTCACTATTGTTATCACTTAGTATCATCGTACTTCGTATTTCCGGCTTCTCTGAAGTCCCTGTTTACCTCTCATTGTGCACTTTACAAATGTTCTAAATTTACAGAAATATAATTCAAATGAACCCCATCATGTGTGTGATTGTGGTATATTAGTTCTAAATATGTTATAAACCCTAACTTACAATGTTATTATTTTTGCTTCAAAAGATTGGCAGACTTTTCATTAAAGGGCTAGAATGTAAGTATTTTAGGCTTATGAACCATATGGTTGCTGTTACGACCACTCCTGTGGTAGCATGAAAGCAGGCACAGACAATACATAAACAAATGCAGAAGGTTATGTTCCAATTAACCTTTAACTACAAAAACAGTTGGCTGGTCCCTAAGCTATAATTTGCTGACCATTGTTTGTACAGCTGTTTATTAGGGAAATTACAAGAAAAAAAGAAAGACAGTCTTTTGTCTTTACCTACTTCCTTACTGGATCTGATCCTCTTCATTTCATTTCCCCCACCCCCAGCTTTATTGTGGTATAACTGGTATACAAAAAACATGCACCCAATTAATGTGTACAATTTGGTAAGTATGAATATATGTATGCATCATGTTATTGCCACCAAAATCCAGATGATAAACACATTCATCACCTCCAAAAATTCCCCTATGTGGAGGAGGGGCTCAAGATGGCGGCGTGAGCAGGGCAGCGGAAATATCCTCCCAAAACCATATATATTTTTGAAAACACAACAAATACAACTATTCCTAAAAGAGAGACCAGAAGATACAGTCCAACAGCCAGGCTACATCTACATCTATGATAACTCAGCATTTCATGAAGGGGGTAAGATACAAAGCTGTGACCCAGCAGGACCCAAGCACACCCCCACCCCAGCTCACCGGCAGGAGGAAAAGAATCAGAGTGGGGAGGGAGTAGAAGCACAGGACTGCTAAAGAACCAGCCCTGGTGATCTGCACTGGGAGCACAGACACACATCACATGGTGTACTGGATATTAGAGAAACGGAAGGGCAGGATCCTAAATGGAGACTGTGAGTGGGTCCCTACAGCCAGCTTCCCTGGGACAAAAGAAAAGTGGGCACTTTTTAAAAGTTTTAAAGGGACAAGGGCCCAACAGCTGAACAAAATCGTCCCAGCACACACAGCCCAGCAGGCTGGGAATCTTGAGGAACTTCAGGGCTCCTTACACCCGGCCAGGTAAAGCAGCCTGGAAGCCCCTAGTGGCGATAAGCAGCCTGCCATTCGCTTCCCCCCCCCACCCGGCTGGTGCTGCAAAAGGACCAGCTAACTCGCCACAGCTGCGGAGCAGCCGGAGAGCAGCCCCACCCATGGCAATCACACAGTCTTCTCCAGCATGCAGCTAACTGGGATGGGCAGCGGAAGCTGGAGCAAGGTCTGGAAGGCGTGAAGGGGTCCGTCCTTGTAGTAGAACACAACCGGCATGGTTGCCACGCTCCCACAGTGCTCTAGGCTAACCTGAGGGTGGCCCTGCCCATGGTAATTCAGGGGATTATCCCAGAGACTGCCTCCCGGTGTGCGGGTAACCAGCACAGGCTGTGGAAGCCAGAGCAAGGTCTGGAATGCATGAAGGGCCCATCCTCGCAGTAGAACGCACCCGGTACAGTTGCCAAGCCCCTGCAGTGCTCTAGGCTAGCCTGAGGGTGGCCCTGCCCATGGCAAATCATGGGATTATCCGAGAGACTGCCTCCTGGTGTGCAGTTAACCGGCACAGGCTGCAGAAGGCAGAGCAAGGTCCAGAAGGTGCGAAGGGGCCCGTCTGTGCAGTAGAATCCACCCAGCGTGGCTGCCACGCCCCCACAGGGCTCTAGGCTAGCCTGAGGGGAGCCCTGCCACCAGCAGCTCAGAGGATTATCCTAGAGACTGCCTCCTGGTGTACAGGTAACTGGCACAGGCTGCAGAGAAGGGCAAAGTGAACAACAAGCAGGAAGGGACTTTGTTCTCCCAGCTGACACATGTGCCACCTGCCTGTGACCACTACTATCATGATAAAAAGACAGAAGAATCTGGTCCTCTCAAAAATCACTCAGACAACTCCAGAGAGAGGGCCTGGTAAGATAGATTTAAACAATCTTCCTGAAAAAGAATACAGAGTAAAAGTCATAACCATGCTGATGGACCTACAGAGAAATATGCAAGAGCTAAGGGATGAAGTCAGGAGCTGAGGGATGCAGTCAGGAGGGAGATTAGAGATATGAAACAATCGATTGATGGGCTTAAGAGCAGACTGGATGAGGTGCAAGAGCCTGTTAATGGAATAGAAATCAGAAAACAGGAGTACAGAGAAGCTGAGGCAGAGAGATAAAAGGATCTCTAGGAATGAAAGAATATTAAGAGAACTGTGTGACCAATCCAAACAGAAACTATTCACACTGTAGGGGTACCAGAAGAAGAATAGAGAGAAAAAGGGGTGGAAAGTGTCTTTGAAGAAATTATTGTTGTAAACTTCCCCAACCTGGGGAAGGAAACAGTTTCTCAGACCATGGAAGCCCACAGATCTCCCAACACAAGGGACCCAAGGAGGACAACACCAAGACACATAATTAAAATGGCAAAGGTCAAAGACAAGGACAGAGTATTAAAGGCAGCGAGAGAGAGAAAAAAGATCACCTACAAAGGAAAACCCATCAGGCTATCATCAGACTTCTAAACAGAAACCTTACGGGCCAGAAGAGAATGGAATGATATATTTAACGCAATGAAACAGAAGGCCTTGAACCAAGAAATACTGTATCCAGCACGATTATCACTTAAATTAGAGAGAGGGATTAAACAATTCCCAAAGGAGAAAAAGTTGAGGGTATTTGCCTCCCACAAACCACCTCTACAGGATATTTTAAAGGGACTGCTCATGATGGAACCACTCCTAAGGCTAAATAGATTGCACTAGAGAAAATCAAATCATAGCAAAGAAAGTAGACCATCCAAATACCAACTAAGGGCAAAAAATAAAATCAACTATCCACAAAAACATTCAAAGGAAACACAAAAGAGTACAGAATAAAACACCTAACATATAAAGAATGGAGGAGGAAGAATAAGAAGGGAGAGAAATAAAGAATCATCAGACTGTGTTTATAGTAGCTTAATAAGAGAGTTAAGTTAGACTGTTAGATAGTAAAGAAGCTACCCTTGAACCTTTGGTGACCGTGAATCTAAAGCCTGCAATGGCAGTAAGTACATATCTATCGATAATCACCCTAAATGGAAATGGATGTAATGCACAAATCAAAAGACACAGAGTAATAGAATGGATAAAAAAGAAAGACCCATCTATATGCTGCTTAAAAGAGACTCATCTCAAACCCAAATATATACACAGACTAAAAGTGAAGGGATGGAAAAAGATATTTCATACAAACAACAGGGAGAAAAAAGCAGGTGTTGCACTAGTGTATCAGACAAAATAGACATCAAAACGAAGAAAGTAACAAGGGATAAAGAAGGACATTACATAATGATAAAGAGGTCAGTCCAACAAGAAGATATAACCATTATAAATATATATGCACCCAACACAGGAGCACCAGCATATGTGAAACAAATACCAACAGAATTAAAGGAGGAAATAGACAGCAATGCATTCATTTTAGGAGACTTCAACACATCACTCACTCCAAAGGAAAGATCAACCAGACAGAAAATAAGTAAAGACACAGAGGCACTGAACAACACACTAGAACAGATGGACCTAACAGACATCTACAGAACTCTGCACCCAAAAGCAGCAGGATACACATTCTTCTCAAGTGCACATGGAACATTTTCTAGAACAGACCACATACTAGGCCACAAAAAGAACCTCAGTAAAGTCAAAAATATTGAAATTCTACCAACCAAATTCTCAGATCACAAAGGTATAAAACTAGAAATAAATTGTACAAAGAAAATAAAAAGGCTCACAAACAAATGCAGGCTTAACAACATACTCCTAAATAATCAATGGATCAATGACCAAATTAAAACAGAGATCAAGCAATATCTGGAGACAAATGACAACAACAACACAAAGCCCCAACTTCTCTGGGATGCAGGAAAGGCAGTTCTAAGAGGAAAGTATATTGCAATCCAGACCTATTTAAAGAAGGAAGAACAATCCCAAATGAATAGTCTAAAGTCTCAGTTATTGAAATTGGAAAAAGAAGAACAAATGAGGCCCAAAGTCACCAGAAGGAGGGACATAAGAAAGATTAGAGAAGAAATAAATAAAATTGAGAAGAATAAAACAACAGAAAAAATCAATGAAAACTAGAGCTGGTTCTTTGAAAAAATAAACAAAATAAATAAACCCGTAGCCAGACTTATTAAGAGAAAAAGATTATCTACACACACAAACAGAATCAGAAATGAGAAATGAAAAATCACGATGGACCCCACAGAAATACATAGAATTATTAGAGAATACTATGAAAATCTATATGCTAACAAGCTGGAAAACCTAGAAGAAATGGACAACTTCTTAGAAAAATACAACCTTCCAAGACTGACCAAGGAAGAAACACAAAATTTAAACAGACTAAACACCAGCAATGAAATTGAATCAGTAATCAAAAAACTACCCAAGAATAAACCCCCGAGCCAGATGGATTCACCACTGAACTTTATCAGACATATAGGGAAGACATAATACCCATTCTCATTAATGTTTTCCAAAAAACAGAAGATGAGGGAATACTTCCAAATTCATGTATGGAGCCAGCATCATTCTAATACCAAAATAGGGCAAAGTCAACACACAAAAAAAGAAAATTACAGACCAATATCCCTGATAAACATAGATGCAAAAATACTCAACAGAACATTAGCAAACTGAATTCAAAAATACATCAAGAAAATCATACACCATGATCAAGTGGGATTCATCTCAGGGATGCAAGGATGGTACAACATTCAAAACTCCATCACATCATCCACCACATCAACAAAAGAAGAACAAAAACCACATGATCATCTCCATAGATGCTGAAAAAGCATTTGACAAAATTCATCATCCATTCATGATAAAAACTCTCAACAAAATGGGTATAGAAGGCAAGAACCTCAACATAATAAAGGCCATATATGACAAACCCACAGCCAACATCATACTTAACAGTGAGAAGCTGAAAGCTTTTCACCTAAGATCAGGAACAATACAGAGATGCCCACTCTCCCCACTGTTATTCAACATACTACTGGAGGTCCTAGCCATGGTAATCAGACAAAAAAAGAAATACAAGACATCCAGATTGGTAAATAAGAAGTCAAACTGTCACTATTTGCAGATGACATGATATTGTACATAAAAACCCTAAAGACTCCACTCCAAAACTACTAGAACTAATATTTGAATTCAGCAAAGTTGCAGGATACAAAATTAATACACAGATGTCTGTTGCTTTCCTATACACTAATGATGAGCTAACAGAAAGAGAAATCAGGAAAACAATTCCATTCACAATTGCATCAAAAAGAATAAAATACCTAGGAATAAACCTAACCAAGGAAGTGAAAGAACTATACCCTGAAAACTACAAGACACGCCTAAGAGAAATTAAAGAGGACACTAACAAATGGAAATTCATACCATGCTCCTGGCTAGGAAGAATAAACATTGTCAAAATGGCTTTACTACCTAAAGCAATCTACAGATTCAATGCAATCCCTATCAAAATACCAACAGCATTCTTCAATGAACTGGAACAAATAGTTCTAAAATTCATATGGAACCACAAAAGACCACGAATAGCCAAAGCAATCCAGAGAAAGAAGAATAAAATGGGGAATTACGCTCCCTGACTTCAAGCTCTATTACAAAGCCACAGTAATAAAGATAATTTGGTACTGGCACAAGAACAGACCCACAGAGCAGTGGAACAGGATAGAGAGCCCAGATATTAAACCAAACATATATGGTTAATTATTATACGATAAAGGAGCCTTGGATATACAATGGGGAAATGACAGCCTCCTCATCAGCTGGTGTTGGCAAAACTGGACAGCTATATGTAAGAGAATGAAACTGGATCATTGTCTAACCCCATACACAAAAGTAAATTCAAAATGGATCAAAGACCTGAATGTAAGTCATGAAACCATAAAACTCTTAGAAAAAAAAGTAGGCAAAAATCTCTTGGACATAAACATGAGCAACTTCTTCATGAATATATCTCCCCGGGCAAGGGAAACAAAAGCAAAAATGAACAAGTGGGACTATATCAAGCTGAAAAGATTCTGTACAGCAAAGGATACTATCAATAGAACAAAAAGATATCCTGCAGTATGGTAAAATATATTCATAAATGACATATCCGATAAGGGATTGACATCCAAAATATATAAAGAGCTCACACACCTCAACAAACAAAAAGCAAATAATCCAATTAAAAAATGGGCAGAGGGTCTGAACAGACACTTCTCCAAAGAAGGAATTCTCATGGCCGACAGGCACATGAACAGATGCTCCACATTGCTAATCATCAGAGAAATGCAAATGAAAACCACAATGAGATATCACCTCACACCAGTAAGGATGGCCACCATCCAAAACACAAACAACAACAAATGTTGGTGGGGAACCCTCCTGCACTGCTGTTGGGAATGCAAATTAGTTCAACCATTGTGGAAAGCAGTATGGAGGTTCCTCAAAAAACTCAAAATAGAAATGCCATTTGATCCAGGAATTCCACTCCTAGGAATTTACCCTAAGAATGCAGCAGCCCAGTTTGAAAAAGATATATGCACCCCTATGTTTATCGCAGCACTATTTACAATAGCCAAGAAATGGAAGCAACCTAAGTGTCCATCAGTAGATGAATGGATAAAGAAGATGTGGTACATATACACAATGGAATATTATTCAGACATAAGAAGAAAATAAATCCTGCCATTTGCAACAACATGGATGGAAATAGAGGGTATTATGCTCAGTGAAATAAAGCAGGTGGAAAAAAACAAGTATCAAATGATTTCACTCATATGTGGAGTATAAGAACAAAGAAAAAAACTGAAGGAACAAAACAGCAGCAGACTCACAGACCCCAAGAATGGACTAACAGTTACCAAAGGAAAAGGGACTGGGGAGGATGGGAGGGAAAAGAGAGATAAGGGGGGAAAAAGGGCCATTACGAGTAGCAGACATAATGTAGAGGGGGCATGGGGAGGGCTGTACAACTCAGAGAAGACAAGTAGTGATTCTATAGCATCTCACTGTGGTGATGGACAGTGACTGTAATGGGGTATATGGTGGGGACTTGATGATGTGGGGAGTCTAGTAACCGTAATGTTGCATATGTAACTATAGATTAATGATACCAAAATGAAATCATCAATCTGTACACTTGGGATTTGTTCATTTTGGTGTAATACTTCAATTTTTTAGTGTATAATCAACTCAAGAAATTAAAAAAAAAATTCCCGTGTGTGTGTGTGTGTCTGTGTGTGTGTGTGTGTCTTAAGAGCCCAGATACAGATTCACTCATTTATGGTCTTAGACAAGGGTCCCTAACATACACACTAGGGGAAGGACAGTCTCTTCAATAAACACTGTTTAGAAAACTGGACATTCAAATCCAAATGAATGAAATTGGGAACTTCTTTCCTTTCAGCATACACAAAAATTATGTCAGGATTAAAGATTTGAATAATGAGGTCTGAAACCACAAACCTCCTGGAAGAAAACACAGAACAAGAGATTCTTTATTCCTTTTTATGGATCCTAGTTTCCATTGATAACCATTCCCTTTCATATGAAGAGTATCCTTTGGCACATTTTAGGGCACTTTTACTGATACTAATATGCCAGATTTCATTTTTCAGAAAAATATATTTATTTGATATTTTTGAAGCATATTTTCACTGGCTAAAAGATGAACTGGAAGGATTTTAAAGAGTTAAAGATATTATTCCATTGTCTTATGGCACAGACTGTTTTTTTAATATCCAAATATTTCTCTTCTCTATTTTTTATGTATTTAAAAATTTTATTTTTTAATTAATGTATCATTGGTATAAAATCTTATAAAGGTACTACAGAAACAAGCTTGTGGTTTCGACATTCACCCATATTACCCAGTCCCCCATTACCACACCATTGCAGTCACTGTCCATCAGCGTAGTAAGATGCTATAGAGTCATATTTGCCTTCTCTGTGCTGTATTACCTTCCCCGTGACCTACCTATATTGTGATCGCTAATTATAGTCCTCTTTAATCCACTATTCCATAACTCCCCAGCCGCCCTCCTCAACCCCTTCCCTTGATAACTGCTAGTCCCTTTTAAGAGTCTGCTGCTGTTTTGTTCCCTCAGTTTTGCTTTGTTCTTATACTCCACATATGAGTGAAATCATTTGGTACTTGTTTTCTCCACCTGGCTTATTCAACCGAGCATAATACCCTCTAGCTCCATCCATGTTGTTGCAAAATGGTAGGATTTGTTTTCTTCATATGGCTGAATAATATTCCATTGTGTATATGTAGCACATCTTCTTTATCCATTCATCTACTGATGGACACTTAGGTTGCTTCCATTTCTTGGCTATTGTAAATAGTGCTGCAATAAACATAGGGGTACATATGTCTTTTTGAATCTGAGATCTTGTTTTCTTTGGGCAAATTACTAGGATTGAAATTCCTGGGTCAAATGGCATTTCTATTTTTAGTTTTTTGAGGAACCTCTATAATGCTTTCCACAATGGTTGAACTAATGTACATTCCTACCAGCAATGTAGGAAGGTTCCCCTTTCTCTGCATACTCGCCTGCATTTGTGGTGCCTAGTCTTTTCTGTATTGGCCATTCTAACTGGTGTGAGGTGATATCTCATTGTGGTTTTAACTTGCATATTTCTGATAATAAGCGATGTGGATCATCTTTTCATGTGCCTATTGGCCATCTGAATTCCTTCTTTGGAGAATTGTCTGTTTATATTCTCTGCCCATTTTTTAATAGAGTTATTTGCTTTTCGGGTGTTGAAGTATGTGAATTCTTTATATATCTTGGATGTTAACCC
The DNA here is from genome assembly GCA_032199065.1 of Smutsia gigantea. NCBI lineage: Eukaryota > Metazoa > Chordata > Mammalia > Pholidota > Manidae > Smutsia > Smutsia gigantea. The sequence continues at coordinate 253,248 of JAVSCE010017731.1, read as the reverse complement.
CTTGTTGGATATGTCATTTACAAATATATTTCCCCATACTGTAGGGTGTCTTTTTGTTCTACTGATGGTGTCCTTTGCTGTACAGGAGCTTTTTAGCTTGATGTAGTACCATTTCTTCATTTCTGCTTTTGTTTCCCTTGCCCGAGGAGATGCATTCAGGAAAAAGTTGTTCATGTTTTTATTCAAAAGATTTTGATGTATTTTTGAATATTTGCCGATGTTTTCTTCTAAGAGTTTTTTGGTTTCATAACTTACATTCAGGCCTTTGATCCATTTTGAGTTTACTTTTGTGTATGGAGTTAGACAGTAATCCAGATTCATTCTCTTGCATGTGGTTGTCTAGTTTTGCCAAGACCAGCTGTTGAAGAGGCTGTCATTTCCCCATTGTATATCCATGGCTTCTTTATTGTATATTAATTGACCATACTTGAGTTTATATCTGGGCACTCTATTCTGTTCCGTTGGTCTATGAGTCTGTTCTTGTGCCAGTACCAAATTGTCTTGGTTACTGTGGCTTTGTAGTAAAGCTTGAAGTCGGGGAGCATAATCCCTCACTTTATTCTTCCTTCTCAGTATTGCTTTGGCTATTCAGGGTCTTTTGTGGTTCCATATGAATTTTAGAACTATTTGTTGTAGTTTGTTGAAGAATGCTCTTGGAATTTTGATGGGGATTGCATTGAATCTGTAGATTGCTTAAGGTAGGATGGGCATTTTGACAATATTCGTTCTTCCTATCCATGAGCACAGGATGTGTTTCCATTTATTGGTATCTTCTTCACTTTCTCTCATGACTGTCTAGTAGTTTTCAGAGTATAGGTCTTTCACTTCCTTGGTTAGGTTTATTCCTTGGTTTTTTTATTCTTTATCATGCAATTATGAATGGAACTGTTTTCCTGACATCTCTTTCTGCTAGTTCCTTGTTAGTGTATAGGAATGCAACAGATTTCTGTGTACTAAGTTTGTATCCTGCAACTTTTCTGAATTCAGTTATTAGATCTAGTAGTTTTGTAGTGGATTACTTAGGGTTCTTTTATGTACAATATCATGTCATCTGCAACCAGTGACAGTTTAACTTCTTCTTTATTAATCTGGATGACTTTTATTTCTTTGTTTTGTCTGATGCCATGACTAGGACCTCCAGAACTGTGTTGAATAAAAGTGTTAAGAGTGGCATTCTTGTCTTGTTCCCGATCTTAGAGAAAAAGCTTTCAGCTTCTTGCTATTAAGTACGATTTTGGCTGTGGGTTTGTCATATATGGCCTTCATTATGTTGAGGTACTTGTCCTCTATACCCATTTTGTTGACAGTTTTTATCATGAATGGTTGTTGAATTTTGTCAAATGCTTTTTCAGCATCTATGGAGATGATCATGTATTTTTTTTCCTTTTTGTTGATGTGGTGGATGATGTTGATGGATTTTCTAATATAGTACCATCCTTGCATCCCTGGAATAAATCCCACTTGATCATGATCAATGACCTTTTTGATGCATTTTTGAATTCTGTTTGCTAATATTTTGTTGAGTATTTTTGCATCTATGTTCATCATGAATATTGGTCTGTAGTTTTCTTTTTTTGTGGTGTCTTTGCCTGGTTTTGGTATTAGAGTGATGCTAGCCTCATAGAAGAAAATTTGGAAGTATTCCATCCTCTTCTACTTTTTGGAAAACTAACGAGGATGGGTATTAGATCTTCACTAAATGTTTGATAAAATTTAGTGGTGAAGCCGTCTGTTCCAGGAGTTTTGTTCTTAGGTAGTTTTTGATTTCCAATTCAATTTCATTGCTGGTAATTGGTCTGTCTATTCAGATTTTGTTTCTCCCTGGGTCAATCTTGGAAGGTTAATTTTTCTAGAAAGTTGTCCATTTCTTCTGGGTTATCCAGTTGGTTAGCATATAATTTTTCATAGTATTCTGTAATAATTCTTTGTATTTCTGTGATGTCCATAGTGATTTTTCCTTTCTCATTTCTTATTCTGTTTATGTGTGCAGACCCTCTTTTTTCTTAATAAGTCTGGCTAGGGGTTTAACTATTTTGTTAATTTTCTCAAAGAACCATCTCCTGCTTTCATTGATTCTTTCTATTGTTTTATTCTTCTCAATTTTATTTATTTCTGCTGTAATCTTTATTATGTCCTTCCTTCTTCAGACTTTGGGCCTCATTTGTTGTTTTTCTATTTCATTAATTGTGAGTTTAGACTGATCATATGGGATTGTTCTTTCCTAGGTAAGCCTATATTACAATATACTTCCCTTTTAGAAGTGCTTTTGCTGCATCCCACAGGCTTTGGGGTGCTGAGTTATTTTCATTTGTCTCCATATATTGCTTGATCTCTGTTTTTATTTGGTCATTGATCCGTTGATTACTTAGGTGCATGTTGTTAAGCCTCCATGTGTTTGTGGGCTTTTTTGTTTTCATTGTATAATTTATCTCTAGTTTCATTCCTTTGTGGTCTAAGAAGATTGTTGGCACAATTTCAATCTTTTTCAATTTACTGAGGCTCTTTTTGTGACCTAGTATGTGATCTATTCTGGAAAATGTTCCATGTGCACTTGAGAAAAATGTGTATCCTTATGCTTTTGGGTGTAGAGTTCTGTAGATGTCTGTTAGGTCCATCTGTTCTAATGCGTTGTTCAGTGCCTCTGTCTCCTTACTCATTTTTTGCCTGGTTGATCTGTCCTTTGGAGTGAGTGGTGTATTGATGTCTCCTAAAATGAACACATTGCATTCTATTTCCACCTTTAATTGTCTTAGTATTTCTTTCATATATGTAGGTGCTCCTGTGTTGGGTGCATATATATTTAAAATGGTTATATCCTCTTGTTGGACTGACCCCTTTATCATTATGTAATGTCCTTCTTCGTCTCTTGTGACTTTCTTTGTTTTGAAGTCTATTTTGTCTCGTACAAGTACTGCAATTCCTGCTTTTTTCTCCCTATTGGTTGCATGAAATGTCTTTTTCCATCCCTTCACTTTTATTCTGTGTATATCTTTGTGTTTAAAGTGAGTCTCTTGTAGGCAGCATATAGACAGGTCTCATTTTTTATCCATTTAGTGACTCTATGTCTTTTGATTGGTACATTCAGACTATTTACATTTAGGGTGATTATCGATAGATATGTACTTATTGCCATGGCAGGCTTTAGATTCATGGTTACCAAAGGTTCAAGGGTAACATCCTTATGATCTAAGAGTCTACCTTAACTCATTTAATATGCTATTATAAACACAATCTGAAGGTTCTTTTCTTTTTTCCTCCTTTTCCTTCTTACTCCATTCTTCATATATTAGGTATCATATTCTGTACTCTTGTGTATCCCTTGATTGACTTCGGGGGTAGTTGATTTTATTTTGCATCTCATTAGTAATTAATGGGTCACTTTCTTTACTGTTGTTCTATTTCCTCTGATGACAGCTATTTAGCCTTAGGAACAGTTCCATCTACAGCAGTCCCTCCATAATATTCTGTAGAGATGGTTTGTGGGAGCTAAATTCTCTCAGGTTTTCCTTATCTGGAAATTGTTTAATCCCTCCTTCAAATTTAAATGATAATCTTGCTGGATAACATATTCTTGCTTTGAGGCCCTCATTAAATATATCATGCCACTCCCTTCTGGAATGTAAGGTTTCAGTTGTGAAATCTGATGATTGCCTCATGGGTTTTCCTTTGTATGTGATATTTTTTCTCTCTCTGGTGGCTTTTGATACTCTGTCCTTATCCTTGATCTTTGCTATTTTAATTTTTATATGTCTTGGTGTTGTCTTCCTTGGGTTCCTTGTCTTGGGAGATCTGTGCACCTTCATGGCCTGAGAGACTATCTCCTTCCCCAGATTGGGAAAGTTCTCAGCAGTTACCTCCTCAAAGACACTTTCTATCCCTTTTAGTCTCTGTTTTGGTACCAGTATAATGTGAATATTTTTCTGCTTGGATTAGTCACACAGTTCTCTCAATATTCTTTCATTCCTAGAGATCCTTTTCTCTCTCTGTGCCTCAGCTACTTTGTATTCCTGTTCTCTAATTTGTCTTCCATTTACTATCTCCTCTACTCCATTTAATCTGCTTTTAAATCCCTCCATTGTGTTTCCTTTCAGATAGTGTATTCTTGAACGTTTGTATCTCACTCTTGAATTCCTCCCTGAGTTCTTGAATATTTTTCTGTAGCTCTGTGAGCATGTTTATGATTTTTATTTGATTATTATTCTTTCAGGAAGATTGATGCATTCAATTTCACTTGGCCCTCTTTCTGGTGTTTGCAGGATTTTAGGTTGGACTAGTTTCCTCTGATGTTTTATATTTTTAGGTGGCGCCCTTAGTGCCCAGAAGCTCTACTCTCTGGAGCTGCTGGTGCTGGTGCCTGCCATGAGAAAAGAGGTCTTTCCTGCTTCCTGGCTGCAGTGCCTTCCTTCAGTGTGAGGGCCAGTGGGCTGAGTGCACAGGTGGAAACCTCTATGCATTGTGCTAGTAGCTGCCGTAGGCAGGGCCGCCCTCTAGCTGACCTGTTGCAACAGTGGGGGCAGCTGGGTTGTGAGCTGGTGCCAACTCAAAGGAAGGCACAGCAGGCTGCATATCATGGTGCAGGGGCTCGTAGCTGTGCAGCCAGCTAGGGGGATGGAGCACCTGAAGCTCCTGAAAGTTCCCAACCTGCTGTTCAGAGTTCACTGGGACAATTTTGTCTACCTGTCCTTTCTCCTGAGCAGCAGGCTCTGTGCAATCCTTGCCCGGTTAGCATCCCTCTCACTGTTAGGAAGTTTCTCAGACTTCCCACCTTTCTCTTGTCCCAGAGCAGCCAGAAGTGGATCCCTGTTTGCCACAAGTGGCTGGAATCTCATTGTCTCCAAGTATTCTGCCTGTCTTTGCTTTTCAAGCCCACTAACCTCCAGAGCATCATGTAATGTAGGATCGTGCTCCCAAAGCAGATGTCCAAGGCTGGGTGTTTAGCAGTCCTAGGCCTGTACCCCGTCCCTGCTCCCTTTCTCTTCCTCCCTCCAATGAGCTGGGGTGGGGGAAGGGCTTGGGTCCCTCCAGGTCATGGCTTTGGTACTTTAGCCTTTTCCTTGAGGTCTGCTGTTTTCCCCAGGTGTAGGCAGTCTGCCACAGCCTTCTTTCCTCTTGCTCTTTCAGGATTGGATGTATTTGCTACATTTTCATATTATATGTGGTTTTGGGAGGAGGTTTCTGTCTCATCTCTCACACCACCATCTTTAAGCCTTTCTCCAGTTAATTTGCTCTTATGTCTGATAGTTGTTGATTTTTCCACAATCTTATGGTGCCCATTTTTAGACATTCATTAGAAACAGGTATCTAGCTGAATAGCACAAACATGCATTGTCAGAGAGTAAACTATACTTTTATATGATCACTATACAATTCAATCCAACATTGGAAAAGAGGAATAAAGTATTTTTATTTTGAATCAAATCTTTTTTGGTAATTATTTCTCCTCTTTATTCCCATCCCAAGAGGTAAGTAATGCTAGAGTCCTCCAACACCGTTTTAGGCAATATTACAGCTTTCTGTTACTTTCAATTCCTTTACATTTACCGGGTGAAAGCTTGTACTTCCTTTCGCCAAAATGTCTCACTCTTGCCTTATTTGTTTCTAGGATCTGTCTGGTTATGTGTCTTATCTGCTGTTGCTGAACATGGAGAAAATAGTATTGCCAATATGTCAATCGGTATAGAAGTACAATTCAAGCATAAGGATTTCCAAAGCAGAGATGAAAGTAATAGTCACAGGCAAATATTTGCTTGGAAAAACCCTATTTGCCATGTTATTGAATGGCATTAAACTATGAAGGATTTCTTTATATATTGCCACAGATATAGAAGATACAAAGATACCTACATGTATAGGTATATTTAACAAGTAATCCAAGTGGCAGGTACTTGTGGCAGATATATCCTAAGGTAACTCTCAATGATTCCAAAGTAATTGAATTCCATGTCTTATTGTGTCATTGTCAGAGGAATTTGAGGTGAAGGAAGGAGACTGTGATGAGATATTATCTCATTAATTATGTTACATTGTATAAGATCCCATCTCAGCTCATTAGAGGTAGAGATTCTTCTTGTTGGCTTGATGAAGCAGCCATATGGGAAAAGCCCACATGACAAGGAATTACAGGTGGTCTCTAGCACCGGCAAACATCTTCTAGGACATGAGAGTGGCCTTCAGCCATCAACCAGAAAAATGTTAGGGGTCTCTATTATGCAACCATAAGGATATTAATTCTGTCAATAACTTTAATAAGTTTGGGAGGGATTCATGTACTTATCTGAAATTGGCCTCCAGATAAGAATATCCTAGCCAATGCTTTGCTCACAGCTTTGTGAGACCCCATACAGAGGATCTAGCTAAGTCATGCCTGGACTCCTGACCTACATATTTTATTAGATAATAAATGTGTGCTGTCTTAAGACTCAAAGTTTGAGATAATTGGTTATGCAGCAATAAGTGCCTAACACAGTACCCTCAATTCTATTGCTTATCAATAAAATATTTTAAGAGTTTATTACTAAAATTATTGTCTTTTTAAAATATTTTAACATGCTAATGGTCATGGTTCCTGAGAAGTGGTTGTCACTATCAGTCATGGTGTTAAATATTAGAGATATAAAAATCATAGATCCTAGATTTTCTTTGACAATCTCAATTTAATTACATTGCTATATTTTCCATAAATGCAATTAAAAATATATATGAGAAAGGGTGGCTTAATCTTTCTAGAATAAAACTGATATCCACAGGCTTTACTGCAGGTACAGCAATATGATTAAGTTGTCTCAGTGAAATACAGTAGAGGGAGTATCCAAAACTATTGGGATGTATCCATAAAAAAAGAGGGAATATGCTGCAATGTAGAAGTAATGGCTGGAACTTAAGTAGCCACTAGGGCTATGAGAAGCACCATATATTGATGATGGTTGAGAAATAAGATGGAAGAAGCCTGAATCCCTGAGAACTTTGTGGAAGAGAGCCACTATGTTAGTTTCTGAAATGATACTTCTAGGCCTTAACCTGAGTGAAATGACTTTACCTTGTTTAAATTATGATTACTTGAAGTTTTATTTATACTCTCAGATGCTTAACAAATATTGGCATATATATTTAATTTGTGATCCTAAAATAATATATGCCTAAACATCTTTATTTGGCAAAGGCCAGCATACTTCTGGTAAAGGCATACAAAATGTCACCATAACTCTAGTAGAGATATTTACAAAGTACTAGTATTTCAGAATAAAGTAACATAGAAACATAGGTGCAGAGTATTTTAAAAATGTGAAGTGATTTGTGGGAAGAAGCATTATCTAATTTGACTGGAGTAGAGAGAGACGATGCTATATATTTTCTTTGGGGTATTAATGAGTGGTTAGAAAATTCATGACAATGAGTTTGTGTATCACCTGTAGGCCATGAAAAGCACTCTTGTTTCTAAGATTAAGATACATATTCTAGAAAAAAAATCTCAGCAGTGTGGAAAAGGATTGAAAGAAAACTGAAAATTCAGATACCAAATAAAAGGCTTCCATAATATAAGAGCATATAAGGGGAACTAGTACTTTAAAAAATTATTGATTCAGAATACTCTGCAAATATAAAACTGACAAGACTTAGAACCTGACATGATAGGGAAAAAATTCTGGGAAAGAAAATTTATTATTCTATTTCTGGTGTCTAATCTAGTACCTGGGAATTAGTAGGTATGCAGTAAGTAATTGTTAAATATTTTCTAGATTGCAAAAATTTCATCAGTAAAGAGACAATACACATTGGTTGTTTTATGCTTCATTATAATTTGTAGTTATTCAATAAAAGTTTTTATAGAAAATATTTCTATTGTTACCTATTGAAAAGGACACCACTCCTTTAATATTTTTCATTGAAAATAGTCTAAAATTGTCTCCTTGATAAAATTCTTAAATTATTTGCAAGTCTCAGTATGTATAATTGTTTATATATATTTTCTAGAACTTGTAAAAATTATCCCATAGAAAAAATAAATAGTGTCCTTAAACCACAAAAAAATCTATGCTTAAACTCATCATAACAATATTAGAAGATAAAATAAATAAAAATGCACACCGTTTTGTAGAATTATAGTTAATATTGCCTAACATGGACTGTACTATAAAGTTGGCTGGTCATTGTTTCCAAAATATGTTTGTTTACTTCTTTTCTTTTACAGGAAAATATTTTCACACCCTCTCTGACTTCTTAGTAAACACAACCTCATTCTCCCATCTTCATACACCCGCACACATCACACACAAAATATAAATGGGGAAGACAGGTCTGAACTTTTGGGCTCTCCTAGGAGCTAATGTATAGATGTGAGGGTTGCCATTGCCCTTTCGTTCAGTGTGTACCTTTTGATGTGTAGTGATATCAAGCCCCCTTTTGGGTGACAGTGTAACATTCATGAATGGAAGACTGATCTTTAATTTTGTAAAATAGTTGTGGCAATAAAAATGTAAAATTTTCTTAGTTTGGGTCTCAAGAAGCACACAGAATCATTTTCTAAGATGTGTTTTGTGGGTAAAGGATATAGACGTAAAGAATATATATATCCTTGCATATATTATATTCTTTAGCTCTCTTCTGTATAGCTTTAAGGGGTTTTGAATTATGGGAATTCATAAGGATTAATAATTCTGATATGTTTTAGTAGAAGAAGTAAATGGCCTTTCAAAGTTTCTTCCAGACACCTTATTCTATGGAATTATTGATTTCTTTCTATATTTTCCTGGAATACACTGTATTTTGAAAGTAATCATTACCTTTTCTCTTCTTCAGCACTATATCAGACTGTATGTGGGCATCTTGATCTGAAGATTGAAAAGTACACACTGGAGACAAATTAATGTATTGGGCTATTTCTTCTCCTTGTTATAGGGACAACCCATAACAGGCTTACTCCTTTATGGAGCTACTGAAATCTACTTACTGCACCCCAAGGATCTCAAATGGAAAAAATGGAGCTAGTGTTTCTTCTTGTCTCAGCTTGTTTTCTAGTTAAGAAAAAAAGGATTTGGATCACATAAGAGAGACCAAATGAATATCTTGCGGGGGCAGCATGTTCTAAACCAGCCTAGAGTTAGAAAACAGTGCTACCAAAAGAAAATTAGAATGTGTATAAGTCCCAGAGGTTGAAGAAAGGGATTTAGTTAATTTTATGACATATATTTGTTGCGGGGTTAATGAAGGAAAGCAAGGTGCTATGTTTGCACCAATATGTGAAAAACAATTGCCTTTGAAGGTGTCCTATTTCTTTGAGACAATAATATAAACAAGGAATGAAAGTACATTATGTAATTTAAATTACCCCATGGAGAAATAGACTTCATTCTCTTTCCCTTGTAAATATTCCTAGGGATAAAAATTGCAGTTAGATTACCATAGTAGTAGTATTATCCAAGACTTGATTTTTTTTTAATAGTTCACTTTAGTAGAAAAGTTTTAAGTTCAACTTAATATTTATATTAAGTTGACTGAAAACCAAGGGTCAAAAGATCTAGCAGAAAGGACACCTTCATTCTTTGGTTAATTATATCTAATCTACTTGGTAGTACAATTCAGGAAGTAAACATGTCTCAAGGTAATTCATATTTACAGTTATAAGCATGTATTGGTAGGAATTTATATTACCAATGAACAAGTTTTCATTAAGTCTAAAAAATTTCAATCCTAATGTTTACTATTGCTTTTCAGATAATACAGTGTCTAGCTTATTTTTTTACTAGCATAAACACTCCAACTATTATAACTAACTTCATCTAGAGCAAAATAGTAATGTAAAGGAGTATATTCTTTAATGTATGCCTAATCTCTAGCTCAGCAGACTTACTTTAGTGTATAGATTATAAAAATAATTTAAATAAGTATACCTAAGATTTAATGCAGACTTAATATTTCTTGTAATACATTAAAAGTAATGGCACCAAAATATTGATACTTCTCCCCAATTTATTATGTCAGATATAATTTTATTGTTTTTCTCTTTGAATATTTGTGAACCTATCCTAAGCCACTAACAAAATGGGGATTTCATCATATATTAAGAGGGAGTAAATAAATAAGACAAAAAAAGAAAGTACTCATTCTGCTATTAAGAAAACCAAAGCAGGTGCTGGTTCACAAGGGATTTTAGACTTTCAGAAGAAAATTTGTTTTGATTTGCAATTTGATCTAAAAAAAGCTTAAGATTTGTCACATTATTACTGAAAAACTCAAAATAACCAACCTCATCTACCAAATCTACTTGAGTACATATAAACTTCTGTTTAATTTTATAGAAACATAAATTATCTTATCTGCTAGACTTTTACTAAAGTAGAAATGCCACGAAAATAAATGAGTAGCTCTAACTAGAACAGTCAAGCTGTTCATAATATGCTCCATGGATTTACAAAATGCTTTCATTCTTATACTGACAAAAGCCTAAGATCCCTTGATCTAAAAAAAAATTTATACAGCAAAATATTTGGAATCTTACCTGTAACAAGAAAGCTGCATCTCCCAGCTCCAGCTTCATTTATGATGCTACAATTATAAACCCCATAGTTCTCATTGGAAAGACTCTTCACTGGATACTCTGTGTACTCTTGAGAGTCAAACTGACCCGTTCGTAATAATTTGTTGCCCAAGCGCCACTCATATGTCAGCACCCGTATTGGATAGGCTCTCAGGACCCGGCAGCTCATAGTGACACTTCGGTCTTGTCCTTGACGGATTTCCAGGAATGCTGGTTCCACAGCAGGAGGATCTGTGGAAAAGATGTTAGAACAGATGAAATACGTTGTTTGCAATGAGCCAATGGATCTTCTTACTGTGAGAAGCTATGTATGAGAATACAATCAGCAACAGCGGAAGGAGTATAAGGGGTAGGTGTTGAACAAACATATTTTTAGGACCAGGAATGTCAGCTTGGGATGGGAAATGTGATTTGGAATGTGGGCAGTGAATGAGACTCATTGCTTCAAAAAACACTTGCAGGTGAAACTGGCAGTTTACTTTTTCTTTCTAGCTGCTTCCGCAAAAATATTGTCATGACTATGTTTGTTTATACTGTCAGTAATGATGTTCTGAATACAAAATGCAGTCTTCAAATTACCATTAGACCTTGAGGCAGACAAAGCCATTGGTTCAAGTCATGAATTCTAATTATTCCCCTCTGAAATTCAGTCTTAGGTTTCTGGGTAGCCATTATTTAATAACATAGGTAACACAAGTACATAAATGAATTTATTTTCTAAATCTTTGGTCTGAATTTAACTTCACTGCAAGTCACAATATTCATGTGTAAACTTCAAGCAAATTATACCACAGTTAGATGTGGTTTTCATCTCACTGTAATGGTTCTTTTATCTCATTTAATTGTGATATTTTCCCCATATAATTAAATCTTGCTGTGTTAGGTAACTAAGCTTTTTGTTTTTGATGGGAAGATTTCTAAACAGTGTTACAAATTTTTTTTCCTCATTATTTAGAGTAGGCAATATATAGTCCTTTACTTAATGACTGCCAATGATCATAATAAATAACAATTATTTCCTGTGTGCTAATAATGAAATTAGTCAAGGAAACTGTATCTGACCACTAATAATCGTACTGTATAACACAGCTACACACTTTACTAGATAAGTATGGGACCATCTCGAATTGTACAGTATAAAACCTGTACAACTCTATCTGGTATCCCTTCCATCAAGATACACAAAGGCTTAGGACTGCCACACCAAGTGTGCCATCCAATATTATTTACATGCTATTCCATCTACTTTTTATACTATTGTTCTCCCCTCTCATTGCCAATCTGTTGACTGGATCCTCTTGATTTTTTCAACAAATATATTTAAACTATCCTATGAATTCTAATTATTCTAATTTTATCTGAATTTAAGTTTTTGAATTCTCCCTATATAATGCTAAAATATAAATAAAATAAAAAATAAATGAGAGGAAAAAAAGTTCTGTCTACATGCAGTTTATGGTTTAGCATAACAGCAGACATTTAAATAGCTAATTTATAAAACTGAACTATAAACAACAATTCTAGGATAGAAAGTAAAGAATTGAATAACACTATGAGGATTGACCAGGCAAGGCATCTCAAGGAAGGTGATACGTAGGCTTTGTCTTCCAGGATACATGGGAAATGGTCAGCTGGATAAGCAATAAAGATGGCATTCCAGGTAGGGACATTAGTATATGCAAAGGTAAGGAGAAGACAGACAGGAAGGGGTATTCAGCAAAGTATAAATGAATATGGCTGGTGCACAAAAAGTGCATGAGGGATTGGGAGGAAATAAAGATGGAAAGAAAGACATACTCTATTTAATGATCACTGAATGTCATGTTATGGAGTTTGGATTTTCGTAGTGAGTGTCTCTTAATACCAGTTGGTATTGAGGGTCTTTTAAAATTTTTTTAAAGAAGACTTTACATTGATTAAACCAAACTTGTAGAAGGAATATTGTAGGAGATGGGAGGAGCATGCACCTCAAGGGAAGAGAACATAACATTATTGGTGGAGGTCCAAACTAAAGCAATGTCAGTGGGACCACAAATGATGCCTTGGACAATGAGTGGATCATGGTGTCAGTGATGAAGACAGCAAATAGAGGGAGGGGTAGTTTGGAGTATAGTGGACCGAAGTTGTGCACCTGTTAGTCACACAGTAGGGACACCTGCTAGGCAAGTGCTTCCTCATTTCCAAAAATATTATTGTTCACATGGACCACTACAAATATCCTGCAATAGCTTTCTAAGGGGCCAATGTGCTGATTTTTTTGACCTTCTCCCATTTTTCTAAGATTGGCCAGATTTTCTTTTACAAGGCAAGTCAACTGTTGTTACTCTCCTGCTTAGAACACTTGATTAACCCATCTCTATTTGTGAAGCAGGCCTACAAGGTCCTGCAAGTGCTGGCTCTGGCCTTATTCTCAACCATTCTCATTTTGATAATTATGTTTCAGAAGCCTAGGTTTTTTATCCTATTCCTGTATAACAAGCCCTTTCTGGACTCTGGACCTCTGACTTTGTTCTGTTTTTCTTTACACTTTCCATGGCTGTCTGATTTTGAAAACCTTGCCCTATTGGTTATTTAAAGTTATCAATTAAAATAGACATTGCCCTATTCACACCATCAATTAGAATTCACAAACTTGCATAGGTCAAAAAATGGAAATGTTTAGTGGAAACCATAAAAGTACTGCAACAAAACTGCTAGGTTAAAGGAAGATGATAATGATGGGTTTCAAATCGGATTCAAATTGCAGTTTATATAGCAATGTACTTCACGTTAAATTAATTTCTGTATAACTCATATCCGTATGAGTGCATCTGGAGGATTAGATATCTGGAGGTAAAGGTGTAACCTTTTAAAATCATTCAGGATTTTGAATGGAATAAAGTTATTACATAAAAGTGCTCAAAGTTAATTGAGATTTTAGCATTTTCTGTTCTTGTGCCTACCAGTTCCAGATATCTGACAACAGATCCAAGTGGGGATATTTCTAATGTTTAAATCCATATACAAATATCTAATTTGGAAAAAGGAATGCATGAAAACACCGGGTTGTTAAAAATATGTGCTAGTGTTTTCCTTTTAATGAGGGAATCAGAGACAGATTGATGAGTTCTTTTAACATTGTGTATGAAAAAAACTTTGCCTCTACTTCTTTAAAACAATCGCCAGATTCTGATTAGCACCAGAACTGTAGGTTAAGCAATACTTTTGATTTAAAAAAATAATAAAAGATTTAAATAAATAAGAAAAAGCCTTCAAATCAAAATTTAAAAAAACATTAATATAACTCATTTTTACAAGGGAGTGTGAGAGACTATGGATGTTAAATATGCATATGGCTATCTTCAGTTTACTTATAATTAAAAGAGAAAGTACTCACTTATAGTTAAATAAGAAGAAAACTTCAGTGTAAGTATGATCCTAATTATTTAACCCTTAGAAGAACATTGCTAAACATGTACACATTAGGGTCATTTCTTCTCAAGCCATTTCTTCTCAATATCTGCTTAATAAACACTTGTCTGTTCTTTGTTATTCTTTGTTTAAAGAGATCTGGGAAAATATGTGCTTTAATAATAAAAAGACCCAATATTTGGCTGAGAAAACCCAGAAGTTGGAAAGTTAACAAATTAAATTCTTCCACGGTCCAATAAAAACAATGAAACTTCTATACTTAGTATATGACAACCTTTTTCTTTGTGGGTGTGGGGGGGGGCAGGGGATTGGTGTGTGTCTTTCTCTCAAGTCTTTCCAAGGTCTTATAATTACAGGTGACCCCTGGATACCATGGGTATGAACATCACAAGTCCACTTATATGGGGATTTTTTCAATAAATATATTGGAAAATTTTTTGGAGATTTGTGATAATTTGCTTAAACATTTTCCTTTCTCTAGCTTACTCTATTGTAGGAATACAGTATATAATACATGTAACATATAAAACGTGTTAATTGACTTTGTTATTGGTAAGGCTTCTGGTTAACAGTAGTCTATTAGTAGTTAAGTTTTTGGGGAATCAAAAGTTATATGTGGATTTTCTACTGCTCAGGGCATTGGCACCCCACCTGTACTCCCTGTGCTTTTCAAGGGTCAATTGTATATCCATATCAGTGGTAAGGAAACTGAAATTCAAAGAGATGAATGTGAGTAACCTGTTTATTGCCACTGAGGAACACCGAACATTTGAACCCAAGCTAAGTTACTCTCAAAATAGCCATTTTAAAAGATCTAAATATAAAACTCGAAACCATAAAACTCCTAGAAGAAAACATAGGTAATAAACTCTTGAACATCACCATTAGTAATTTTTTTGTGGATATGTCTCTCTGGGCAAGAGAAACAAAAGCAAAAATAAACAAGTGGGACTATATCAAACTAAGAAGCTTCTGTACAGCAAAGGAAAATATCAACAAAATGAAAAAGCAACTTATGGATGGGAGAGTATATTTACAAATGATGTATCTGATTAGTGGCTACTATCCAAAATATGCAAAGAACTCATACAACTCAACCAAAAAAAAAACCCCACAAATAAACTGATTTGAAAATGGGCAAAAGACCTGAATAGACATTTTCTGGAAAAGACATACAGATGACCAACAGACACATGAAAAGATGCTCCACATCATTAATCATTATGGAAATGCAAGTCAAAACGATTATGAGATATCACCTCACACCAGTCAGAATGGCTAAGATACATAAGAAATAACAAATATTGGCGAGGATGTAGAGAAAAGGGAACCCTCCTCTACTGTTGATAGGAATGTAAATTGGTGCAGCCACTGTTGAAAGCAGTATGAAAGTTTCTCAAAAAACTAAAAACAGAAATACCATATCACTCTGCAATTACACTTCTAGGAATTTACCCAATGAAAATAAAATCTCTGATATCTATGCATAGATATGTATGCATACCTATGATTACTGCAGTGTTATTCGCAGTAACCAAAATAAGGAAACAACCTAATTGTCTATCAACAGATGAATGAATAAAAAAAGATGGTACATATATACAGTAAAATATTATCCATCCAGAAAAAAGAATAAAATCTTGTCATTTGCAACAATAAAGATGGACCTGGGGGTATTATGCTAAGTGAAATAAATTAGAGAAAACAAATGCCATATCATTTCACTTATATGTGGAATGTAAATAAATGAACAAACAAAACTGAAATAGATAAATAAACACAGCTAACAGACTGGTGGTTACTATATGTGAGGGGGGAGGGAAGATAGGTGAAACAGGTGAAGGGAAAAAAAATTAGTGAGAATGTAAAAAAAAGAAAGCCATTTAGATTTTACAGAATAATTTCTCTAAGCATTAAATTACTATGTGAACCTTAGATAACGCTGGGAACAACATGGTATATTACACGATTGAACAAAAATGAATTTAAAAATGGCCCTGTTAACCTGCAATTTACAATCTCAGTATAAAGATAGTATCTTAATAAATGTAGGTAAACACAATTTAATACAAACAATAAATATATGAGTTCTTATAAGGAAATGCCTGATTAACTGCTATAGTATAATGGGAAATATATATTTGCTCTTTGTTCCTGGTCTCCTAAAACTCTTGTAATTTCTTGAGTGATAGCAGCACCTTTTATTTTTTATAACAAGCCTCTTTCAAACATACCAGAATTTATGCTAATGAGGTGATTCCTAGATGGACCTTATACATTCAGGATGTAGGCTGGTCTTCAGAAAGAACAAGTCATAATTAGATGATTGCAACTTTCAGTCCCACCCCTTGACTTTCAGGGGAGGGAGAGAGGCTGAAGATTAGAGATTGTTTTCAAGCACTGAAGGCCAATGATTTCATCAGTTATGCCTAGGGTAGTGAAATTTTCTTTTATTTTTATTTTTATTTTTATTTTTATTTTTATTTATTTTTTTAATATAATTTATTTTATTATCATTAATTTACAATTACATGTGCAATATTACGATTATTAAACTACCCCTTCATCAGGTCCCCCCCACCAACCCCATTACAGTCACTGTCCATCAGCGTAGTGAGATGCTATAGAATCACTACTTGTCTTCTCTGAGTTGTACTGCCCTCCCCGTGCCCCCCAACATTACATCTGCTAATCGTAATGCCCCTTTTTCCCTCTTATCCCTCCCTTCCCGCCCATTTTCCCCAGTCCCATTCCCTTTGGTAACTATTAGTCCGTTCTTGGGTTCTGTGAGTCTGCTGCTGTTTTGTTCCTTCAGTATTTTTTCTTTGTTCTTATACTCCACATATGAGTGAAATCATTTGATACTTGTCTTTTTCGGCTTGGCTTATTTCACTGAGCATAATACCCTCTAGCTCCATCCATGTTGTTGCAAATGGTAGGATTTGTTTTCTTCTTATGGCTGAATAATATTCCATTGTGTATATGTACCACCTCTTCTTTATCCATTCATCTACTGATGGACACTTAGGTTGCTTCCATTTCTTGGCTATTGTAAATAGTGCTGCAATAAACATAGGGGTGCATCTGTCCTTTTCAAATTGGGCTGCTGCATTCTTAGGGTAAATTCCTAGGAGTGGAATTCCTGGGTCAAATGGTATTTCTATTTTGAGTTTTTTGAGGAACCTCCATACTGCTTTCCACAATGGTTGAACTAATTTGCAGTTCCCACCAGCAGTGTAGGAGGGTTCCCTTTTCTCCACATCCTCGCCAACATTTGTTGTTGTTTGTGTTTTGGATGTTGGCCATCCTCACTGGTGTGAGGTGATATCTCATTGTGGTTTTAATCTGCATTTCTCTGATGATTAGCGATGTGGAGCATCTTTTCATGTGCCTGTTGGCCATCTGAATTTCTTCTTTGGAGAAGTGTCTATTCATGTCCTCTGCCCATTTCTTAATTGGATTATTTGCTTTCTGTTTGTTAAGGTGCATGAGTTCTTTATATATTTTGGATGTCAACCCTTTATCAGATACGTTTTTTATGAATATATTCTCCCATACTGTAGGATGTCTTTTTGTTCTACTGATGGTGTCCTTTGCTGTACAGAAGCTTTTCAGCTTGATATAGTCCCACTTGTTCATTTTTGCTTTTGTTTCCCTTGCCCGGGGAGATATGTTCATGAAGAAGTTGCTCATGTTTATGTCCAAGAGATTTTTGCCTATGTTTTTTTCTAAGAGTTTTATGGTTTCATGACTTACATTCAGGTCTTTGATCCACCTTGAGTTTACCTTTGTGTATGGGGCTAGACAGTAGTCCAGTTTCATTCTCTTACATGTAGCTGTCCAGTTTTTCCAACACCAGCTGCTGAAGAGGCTGTCATCTCCCCATTGTATATCCAAGGCACTTTTATCAAATATTAATTGACTGTATATGTTTGGGTTAATGTTTGGATTTTCTATTCTGTTCCACTGGTCTGTGGGTCTGTTTTTGTGCCAATACCAAATTGTCTTGATTACTGTGGCTTTGTAGTAGAGCTTGAAGTCAGGGAGTGTAATTCCCCCTGTTTTATTCCTCCTTCTCAGGATTGCTTTGGCTATTCGGGGTCTTTTGTGGTTCCATATGAATTTTAGAATTATTTGTTCCAGTTCATTGAAGAAAGCTGTTGGTAGTTTGATAGGGATTGCATTGAATCTGTAGATTGCTTTAGGTAGTATAGCCATTTTGACAATATTTATTCTTCCTAGCCAAGAGCATGGGATGCATTTCCATTTGTTAGTGTCCTCTTTAATTTCTCTTAGGAGTGTCTTGTAGTTTTCAGAGTACAGGTCTTTCACTACCTTCGTTAGGTTTATTCCTAGGTATTTTATTCTTTTTGATGCAATTGTGAATGGAATTGTTTTTCTGATTTCTCTTTCTGTTAGTTCATCATTAGTGTATAGGAAAGCAACAGATTTCTGTGTGTTAATTTTGTATCCTGCAACTTTGCTGAATTCAGATATTAGTTCTAGTAGTTTTGGAATGGAATCTTTAGGGTTTTTTATGTACAGTATCATGTCATCTGCAAATAGTGACAATTTGACTTCTTCTTTACCAATCTGGATGCCTTGTATGTCTTTGTTTTGTCTGATTGCTGTGGCTAGGACCTCCAGTACTATGTTGAATAACAGTGGAGAGAGTGGGCATCCCTGTCTTGTTCCCGATCTTAGATGAAAAGCTTTCAGCGTCTCGCCGTTAAGTATGATATTAGCTGTGGGTTTGTCATATATAGCCTTATGATGTTGAGGAACTTGCCCTCTATACCCATTTTGTTGAGAGTTTTAATCAGGAATGGATGCTGAATTTTGTCAAATGCTTTTTCAGCATCTATGGAGATGATCATGTGGTTTTTGTTCTTCTTTTTGTTGATGTGCTGGATGATGTTGATGGATTTTCGAATGTTGTACCATCCTTGCATCCCTGGGATGAATCCCACTTGATCATGGTGTATGATCCTCTTGATGTATTTTTGAATTCGGTTTGCTAATATTTTGTTGAGTATTTTTGCATCTACGTTCATCAGGGATATTGGTCTGTAATTTTCTTTTTTGGTGAGGTCTTTGCCCGGTTTTGGTATTAGAGTGATGCTGGCTTCATAGAATGAGTTTGGAAGTATTCCCTCCTCTTCTATTTTTTGGAAAACTTTAAGGAGAATCGGTGTTATTTCTTCTCTATATGTCTGGTAGAATTCAGAGGTGAATCCATCAGGCCCAGGGGTTTTGTTCTTGGGTAGTTTTTTGATTACCAATTCGATTTCGTCACTGGTGATTGGTCTGTTTAGTTTTTCTGTTTCTTGCTTGGTCAGTCTTGGAAGGTTGTATTTTTCTAAGAAGTTGTCCATTTCTTCTATGTTTTCCAGCTTGTTAGCATATAGATTCTCATAATATTCTCTTATGATTCTTTGTATTTCTGTGGGGTCCGTCGTGATTTTTCCTTTCTCATTTCTGATTGTGTTTATGTGTGTAGATTCTCTTTTTCTCTTAATGAGTCTGGCTAGGGGTTTATCTATTTTGTTTATTTTTTCAAAGAACCAGCTCTTGGTTTTATTGATTTTTTCTATTGTTTTATTCTTCTCAATTTTATTTATTTCTTCTCTAATCTTTATTATGTCCCTCCTTCTGGTGACTTTGGGCCTCATTTGTTCTTCTTTTTCCAATTTCAGTAATTGTGTCTTTAGACTATTCATTTGGGAATGTTCTTCTTTCTTTAAATAGGCCTGGATTGCAATATACTTTCCTCTTAGAACTGCCTTTGCTGCGTCCCACAGAAGTTGTGGCTTTGTGTTGTTGTTGTCATTAGTCTCCATATATTCTTTGATTTCTGTTTTGATTTGGTCGTTAACCCATTGATTAATTAGGAGAGTGTTGTTAAGTCTCCATGTATTTGTGAGCCTTTTTGATTTCTTTCTAAAATTTATTTCTAGTTTTATACCTTGGTGATCTGAGAAGTTGGTTGGTAGGATTTCAATATTTTTGAAATTACTGAGGTTCTTTTTGTGGCCTAGTATGTGGTCTATTCTGGAAAATGTTCCATGTGCACTTGAGAAGAATGTGTATCCTGTTGCTTTTGGGTGTAGAGTTCTGTAGATGTCTGTTAGGTCCATCTGTTCTAGTGTGTTGTTCAGTGCCTCTGTGTCTTTACTTATTTTCTGTCTGGTTGATCTGTCCTCTGGAGTGAGTGGTGTGTTGAAGTCTCCTAAGATGAATGCATTGCTGTCTATTTCCTCCTTTAATTCTGTTAGTATTTGTCTCACATATGCTGGCGCTCCTGTGTTGGGTGCATATATATTTATAATGGTTATATCTTCTTGTTGGACTGACCCCTTTATCATTATGTAATGTCCTTCTTTATCTTTTGCTACTTTCTTCGTTTTGAAGTCTATTTTGTCTGATACAAGTACTGCAACACCTGCTTTTTTCTCTTTGTTGTTTGCATGAAATATCTTTTTCCATCCCTTCACTTTTAGTCTGTGTATATCTTTGGATTTGAGGTGAGTTTCTTGTAGGCAGCATATAGATGGGTCTTGCTTTTTTATCCATTCTGTTACTCTGTGTCTTTTGATTGGTGCATTCAGTCCATTTACATTTAGGGTGATTATTGATAGGTATGTACTTATTGCCATTGCTGGCTTTAGATTCGTGGTTACCAAGGGTTCAAGGGTTGCTTCTTTACTATCTAACAATCTAACTTAACTTTCTTGTTAAGTTATTGTAAACACAGTCTGATGTTTCTTTATTTCTCTCCCTTCTTATTCCTCCTCCTCCATTCTTTCTATAATAGGTGTTTTATTCTTTGCCTTTAGTTAGTATTTGGATGGTCTGCTTTCTTTGCTATGATTTTTTTTTCTCTGGTGACATCTTTTTAGCCTTAGGTGTGCTTCCATCTAGAGCAGTCCATTTAAGATATCCTGTAGTGGTGGTTTATGAGAGGCAAAGTCTCTTAACTTTCGTTTATCTGGAAATTGTTTAATCCCTCCATCATATTTAAATGATAATCGTGCTGGATACAATATTCTTGGTTCGAGGCCCTTCTGTTTCATAACGTTAAATATATCATGCCATTCTCTTCTGGCCTGTAAGGTTTCTGTTGAGAAGTCTGATGATAGTCTGATGGGTTTTCCTTTGTAGGTGATCTTTTTCTCTCTCTAGCTGCCTTTAATACCCTGTCTTTATCTTTGATCTTTGCCATCTTAATTATTATGTGTCTTGGTGTTGTCTTCCTTGGGTCCCTTGTGTTGGGAGATCTATGAGCTTCGGTGGACTGCGAGACTACTTCCTTCCCCAGCGAGGGAAAGTTTTCAGCAATTATTTCTTCAAAGACACTTTCTATCCCTTTTTCTCTCTCTTCTTCCTCTGGTACTCCTGTAATGCGAATATTGTTCCATTTCGATTGGTCACACAGTTTTCTTAATATTCTTTCATTCTTGGAAATCCTTTTATTTCTCTCTGCCTCAGCTGCTCTGTACTCCTGTTCTCTGTTTTCTATTCCATTAACAGTCTCTCGCATCTCATCCATTCTGCTGTTAAGCCCGTCGATCGCTTGTCTGATTTCTGTATTGTGTTTCCTCAGTTCTCTCACTTCCTCCCTCAGCTCTTGCACATTTCTCTGTGGGTCCATCAGCATGGTTATGACTTTTATTCTGAATTCTTTTTCAGGGAGGCTGTGCATTTCCATCCCTTCAGACTCCCTCTCTGGGGTTGTCTGGTTGATTTTGGTTTGAACCATATTCCTCTGTCTTTTCATGGCTATATAATTGGTCACTGATAGTTGCCACGTATGTCAGCTGGGCTCTTTAAGACTTTAAAAAGAGAAGAAAAAAAAAGAGAAGAAAGAAAGAAAAAAAGAAAGAAAAGAAAAAACAAAAACAAAACAAAAAACAAAACAAACAAACAAAAAAACAAAAAAAATGCCCACCGGACGTAGATTCTGTGGGAATGCTCTAGGTGGCGCTGTTGCCCCACTATTCCACAGCTGTGACTGTGCCGCTCCGCAGGGCCCTTTATCGCTCTGGCAGGGGTGGGAACGAGTAGGAGGCTATTCATCTCAGTGAGGAGTGTTAAGTATCGCTACGCTTCCTCAGTCGCCAGCTAAGGCGTCTGAAACTCCCCAGGACTCCCAGCCTGCTGGGCTGAGTGTGCTGGGGCGATCCGGCTCCTCCGCTGGGCTCCTGTCTCTTTAAGACCGCTGAAGAAAGCGCGCGCTTTTTTTTTTCCTTCCCGGGAGCCGGCTGCAAGCACCCTGGCGCGTTCCCCGCTCAGATCCTGCCCCTCTGTCTCTCCAATCTCCGCTGCACTGCGCAATGTGGGTCAGCGCTCCCCGCGCAGATCACCGGGGCTGGCTACTTCGCGGGGTGCACTTCCACTCCCTCCCGGCTCTGAATCCTCTCCTCCCGCCGGTGCGCTGGGGTGGGGGAGGGCTCGGGTCCCGCCGGGTCGCGGCTCCGTATCTTACCCGCCTCTTGGGGTGCCGAGTCCTCTCGGGTGCAGCTGCACGCTGTGCGCTTTCCTGTGTATTCTCGTCTCTCTTTTAGGAATAGATGTATTTTCTGTGTTTTCGTAGATAAATTTAGTGTTGGGAGGAGATTTCTGCCGCCCTGCTCACACCGCCATCTTCCCGGAAGTCCAGCTAATTCAGTCTTCATAAAAATACTATGGGATGCTTATTACCCCATTTAAAAAATAGATCTGGGAAGCAATTTGTAATTTGTTCAAAATAACAACTCATGATTGTCCGGTACATGTCTGAGTTGGTTTTCAAGCCTGAGCCTTTGGACTTCAAGTACATCACACTTCACATGATACGTCTCTTCCTCATGCATATGCTTGCTATTGACAATGATAATCTCTTTGGCAGATGGTAGGAATAAAAGGTTAATAGCTCCTGGAAGCCATAGTTCAAGAGGACCAAGGTGCTATCTATGCGAGAATTGTAAGTAAAGGTCCTATGTCTTGGAATTGTTTATCATGTAGGCAAAAGTAGGAATGGCTAATTACATGCTATCATCATTAAGAGCCTGTAGACTTAGAAAAATTAGATTTGAGTCTTGGCTCTACCATTTAGTTGATGTGTGACCTTCGAAATTTTGTTTAATTTTAGTAATCTTCATCTGTATAATGAGAGTCTTCTCCCTACACCTTGCCCTGTCCATGTTCTTAGTCTCTCTTTCTTATGGAATGTCTCCATTCAGGGGAGTGTCAAGACTTTATGAAAAATTGGGCAAGAAAACTAGGCATGCTGTTCTCTTTCCTCCAGGGAGGAAGCAGGGCCACTCTCCTCAGTGCCTCTCTGTCCTGCTTAGGCATGCTGTGAGGGCAAGGCGAGCACGTCTCCCCAGGCTGCCTGTGCTGCAACTGAGCCTCAGTGGCCAGGATTCTGTTTTCGGTGCTGGGAAAGCCATTTGGTTCTCATGCTTACATCCTCCAGCCTATTAGCATAGGCACTAAAGATGAACTTTTGACTTTCATCTGCCACTCTTTTGCTTCCTTCTCAGTGTGTTCAGCATTCAGGAGAAGAGGAGTGCTATTTATCGTGGGCCTCTTTAGAGATCCCCCAACAAGCACTTTTCAGTTAATTTGACAATAATTTATTAAACAAGTCAAAAGAGACCCATATTGCAAGGAGGTGGTAAGACAAGACTGGAAAAGGCTTACAGTGATGCAGGGGAAGCAGGACTTCCCCCTGGGAAGCCCACAGCCCCACAGGACAGCATGGGTGGGGCAGCAAGCTTGGGGAGGACAGAGGAGTCTGGGCGAGCTGGAGCTGGTGGGGCAGTGGGCGCCGAGATGATTCTGGGAAGGTGGATAGGATTGGGTAGTTGAATACTTGACAGGCTTTCCAGAGAGCAAGAGATACAGTATCAGCTTCAGGGAAATGGCTGGGCTCTGGAGTTTGAGTGACTTTGATTACTGCTCAAACCAAATGTGGACTTAGATGGGGGTGGAGTCCTCAGTTTTGTCATTTATTCACTGAATGAACTGGGGCAAATGAGTTCCCCTCTCTAACTGTGGTTTCATCATTCTTAAAATGAGGACAATAATTTTGTCCTTGCCTGGAAGTTGTGAGATCTTCATGAGACAATGGATGGAAGGCATTAGTTAGCTCAATGCCTAACACACAGTAAAAACTTAATAGACTTATTTGTTATATCTAAACAGTAAATTGAAGTGCATTTAAATGAGGTAACTTGCCTGTAGTCAGTGAGTGCTGTCTTTGCTTTCCACGAATCATGTCAGAATTCTTTGACCTCTGAAAACAAAATACCCTAATTTTTAAATGGATAAAGTCATTATTCAGCAGACCCCAGTCCAGCCTTTAACACGTAGTTGCGAAATTCTTTAAGTTCTGGTCATTCTTCAATTATTCATTTTCATTAAATTTTTAATAAAAGAAATGTAAATATAGAACCAGCATGCCCAAGTTATAGTTCTGATGTTTTGTACCAGTTACTACATAGAAATTTTAAATATTAAAGAACAGGGTTACTAGGGAGGACTTTATGAAATCAAGTTTTGCTAGAGGTTTCATCTGCCTCAATTTCTTATTATAGGTTCTCTATCAAAGTCCTATTTCCTGTCAGTAACTCAATTGCTTATTATTTTTGTGTGTTTTGGGATACTCAAATATAGCTAATGGATGAAATAGCCATGCCGTTAGACAGTTCACAACTGGCAGAAAAACAAGCATTCCACAGGAAACAATGAACAGTTCTTGACAAGCATTCAGAACCATTTCTGCAACAGGAAGAACACCACCCTGCCCTTTCATTTGTGTCACACTGGTGACAGTGGTGGACAGTCCAGGCCACCCACTTGGTGTCCATTGCCATCTGTATACAGATGACTTTCAAATCTAGACCTCCAGCCTAGAACTCTCTTGTCTGCTCTCCACACTTGCCCAGCCCCTTGCTGGGCTTTTCCACCATGATGTTTCAGGTGCCTTGATTAACATGCTCCCAGACAAACTTGGTCCTTTCTCCCAACATCTGTCCTTCCTCTTCTCAGGAAGTAAATGGCATGACTAACCATCCAGTAGCCAACTAAACCAGAATCACTCTTAGGAGTCACTCTTGGCCACATAGTATTAGTGGTTTTAGTATTGGTAGTTGAGAACATAGGCTCAAGTGGAAAATTATCCATTCACTAGTTGTAGGACCGTGGGGAAGTGACTTAACCTCTCTGTGTCATATTTACCTTATCCATAATATAAGGATGATAGTAGTTCTGACTTAATAGGTTTGGTGTGATGATTAAATGAGTTAATATTTCTAAGTCCTCAGAACAGTGCTTGGTATATAGTAAATGCAACATAAATATTTGTTAAATAACTACATCACACATAGCATTCACTGAAAGGCCATTCAATTCACACATTCCTCTCCATCTCCATGGAGGCTGCCTTAGTTCAGACTAAATCCTCTGGAATAATGCAGTGATCTTTGCTTTCTCAATGAGCCCCTGCCTCCAGTCTTGTGCCCCTCCAGTTTGTTCTCCCTGGGGCAAGCAGAGTGACACTTACTGAATGCAGAGCTGGACATGTTTCTCCTTGTCTATACCTTTGAGGGGCTCCTCATTGTCTTACCCAGGCTACCCGGGCTCTGTATAGTCTGGCCCCCTGCCCGCATCTCCAGCAGCCACTCTCTCTCCTCGTCACTCCATGTACTGTGCGTTACAAACTAACTGTTTCCCTAGGTCTGTCTTCTTTGCTCTGCTCGTTGGTCATGGAAAGCCCCTCTCTGCCTCGCTCCTCTTCAGTATTAAGCATCCTCTTGCTGAAGACCCCCTGACTCTTCCACCAGGAAGAATTCCTTTCCTCGGGCTTCCTCTGTGTCGAGGGTTATCACGGCACAATGAGCCTTCATTTGTATTTGTTTGCACATCTATCTCCATAATGAAAATGTGAGCTCCTGAGGGCATGGAATATTTCTCTGTCTCTCTGTCTCACATTTAATTTTAATTAATATTTTTTGTTTTATTCCAGTACCTTTCACAATGTCTGACACGGAGAAGACGCTCAATCAACATGCCTTGAGTTAATGAAGAAATAAGCTGAATGGCATCTTGTTGATCTTTAGCTTGACCCCTAATTTGTAAATGAGAAAGTGGACCTCAGAGAAGATTGCTAACTTGTTCTAGGTCACCCAGCTGGGCAGTGTTACAGTCCGGACAAAAAGCAACTGTACAGCATTTCCCATTACTAGCATTCCCTCAATTATTTAAGGCTTTTTTGGATCCATTACACAATTTAAAATTCTAAATAGAGGAAGTTAAGTGCTCCCTAGCCCCAGTCTCCTAATATATTCCCATTAGAATGCCTCTCTTGATATCCTGGATTCTGACCCCGCGGTCGGGAGTATTAGCTAAATCTCCAAATCGCTAAGGGCTTCTAGGGCACAGATATGACTTACCTACTCTCCAGGCACTGAAAGTGACCCTTTCTCGTCAGCATTTTAATTGGGTTTGGGGTTGGTGCAGCGGACTGCTTCCTGAGGTTTAAAGGTGGGAGCTTCTTTAAGTAGAATTATTTTGTTCTTGAGAAACTGTGTTGTGCGAGTGTGTGTTGTATGTGGTGAGCAAGGAGGTGATGGGCTTCTTAAGAGAACGGTTCAGAGGGGAGAACTTGGGGATGCCCTGAGTCTTGCATTCCAGTTGAAAAGTCATCAGAAAAGAGTAAGGTCAACTCTGAATCCTGCCAAGTTTGCCTTCAGTGCTGAGGAATGAAATGAGGTAATGTACTTTATGAACTGTGAAGAGCTACAGAATGTGAGGCATTTTTAGAATCGTTGATTTATGGAAAAGGGAGGCCTTTAGAAATGATGCAGCCCTCCCACTTCCTCATTTCACAGAGAGGGTAAGTGACTTCCCCAAGGTCATAGCTGGAAGGTAGCAAAGCTGGACCTTGCTTTCTCTGCATCTGATAGCCAGTCTCTCTCCACAGGCACTCTACAGTCTTATCAACTTCTGTTTGAATGGATTGGACTATCCCTCCTCTGAGCAGCATTGGACACGCTGCTCCCAATGCTGGGCTACCTTCTCGTTCATGGCTGCCTATGATACCTCCTCATCCCATGAGATTCTGCCTCATCTGACAGCTCTCTAGTCTCCTAGCACTGTATTTCTAATGCTTGATCACAATATAAAACATGCAGGAGACACTGACACTCCCTTAAAGACACTTACAATGAGCTATTTCCATTTCAAAGGGGATCCCTTGAGTACAAGTCTCCACCCATGACTGTGATTCCATCTGGAGATGCCTTCTGTGGTGAGAGATGGGACTGGGACACAGAGAAGGTCCTCTCAGACACATGATCCTGGTTCTCTCCAAATCACACCTCACTGACCGTGAACTACTCTTCTAATAGTTAAAGTTAGGGAGTTGATAGGAAGCAGTTCTCTCAGGGCCCTGAAACAGCCTGCAATGTATGTCAGGAGAATGTTTGCTTCTTTTCAGAGAGAGATGAACCTGCAGAGAGGCAGATTTTGAATTAGTTCAAGGCAGCCTTCCCTGTGAGGGCTAAACAACGCCCTTCATTCAATGGCAGAGTTTCTGTACCATCTCAAGTATTGCAGTTTTGGGTCCTGATCCTATAATGTGAAGAAGAGAATTTTTTCCTGTAGTCCTCCAGAGGTGTGTTATTTTAATCAAGATTGGAATGACTAAGTGAAGGTTTCTTGAAATTCTAAAAAATTGGTCATAATTGTGACATGAGTGTATATATGTGTGTGAGCATGGAAAGAGCATTGAATATAGATACATCATTTAATTTTTCCTATCTCTTTCATGTTTTCCTTCCACTGATAATTCTAAATCTCAGTTTCTAAGCTATATGTTGGAGGTACAGATTAAAAGATGAATAAAATTTGGACACTGCTCTCAATTTGCTCAGCTTTATGGGAAGTGAGAAATGGGGGATAAAAGCCTTCCCATCTCTTTCAGCTCCTAGCTGGTTCAGAGTCTCAATCTGTCCTTAATAAAACATTCATTTCCTTCTCACCTTTAATGAATTCCCATATCCATATATTTCCTGCAGTCCCTTTACTGAACTTAACAGAATATATGTCTGTCAAAGTCCCAGAAAGAAGTAAATGGAATATGCAAACTGGGTGATTGGAGAACTGAGTAAAAGATTCATTTATAAAGGTGTGGGTAAAGGGTAGGAGCCACAAGGATAAGGCGGTGTCCTGGGGCTATTAACAGCTCACTATTTTTACCCTTGTGGGTGAGGGATAAAAGGAGGGAGCAGTCAACAGAATCTGGAAATATAGAAAAGGGTATGGAGAGGGCCACTTGGCAGGAGCTGTGACCTTCTGCCAAGGATGCCTGAGATGACTGCAAAAGGGGAAGCTTGAGCTGACTCTTCCATCTCTGATCTCCTACGGATTCCCTCTACTACTTGACACAAATGGAAGTCATGGAGAGAGCTCTTTGATGGAGCCCACGGAAGTCAGGCTCCCAGGGCACGGAAGTTGTTGACAGCAGGCTGGGGGTGGATCTGCAGGAACAAATTGGGGATAGACAGTTCATTGTATTAAATAAAGTAAGCCTCCAGTTGTGCAAAGACATGGTGGTCAGGGACCCTCTCTGATCCACACAGTCACGCACCTATATGCGTCCTCTCATCCCTCCAAGTTCATGAGAATTTACAGGTGTCAGGTGGTGTAGGAAACACATCATCTCCTTTGTTTTCTTATTTCAACATCACAATCATGCCTCAAAGTAGAAGAAAAGGCAAAAATGAGAACAAAATCTCAAAAATGAGAATAAAAATCTCTCTGGTTCCAAGGCACACGTAGCATGCTGAGTTCCTGAGCAGTCTGAGCACATCTGCTCTGGGCACTTTGCTGGGCCCGTATCTTCAGGAGACACACTCTCCCCTGCCCGGACACCCTTCCACCCCATCTACTTGCCCAGCTATGATTCTTCACCCCTGACTCTGGTGGGTTTTCTCTTCTGGGAATCTTTTATAGAACATCCTGGATGTGCTGTGTCCCCCTCTTATGCTCCCTGCGTGCACTGGCCTCACTGCTCACGTGGCACCAATCATATTAATTGAACCATCCTGACTGTTGTCCCCATGAGGCTGCTAGGTCTGTGAGATGAGGGGTCATTTCTCTTTCACTTATATGTCTGTGAAAAGCAGTGTCTGCCATGGACTAGGGCTCAGTGAGTATTTCTTAACTGAATGATTGAAAAATAAGGACTTTGTCTATAACTAAAATGATCAGGTGGGGGAGAGCTAGGGAAATAAAGTACAGAATATCTTTTATTCCTCAATGTTTCAGGAACATTCAAAACTCAGGAAACCTAGTAAGTTCTGTAACCAGATACATCAAAGTGATGTCATGAAAATCCCACTGTTATCACTCATGAGAACACCAGCCCATTGCAGTTAATGGAAATAAATGTACCATTTAGTACTTTAAATCATGAAGCAACATAACTGCCTTCTATTTGCACTGACCTTCTGGTGCCCTCATTATTTTCTCACTGCGGATGTTGGTGCCTGATCTTGTTGAATCAGCATGAAGGGGTGCATCCAAAAGGCACGGATGAGGTGCAGAGAGGTGGGGAGGGGGGAAGGAGGAATCTGGAGTGGCCTGAGGAGTGAAGGACCACCCATGATTCCTCCCCCATGATCCGTGTGTCCCCCTCATCACAGCTCTTCAGATACTGCACTGTGATGCTTTACACTTCCCACCGGCCCACAAGCATCCCGAGGGTTATACCACATTTAATTAATTTCTGAGTCCTCAGTACCTGGCATAGTATGTGGGATGTAGGAGGTTCTCAGTGTGCACACTATGCAAATGACAGATGAGTGAGTGTATAAATGACTAAAGAAAGGACCAGGCTTTTTCTAGCCTCCCCCACCAATTCAGAGTAGCTGAAAGGGTGAGAGAGGGAGTTAGGGCTCTGTGAGGAAGACGATGATTGCATATGGGGGAACACCCAAATACACAGGTGTTCCTCTGGTGCTCTCCCCTTTCTCTCCAACAGTTCCCTTGCTCGCTCTGTGCTGACATTCATCACTGTAAGATCCGGCCCCATAAGCACCATATCCGTTTGGTTCAACGTGACATTCTCATTGCTTTGCACAGAGCTTGCACATAGTTGTAGCTCAATGATTATTTTTCATAATCTTAGAATCTCTTTCTGGAATTTTACTCCTTTCATAGTTGGTCCCCACCCACCTTCCTTGCCCCCACCTCCAATGCTTAGTACACACCTTGGATCTTCTAAAATGAAATAGGAAGGGTAAGTTCTAGTGTGAAACTTTGCATTTCAGAGACAAGGAAATTGAAGCCTAAAAGGGAAAAAGACTTGTCTAAAGTCATAAAAGTTAGTCTCAGATTGACATTAGAAAATGAAGCTCTTGCCTCCTTAGTTTACCCACATATTATGACCCCAAAGTTCAGTTTTTCGGTTTAGTGGCTTTCAACTTTTTATTTTACTTGAAATTCATTGGTCAGAGAAAATGTTATCCAGAAGCTCAGTATGTAAAAGATGAAGTCAGTGCTATTTTTGGTTAGATTAGCAGTGGAGAAACTCCCCCCAGAGCTCAAACACAGAAAGGCTCCTGGGGAGCTCATAGGAGCACAGTTTCAAAACCATTGATGTAACAGGGTGTGTGTCTTTATGCAAAGCCTTCTGGTGAGGATGAAGGGAAGATCAATTGAGACTGAGCTCTTATCCATAGCTTCGTGTGAGCCTCTATGGTGGCAGTGGTGGACTCGTCATGCCTAGTGGGGAATCACAAAGATGGGGAGGCGTGCTAACGTGGAGGCAGAGACTCGGGTCCAATGCTCAAAGCTGCCAATCACCAAGGGCAAAGCTGTCCTTTTTAAAACATCTAATTCAGCCTTTTGATTTCTTCAAGATATAAATGAAGCTTCATAATATCAATGGTGAACAAGCTATTTCAGGAAATAAAAAATGTTTAAGTGCCACTTATTTAAAACATCAAAGTAAAAGTAACTTTATTGAGTTTTTTGGGAAAACTATATTTTTATAACCTATATTGTCTTCCTTATTAAACAGGAGACTTTTGCTGAGAAACTTGAAAGCTTTTTAAGCCACTAAGACTAAATCTTGGCATACTTGAGACACAGCAATAGAGACAGGCTTGTAATATTCCATCCTAAAATTGTAGAGTGATTTAGTATTCACACTATTCACACACGTTACTTCTATTCATTAATGAAAAACCCTGCAGTGTAGATATAATTGATGGGAAGACTGAGAGAGGTAGAGTGGTTTTCTCCAAGTCATCCAATAAGTTTGCCACAGAGGTGGGACCCAAAGTAGTTAAGTTCAGCTAATTCAAAGTTTCTTAACTATATATAAATTAAGGAAGACGGCTATAATAAATAAACTTCTAGATCTCAATGCTTAACAATATAAATTTTTTTCCCTGGTAATCTAAAAGTCCAACTTGTGTGCTTGTGTTTGGTGGGTATCTTCTGAGCAGCGATTCAAGGAACCATTTGTAGTTCTACAGTCTTAAACACACGGCCTGCAGGTTCCCTGGAGGTCAGCTCCACTGCCTTCAGCTGGAATGGGAGAAGCACATGGAAGACTGCATGGATAAATATTTTTATGGAACAAGTTGGGAAATGACTCACACCACCTTCCATTGGCCCTAATGCAGTCACATGACAATTCCTGACCACAGGTCGGCTGGGAATGTACTCTCATTGTGTGCCTGGTAAAGAAAGGACCACATGATCTGCCATGTTGGTACTGTGAGCATGCTGAGGACTAGGGCTGGATCTTACTCATCTCTCTGGGTTGCATGTTGTTTTGCATATGAATAATATGTGTTGAGAATCTTCCTATCATCTTTTCCTTTCTCCGCTGTTGTAGGGTCTTCTTCCTATTGGTGGGATGGAGTGTAAGATCCTAATTGCTCTTCTTCTGCTAGTATC
This sequence comes from Smutsia gigantea, assembly GCA_032199065.1. Taxonomy (NCBI): domain Eukaryota; kingdom Metazoa; phylum Chordata; class Mammalia; order Pholidota; family Manidae; genus Smutsia; species Smutsia gigantea. The sequence continues at coordinate 221,345 of JAVSCE010017731.1, read as the reverse complement.
CTTCCCCTGCCATTCATAAGGATACAGTTGGGATTGCCATATTGTTGAAGATAACCTTGCTCTAGTAGACATGGCTGACTGGTACAAGAATAGGTATGACTCCAAGCTGAACTGGATAGACTCCTTCATTGAAGCCTCTTCTGGGACTTTTTAAGTTGTATACTTCTCTGGAGGTAGAATCTGTGCAATATGAGGCTCAGGAGCTGCTGGTCATGTTCTCCACTTTGCAGCAGAAGGCCGTCTGCAGTGATAGACAAGGAAACCAACAGTGTAAAACCAGGCAGGTGCAGAAGGGATGAGAGAAGTCCTTAAAGTTCATGTCCCTGATTCCAGTTGCTCCAAGGGCCAGCTACAAACACACATTCCTGAAATTTGGTTGAACGCTTCCACCTATGTGAGATAACCCTGCCAATAATTCTTTGCCAGAGTAAGTCTAGTTGGGTATATGTCCAAAGCCAACACCAGAGTTTAACAGCACATGATCATGCGGTTAACAGCACAGGGTGAGTTCTAGCAGGACTGCTGCCCAGCAGAAGGACTTTCTCACTCCAGTGGGATGCAGTGAGCTCATTCCTCACTCTGCAGGGCCTTGCTGTGAGTTCATTCCCCACTCTGTGGTCCCTCCTGTCGGCCTCCCATGGGAGGATATTGTGCCTGAAGGTTCTTAAGAGAATTTTCTCTGTGGTTGTATGGTAGACTCTCCCTTTCTATTTCATCTGCCTCGTGTAACCTGAATGTTTTTTTTTTTCCAAGTAGATTGAAGGTCTTATCTGGAAGGCAGGTGAACCAATGTAGTCCCTGATTCTGGGGCTGCTCATATCCACACCAGATGATCTGGGAGATCCCTTCCCACTCTGAACATTGTACAAGTGGTATATGTGCTCTGTGGGTGGAAAATAATTGTTTCTGAAGTGCCTTTACTTTCACAAATTGACTCCCCCGTACATTTCTCTTTTAAGCCTATAAGGGAATAAATGGTGTATCACACAACTTGGTAGCCTACTGACTTGTAGGATGCTGTTTCCTCATTTGTAGAATTAGTGACTAGTGAGGATCACATTATATTAATGTATGCAAAACACCCAACACAGGGATGGGAACTTGCTAAGTGTGAGTTTCTCCCTCACACCTTCTCCCACGACCTATTTCTGCATTCAGGGTCCTGAGCAGTGGAGGGAGCTTAAGACAAAAGGAACACAGTGGTTTTGTCCAAATTCTCTCAGGAACTACCTCCTCATCCCCCAACCCCTCTCCTTGACCCTCCCTTCTTTCCTCCCTCCACACACCTGCACTTCCCTCTCCTATCCAGGGCAGTGACCTTGCTTCTCCCACAGACACTCTCTCCCCGCCCCCTCATCTCTCCCCTCCTCTACCCACCCCAGCTGCTGGTGTGGTTGGCTGTTCAGAAGCTATTGATTTGGTTCTATAAAAGATTACTCAATTCATTTTCTCCACTGCGGCCCAGCGCCAGACCTCAGGGGAGGCCCTGCAATGACAGAGCTGATTATGTGCACTGCTTCCCCCCCCCTCTATGCCCAGGCAGGGTAAGACAGCGGGGTAAGAGCAGTGATGGTGAGCAGGATTCATAAACTCTAGAGAGCTCAACACAGAGAAGTGGGCCCTGACTTACTCATTTTCTTATTTTCAAGGCCTAGCACAAGATCTGGCACCAAGACAGTGTTAATAATGTTTGTTAACATTAAATGAATCTCTTTTCTTAGCTTCCCAGCCTTCTGGGCACACAAGGAGGGTCTCCACTGACTTCTGATTGCCTATAGTAGTGTTTCATGGCCCTGGATGCACATCAGAATCACCTGGGACATTAAAAAAAAAAGCATGTCCGGGCCTTACTCAAGATCAGTTAACCTGGAATCGCTGGCAGCCGGGCCTGAGCCTTGGCATTTTCTAAGACCTCAAAGGGTGACACTGACATGCTTCCACCATGGGCAGACCAGGTCCCTAGCCCAGCACTCAAGGTCCCCATGAACCCTCTCCTGCCCTGTTTCTAGCCTCATCTTCTACTTTATTCTGCACACTCAAAGTTCCAGGTCTGTGATATTCTAGTTCTTTCCCCTTGGGCGTCACTATGCCTTTGTCTCTGCTGTTTCTCCTTCAAGGACTTCCCTTCTCTGGCTTCTCTTCCTGTCAAGTTCCTACTCATCCTTTAAGACTCAGATGAAATGCCACCCTCTCTGAAAAGCTTTTCCCACCTTTTCAAGACACCAGTGGTCCAGATATTCACCTCTGCATCATGTTCTCTTTTCTGAATGGTTTTTGCCTGATACCTCCAGTTTTCCTGGGTTTAGTTTCTTCTGCTCTCTGACTGGTCCCTCCTGCCTAATAGTCCAGGTGGGACTGTTACTTGGCATTATACTCCAGTTCTGTTCTTGGGCATGGCTGTTTGGGGTCTTCTCTGGCCTTAAGCTTAGAAGTCCACTTGCTGACCACATTTCCCCATCCTTTTTCAGCTTCCAGAACTCCTGTGTGGGTGCAGTGGCTGGACCCTACATCTTCGGAAGAGGCAATTGGGTACAAATTGCATTTGGATAACGATGGTCACTCAACAGATTTGTTGAGTGTTTACCGTGTGCCATGTTAAGGTGCTTCACTGCATGATCTCACATAACCCTTCACTGCTGAATCGTGAGCTTAAAGACCTTAAATGAATTGTCCAAAGGCAAATGGGCAGGAAGAGGCAAACTGGGATTTCCCTGGAGTTAACAGTCTCCATCATCCACATGTTTCCCACCTTCGTGATACTTTAATGCTTCTCTGCATTCGGTTTGTAACTCTGTTGTTATGTTATCAGTGCTGTATAATAATTTATTGGTTGGTGTGTCTTGACTATCTCATTAAACCATGATCTTCTAAAGGTCTTGGATCAAGGTGTTCAAGTCTATATTCTTAGCATTTAGCAAATTTCCTGGCATGAAACAGAGAAGCAGTAAATGCTTGTGGCTTGAATAAATAAATGCCCACTGTGGCCTTCAGGAAGACCGGAGGGGAAAAGGAGACAGAACAATCTAGACCACAGTCTGACCAAAGAGTCCATTCTCCTACTGTCCTGGTTCAGGGGCTCTCTGCTATGCAGGGAAGGCAGGTGGGGGGAGCAGTAGGGGCAGTCGGCCTGAGGGCCCCTTTCCCTGGTTCCCTTGAAACCCAGCATCTGTCCTGTCCTGTCACCCAGCAGCAAGAGAACATTTGTTCCCCGAAGGGCAGGCGCTGTGCCAGCAGCAGGTGGCGGCCTATCCACTGGGAGGGAGGGAGGCAGCAGGCGGGAGCACTGATGTGTGCCGGAGACAAGACGCTGCAAGTCTGCTTGTGGTACGGTGGTGACAGCAGCTGGGACGAGGTTGCAAGTCACTATTCTGTGACCATTAAAAACCACTTGCTGTCCCTTTCATAATAATAAATTAAAATATCACTCCAAATTGTGGTGGTTTCAGAGAACAAAAAGAAAAAAAAATACCCAAAAGACAAGGAGTAACAAGAAAGAAACCACCAAACACTCCTGGACCATATGTTATCAGTTGGGTTGTCTATAAAATTGATAGTTTTCTTGGTAATTACAGAAGAGCTTTATGGCTGCATCTCCAGATGCAACTTTTCATGTCCTTATGGAAAGAGAAGAACAATGTACAATCAACCCAAAACTGCACATTTAGAAACCAGAAGAAGAAAAGGAGAGTAGAGGCAATGTATTTCTGTCTGATTAGTTAGTTGCTCAAAGAACTTAAATGTTATCACCAGACCAACTCATCAGTACCTCTCAACCATCTGAAAACGTGAACACTTGAGGCTGGCAGGATTGGAGTGGAAGCCTGTGGAGCTGCCCCCAGTGGTTCCATGTGCTTTAGGCTTGTGCAGGCCATTTTTAATGTATTTACCAGATAAAGTGGCTTGGAGCCCTTCTCCTGTCCACAGTAGGTAACCCAGTGGCCCCCTGAATATCTAAGGAATTCATGACATAGGTGCTTATGATCTCTCATAGCCTCTTGCTGTGAATCTTGGCCTCTTGATCAACCGGCTCACACTTTGCCTCCGGCGGCTGTCCCCGCTGCTGCTCCACACTGTCCCATTCATTGACAGTTTCTTCTTCGTTCTCCAAAGCATCGCTGACAGAAGGCAGCTAGATGTAACAGACTTTTACTAAACATTTAAGGATGGCTGCAGAGAGCATAGCACAGCGCAGGAACCAGCCTGAGATAGGAACTGGCTTACTAGATGTCTCAAAAACTGCCAGCCTCCCTGCCCACAGGGAAAGCCTCATTGCTGGTTTGCATTCAGGTCCTGCTTACAGACTTACAGACAGGTTCCAGTAGACCACGACTCCAAGTTTCCTATTACTTTATGTCTGGAGCAGGTCAGCTCACTCTCTTTCTCTCCCTCTTTCTGGTGAGAGTTCTTTCCCATCCAGTACAACACAGGAGTTCTTGCTATGTATAAACTTTTTATTTGTTTTTTTAAAATAAGCACTGAACAGTTTCTGAATTTTATTTCAAAAGAGATAAAAATCTAGATTTTATCATGTGAAGAGAGGGAATCTGATTGGGTAAGTGTGACACCAAATTCTTACTATGAAATAGTACTACTACTATTACCACTAAAATCACCATTACTATAAACAGGAAAAAATTGGACAGTTTTGCTCACCCTTAGCTTAGAGGCTGTGTTCATGCTCAGGCCTTGATCCTGGTCATCTGGGGTGGGCAGCCGTGCAGCACCATGGCCGCCACAGGAATATCATGCACAATAATCTGTTTGGAGTGATTTCCTTAAAAGGGGGCTGTACGTATGGCACATATTAGCATTTTCAACCTATACTACAGTACAGTAAATCTGGGTCTTTGAGTTAAGGGGATGGCACTAATATCCTGGCAGTGGGCTCCACAGTTTGCTTAACCAATGGAAGGGGGAAAATTACTCAGTGGCATAAAGGCCCTCTTCCACACTTGAAATCAGACTAAATATGTGAGATTATTATGAGGTCTTGTTCCCAATGGATCACTATGTTGCATACTTGAACCAATATAATATTATATATCAATTATATTTCAATATAAAAAAATAAGTTCTTTAAGGCAGTGGCAATAGACAGTAGGATTTTGCATACTCCATTTTAGAAACTTCTATGGAAACTGGCAGAACACATGGCAGATAGTGGACACACACCTTGCTAAGTGAGCAAATGGAACCATTGGCATCTCCAGTCATTATTCCCGCACCCTGGAATGCTTTCCTTAAATATCACTTGCACACACACACACACACATACACCTTTGTCTTGTTTAGTTTCTACTTATTCCTATACCTTTTCACTCCCTGCAATCTGTCATAATATTTATTAATTTTGCTCCTGGTACTCTATGTTATGATATTTGCAACAGTATTGTTTAAATATGTGCGCATGTGTATGTAATTGTTTGTGAAGATCTATATTGTACTCTGCACTTTTGCCTACCTGAGTGGAGGCCATGTCTTTGTCGCTGATGGCTGTCTTTCCAGAGCATAGCTGAACACCTAGAACAGAGCAGGCACTAATGGCAGAGACAGAGTAACTTTCCCCAAATCCCTTTCCTCTTCCTCATGGGCATGAGCCAGGCTACATTTCCTAGTCTCATTTGCTCCTAAATTGCTATCTGATGTAGTTCCAGCCAATAGAATGTGAGAAGAAATAATCAATGCCACTAACTTGCCTTTTTTCTTATAACCTCCCATGGGGGATATTCCATGCTCTTTCTTCCTACCACTGGCTTGTGGAAGACAATCGCAGTGATTTTGGAAGCCACAACCTGAAGATAGTAGAGCCACAAGATGGTAGAAACCTGGACCCCAGACTCTTGCTAAGAATAAAGCTATCACTAGTCAGGATTATCTGTTTTGGCCTATAGTTGAGTGGCAGACTTTTATTGTCTTTGCAGCTTTATACAGTCTAGAGATTGTCATAGTGGCTGGCATTACCTCAACACTGCTGTGTTGTGTTAACATTAACACAGCACTCATTTTTGTGCGTGTGGAATTAAGAGATGTATAAAGAGAAGCAGATGTCTAGATATAGATCATGTCATAAATGTTGAGGCTTGCCATATTATTCCAATCTTCAAGGGAATAAAAGACAAATGATTCCATGGGTAAGAATGAGGTGGTATTCCAGCAATCTAACATTCCCTTGCATCCTTGCAGTAAATCCCTTGGAATGAAGTTAACAGAGGCCTTTTCCCCCTTTGTACTTGTAAAAATCCTCTCTTTTCTTAAGACACCTACTTTTTCCAGTTACTTTATACTGAATGTTTGTGTTTCCCACAAGTTCACATGTTGAAACCTAACCCCCAATGTGATAATATTAAGAGATGGGCCTTTGGGAGGTGAGAAGGTTATGAGGTAGAGCCCTCACAAATGACATTAATGACCCTATAAAATGCAGCAGAGAGCTCCCTTGCCTCTTCCTTCATGTGAGAACACAATTAGAAGCAGGTCCTCACCAGATACTGAGTCCACTAGCACCTTGATCTTGGAATTTCTAGCCTCCAGAACTGTTAAAAATAAATTTCTATTGTTTATAAGCCATTCAGTCTTGGCTATTTTGCTAGAGCAGCCCAAACACTTTATGACACCAGGGCTTTCTATTCCAAAATGAGCTTCTCTTCCTTTGGTGCCATTGAAAAATACATTTTATGAGGCATTAATGATCTTTTGAAACGAACTTATATTAAGGAATAAACTTCTTTCTGTTTTATTTTCACACAGAGGCTATGCATTTTTAGGGAGAATGGAAAAATTGGTCTCTACTGAAATTTCAGGAGTAAAATGAAATGACAATTATTATGCAGTGACGGGCAGCTTACATTCATCATGCTAAACTATTTGCTATACTCAGAATGGCAGCTTAGAATGGCAGAGAAGAATGATCAGGGGAGTCTGATCTACCGATAAAAACATAGAAAGGCCACCAGCCTTGGACTTCAACCTCTGAACTTCTTTTATTGAAAGAAAATAATTCCTAACTGAAGTAGGTGCCAGTGTTTTCCTATGACAATGTGCTGCCTCCAGAATAAGTTATGGGGCCAAGAGGGCTATAGAAATGCTTGGTCGTGTGTGCAGTCTGACACCACTGTAAGGGATAAGGCAGTCTGGCAACTGAAAAACATTCTACTCCACCCAGAACCTTCTGTCTCAGAGGGGTGGAACTGGTAAAGAAGGCCAGACTTGAGGAAACAAAAGAATATTCCATGCTCTGACTTGCATCCCCCATTTCCAGGCATAAGAACTAACGACTCAGCCCATCCAATATATTAGGACATTAAAGGAACATTTATTGCTATGAATGAGGTAGAGTAAAGCATGTTACTTCTCAACCCAAGTTTAGATAAGTCTGAGATGAGTATAGCATCCTGGCTGCCTCCACGAATCCTGGGCTGTGGCCTCCCTGACTCACTCTCACCATCTGTGGACTGTCTACCTGACTGACAGAGGGTCTTAGTTCTCTAGTACCCTTAGGGTTAGAGCCTAACCCTGCATTCAAAGATGGTTCGTTGGGATTCAAGACCATCATATTCTGCCAGCCCCCTTTCTTACATAGATTCAGACAGACTTTCTTGATCCGTAACTCAGACATCTACCTGACAATGATCCATCCCTTCTTTGAAACCCCCAAATATGTTCTCTACAAGGAGATTTACTTCCTTGGTTATTACTTTGTTTATGCTATCCTTCATGAGATCCTGACTTAAAAGTCTGGGCCATGTTCATCTCTATATCTCCAGTGCACAGCAGGAGTTGACATACAGAAGGTGCCCAGTAAGTGTGTATTGACTACATAAATGATGTGTTAATTTGGAAAACTGGCTCCATTTTGGAGAAAGACCAACTCCTGCTGCTCTGATTAATTTCCCTGCTCCTGGTTGGCTCTAGCTTATGGCCACATATCCAAAGCTACCCAGGGCTGGGTCAGGTGATAGTTATAGATCCTTCCCAACTGAGGGAGTGGGAAGGTGAGAAGTACCAAACAATAAAACACAGAGGGAAAGAAACAAGAAACTGCACATTACCAGACATTGTGGGTAGTGGATATTTCTCCTAAACATAAATTGAGCTTGAGGAACACTGACCTCAGAAAGTTGTAAACTTTGGAAGGGACTAAAGAGAGAAAAAAGACTCCTCAAATCCAAGATTCTGACATATATTAAGCAAAATGTGGTCACTAAGTCCTAATAATAATGTATCATTAGTAACTGTATCTACTATGATAAGGACAAGAGTTGTTACCAATACAACCATCTTTGTCACCATTTTCATCACCATTGTTTGAACACCTGTTATCTGAGCTTGACGATTTTACCAATACCACCTCATTTAATACTCACAATAAACTGAGAGAGAGAGAGAAAACCATTACCTCCATTGTACAGGTCAAACTGAGGTCCAGGAAGGTTAAAGTGGCAGAGATAATACTGTGTGCTCCCCATGGAAATGCCATTGCATTCACCCACAGACAGGCTACACTTGCCAGTCTCTGTTGCAGCTAGACTGGGTCCTGAGCTGCGTTCTGGCCAATGCAATGTGCACTGAGTGATAGAAGCTACTTCCAAGGCTGCTGCTTAAAATCATCCTGCACCAGCCTCCAACTCTTTCTTGCCTTTCTGTGGTGACCTTGGAGGCCTGCACCCCAGACGGTGCCACTGCAAGATGGAGAAGGGCTCCAACTGACCCTAGGCAAAAAGTAATGTTTTATTATGCTGGAGCAACTGAGATCTTGGGGTTTTTCTCCTACTGTAACAGCCTCTCCTTTGCTAACTAACTGATTTAAACATCCAAAACCAATAGTTGAGAAAGCTGCTGTTTAAATTTTAAAAGTTATTTGATGTTTATAGGGAGTTCTACCGGATCCAGTTTGTGCACTGCTCCATATTTCCTTGGCCGTAGTTTCTGCTTGATGCTCCTGATGCCCATCTAGGGAGATCCCCAAACAGCAATTGCATTGCACATTCAAGTGAGGAGGCTTTGACCTTGAGTTCTGCGGCCGCCCTTGTGGCAGAGCCAAGCTGTGGGGGTGCTTTGCCTGTTTCTAGTCCCTCCTGTCAACACAATGGCTCCCATTCTGGAGCTTCCCTACTACTGAGGCAGGAAACACCATGGAGCCCTGAGATTCATTGTGACTCACATAGGCTGGCTGGCTGTTAGGGCAGAAGGGGTACAGGCTGCCCACATACAGGCTCTGTTTTCTAGAGAATGCAGCCCAACACATAAAGCCTCATGTCAGGCCAAGAGGACACTAGCTTACTTAAATTTGGATATTTGAGCTTCCTGACAGAAATGAATAATGGGTTAAACAGTTTTAATAATATTTGTCTATTTTTCTTCAAATTATGAAAGTCATATGTTAGTACAGAAAATTCAGAAAATACAGACTTTGTTATTAATGAACTCATTTTCTCTCTTCCTCTCTGCCTTTCCTCACTCACTCATCCTCAATTCCAAATATTTGTTCTCTTATTAATGAGGGAAAGCACTGATATTCACTCCCAAAAAGGCACAAGGGAATTTCTACATTGTCTTCTCCAGGGAGACATCCAGAGTCTTTAAAAATACTAATCACCAGAACTGGAACTGGAACTGACAGGAGCTCCAGGCAGAAGATAGCAGCTGGTGAAGGAGACGACGTGCTATTGACCCACTTGGCCTGTGTTCGGGTTGTATTCCGGAGGGAAGGGCGTGCACACATGGACGTTTGTACATTGCCGACCGAGCAGTGAGGGGCAAACCGTGAGAGAAAAATGAGGCAGGTTTGCTGAGTCATCACTTCCCTATTGCCCTCATTTACAGTGAGCTCTCGCCGAGGCAGAAACACAGAGATTTGGGACATGGCTAATGTCATAGCCACAGGAAGCCTCTTCTTTCAAAGCATGCACGGAGCCCTTTATCAGAGGAGCTGGGTCCGCATGGGCTCACATTCTTGCCTTTTCATGACTACAGGGGTCTTTGAAAGATATTGTTTGGAACTAAACGTAGAGGTTTGGCAAAGCTGCCAGAACCCAGACCTTCACCTTTTAAATTGCATTAGTAATGGTGGTATGTGTGGTTGCTGGATGAAATGGACTTGAAATATCATCAGGAAGGAAAAAGAAATCAAAACATGTTTCCTTCCAGTAGCTCACTCTGAAAGCAGGGATAAAAGGCCCAGAGATAAGAGGGGGTCAGATCTGGGTTGCATTTTAACAGCAGTGAATGAACAAGAACAAAAATCCGTTCCTGATTCACAGAGCTTGGGGGACTAGGGAGGTCTGATCAGATAAATAAGAGGAGTCTAGGCAGAGGGCAGATTTCCCCCAGCCTAGCCATCCTGAGCTCTGAACCACCCAAAGTGGACTCTTGAGAGCTGGTGGGGGACCCTGAGGAGGGGCTGGAGGGGCACGGGAAGGAGAGGTGTGTGGGCTGGCAGCGGGAGTACGGGCCTTAGCCTAAATCCTCAAGCCTTCGCATCTCATAATTTGACTTTTCTTATCTTGCTCTTGGGTTTGGAGACTCACAGTTCTTTTTATAAGAAACCTTCAAGATGGAGTGGCTATTTGTGTTTCAGTTCAGTTCTCTGGGTGGTAAGATACAGAGTATCACCCACATTACCTGAGGAAACACGTGTTCTTTAGGGGCACACTTGGCTGGAAACGGAGGAGTTGTTAGGAAACTAGGCAGCTCTAGTGACATCCTCCTTTCTCTCCCGTGGGCCTGGTGGCCTTTCCAACTCTCTCAGAATGCTCCCTTCTCTGTGAGCATATCCTCTGCCTTCTCCCTTTGCTACCGCCTGGGGTTCTGTGTCTGCTTTGTCTTTGCCTCGCTCTTGGCTCGTTGCGATCATTCTGATCCCAGCTCTATCTCTGAGCTGCAGTTACAAAAGCTGACTCAATGCATCCTCTTGGCATTCCTTTTTCCAGCCTCCCGAGAAAGAATGTCTGTTTGTCTGTCTTTAGGCCCAATCAACTGTAGTCAAAGAGTATAATCGTACAATATACAGCAGTCACCTAGGCAGTAGAGACTGAAGGCTGGACAGTTTCACTTGGAAGAGGATCTGAGTGAAAAAATACAAATAACTAACTCCTCCCGTGCAACGGGCGAACTGGATTCTCAGTAGGGATGTGCATTGGCTGGCTTTGGATGGAGGTGTGATCAGGCCGCATTCACCTTTGGGTGACCAGTGTGGTCTGGATCAGGCATGGCAGAAATAGCAAGAACAGCTAGAAGGGAAGGAGACAGTACCTGTCAGTGACCATCTATGTGCTCCGTACTTACAGGGAAGTATAATGACTTTGTAGTTAGAAGGACCAGGTCTGGGGAAATTACTTAAATTCACCAAAAGTCTGTTTTCTCTGAATTAAAATAATAATATCTACCTCACCATGCAGCCATGAGGATTAGATAAGAGAGTATGTGTGAAAGTAAATGGCACATTTTAATGTTTGCTGGTGGGGCAATATGGTGTGGGTTAAGAACATACTTAGGCTCTAAAGTCAAACTGAGTTTAAATTCAAACTCACTAGTCACTAGTTGGGCAATCTTGAACAAGTCAGTCAACCTTTCTGGACCTGGATTTGTTATTTGGTGAGATTAATAGTGAATGGTGTAAAGATTATTATCCATAAATCCATAAATATTTAGTGTTATTAATGTTTATTTCATATTGAAATAATTATGTGTAGGAGCCTGTGAGGTAGAGAATGGAAGTCAGGAATTTCTTGGATTATGGGGAGAGAACATACATAGGCAGGAAGGTATGGAGTGATTTGTTTGGAGAACAAAGGGGCTCAGTGGAGCAGAGTGAGATCATTGGGCAGATGCAAAGACAGGCAAGGGTCACGTCATAAAGTACCAGGGTAGCAGCATTGGTCCCCAGAGTCTGGGATTGGGAACATGTGGGGCAGAGTCAGCCCAGCAGAGGTCTGTCTCTAGACTTTCATCCTTCTAAATCTCAGCTCTAAGCATGTGACTCCCAAACAGAGCTATCCATGTCTCCCAACACCTACAGAATAAAGTTCAAACCTCTCATCATGGCATTCAAGGCCCTCACCATCATTCCAGGACTCATCTGTGTGCCACGGCTGTGCTGCTGAAACAGTTCTCCCATTACTGCTGATTTATTTCACCAGCTGTGGAATCAAAGCTTTAGGAAGGGGAAAGAGGCAGATGGAGACTGGGTGATATACCCATACCTCGGCCGCCAGGCAGCTGGGAAAGGGAAAACCTCCACTTCCTTCTCTCAGGAAAGCATGAGACATGGATCATCTTTCCCATATTCCAAATATAAATGGTGCTGCCTTTTCCAAGGATGCTTATATTTGGATGAAGCTGGAAGTTTTCATCACACTATACTGATTTCACAAATATTTTGACCTGTTTCCTATTTGCCTTTATAAATGAATAAAAATGTTATTTTACATCTGATTCACATGCAGTGTTATTGATAGAAACAATCAAAATAGCAGAAAATTGGCAATGGCTAAAACTTTACATAGTTCAGTGTGTTACAGGTGAAAAAAATGTGTAAAACTGAAAAATGCAAAAATCAGCTCAGGAAATAGCTTTTGGATCCAACAAAACCATCAAAAGCTAAAACTAGATATGGCCAAAAAATTGACAAAATATTGGTAAGTGAATGAAATCACTTATACAAAATTTAATTTAGAAATGCAATGTTCAGTTGAGAAATTACTTTGTGGGGATAATGGCCCCAAAGGAAACTTACTATAGCAAAAGCTATTATCATTCAGTGTGATATGGGAACAAGAAAGATGAATGAAATCCCTATTATAAAATATGCATGGAAAACAGTGGCTATTCATGAAAATCATTTTAGTAAGATAGAAATAAAGATGGGAAATATTAATAAATTGAAAATTAGCTAAATAATTAAAATGATTTAATCATACCAGAGAAATATATTTTTTCCTTAGGGAAAACTCACCTATTGGTATATTTCTGGGGACATATTTTCATTTGTGAATATTTTGTTTAAATAATTTCAGGGTTACTACATTTTGATTGAATTGAGCAATTGTCAGCCAGAAATTCAACTACTCATTTATTGACAATAGAACTATAAAACTACTTATTAGGAAAACGATTTTTGGCTGAAGTATTTCTCTGAACCCAAGATAAAAGGTAGGGATTTATTCATTTCTTCTGAGTTGATAACTAGATTCTGGGAGCAAGCTGCCATGCAATGTGTTCCTGACATGAGAGAGCTCCCCCTGGGGAGAATAGCACTGTCTCTCTGTGCTACCCAGAAGCTTACAGAGAAGCCTTCCTTCTTCACAGGCACTGGGTGGTGAACACCCACATACAGCTCAGACAGAGCTTTCTGGAGGGTGTCAAGGAGTCCCCAACCTCATACTTTCTTTTGTCATACCCTCAAATAATTTCTCCCCTCTGTTGCCGGGACCATGAATAGGACTAAGGGATCCTGGTGTCTGATCCACAGATGGCAATGTGGTGCCATGAGTATGATGTAGGACCCTACTGTTTAGAAGGAGGACATAGGATATCTCCTCAATTTATTCCTGCTCTGATCTATTTCTGCATCCATTTTCAACATCTAAAAGCATTTCTTGGGACCTCTTTGTCAATGCTTCATTGTGACACAGGACACAGTGAAGGGAACAGATGTGGTGGGCCAGCCTCCAGGGGTTTGTGATCCAAGGCAGAAGGACAGACAGTAGGAGCACAGATGAGCGCTCAGGCATGACCTGCAAGCCAGGACACAGGTGTGAAAGCTGGGATTGACACAATGCTGAAACCGAGGCTGAGCTCCCCCCTTTACATAGCCTGCTTCTTGTTACCACAGGGTTCCCTCTAGGGCTCCTTTAAACAGCTGGCTCTCTTTGTGCATTTCTAGTCAGATCTGATTTACAAAAATGTCTTGAAAACAACTTATGCAGGACCATATTGACTGTATACAGCTTGTGACATTGGTATAGGGAGATGTAGCCAATAACGAAATGTGAACTTGTATTTACATTATAAACTATCTGGGGACCTCCTTCCATTGTGCATAAATATGAAAAACCCTGGTTCATTTCTGTGTCTAGCTGAACACCTGGAAAGTGGTAGATGGTCAACCAATATTTATTAAACGAATGGATTAAAAACAAAATACCTACCCCATTCAAAGGTAAGATAGATAAAACTCATTTCCATTTTCTACTTTTTCTTTCTTTTCCACTCTTCCTATTCTTCCCTCTCCCCTTCCTCCTTTCCCTTTTCTTAAGCCTTCTTTCTCTTTCTCTTCTTAACATTTATCATTTTACTTAGTATGTGATTTATTTTGGCATATGGTATAAGGTGAGCCTTTACATATTTTTCCATGGGTATTAATAAATTCCCCAATGACATTTACTAAATAGTCTTTTCTTGCCCATTAACTTATGCTTCTTCAGGACAGGGTCTCTGGTTTACTAATCTTTGTCTCCAGTATTTGCTACAGGACATAGAATGTATATTGCCTTCTTATTGGGTTTATGGTGTATTTGTGTTGGCGCACTTAGTGCTTGTTATGGGCTGAATTGTGTCCCTGCAAGATTCATATGCTGAAGTCCTAAATCCTGGTACCTCAGAAGTGTGACTGTATTTGCAGATAGGTCTTAAAAGAGGTAAGGAAGTTAAAATGAAGTCTTTAGAACAGACCCTGAACCAATATGACTACTTTCTTTATAAGAGGAAATGAAGACAGGTATGTATGCATATAGAGGAAAGATCATGTGATGTCACAGAAAGAAGATGGCCATCTACAAGTGAAGGAGAGAGGCTTCAGAAGAAACCAACCTGGATCACTTTGATTTCAGGCTCCTACCCTCCAGAACTGTGAGAACATAAATTTCTGCTGTGTAAGCCATCTAGTCTAGGGTGCTTTGTTATGACACCCTAGGAAACTAACATAGCACCTATAAAATTAATATATTTTTATATTAGGATCTGTTTGTGGGCTATCTACTTTATTATTTTGATCTGACTGTGCATTTTACCAAATTATTGTATCATTTAAAATATGTAACATATGCATAGGAAAAAGAAAAGACAAGGGAAATATAGCAAAACGTTAACCCTGTTATCTCTGAGTGTGGGATTTGGGGTTAATACATTTTTTTTGTATATTTCAATATTTTCTGGATTCTCTATAATGGGTATGAGTTATTCTTCTAAGTAAAGTAAGACACTATTTAAATTCATATAAAGTTGTTAGTGTGTTTATAAGCTGGTAACCTAGCTGCGATACACAGGTGAGGTTTGTGTGTAGATGAGTTTTGCAGTCTCTGATGCTCCTTATCCATTTTTGAATTGCTGTAGCTTAGGCTTATTCTATAAAGATGTTTGTTTCTGAAAATGATGATTTGTTTGCATAATCTTCCCCTTTTTTCTCTTTATTGTACAACCGCAGTAAGAAGGCATTGTTCACATGAAGTGGCATAGTTCCTACTTCTATTCCTGTCACTGGCAGCATTATTTGCAATTGATTTTTTTTTAGCCTCTTCTAGTTTCCACACTTCCACTTATTGTATTTCATTAAAACTAGTTTAGAAATGCAAGGCATATAATTAGATTGAGAAATATGCTATCGATTTAGTTTTCCATTATGATGTTATCACATGTACAAAAAAGTCATTTGGTACAGTTGTTATGATGAATACCACAAAAAGAGACCTATCCCATCAGACTTAGTGTCCAGTGCCTGATGCAGGGGTTAATCTGCTTTTATTAGAGCTGTGTATGTCAGGTATCCATAAATGCCTATAGGCTAATAATTTCAACTGAATCTTTAGTAGACAAGAGGTTTTTCAGGAAGTCATATTAAATAAAAGCAAATCAATACTTAAACACTCCATTTTTAAGATTGCTTAATGGATAATAATCCCTTCCCAGCTCTGCACTGCACAAAGCGCACACGGCAGCTCTCTCTGGCAGGGAAGAAGGGCAAAGAGCATGAATTTTGAAGTAAGATGGAAGGGGGTCAAATCACAGTCCCATTTCTGTCTAGGAGAATGTGGGACCACTATTTAATAAGTATATACCATGAGCCAGGCTTTTAGAGATGTTATTTCAATCAGTCCCTACAAAGCTGTTAAGTTACTGGTCCAAGCTCACAGCTGCTAATTGACAGGATTTTAGTTCCCATCACCCCCAAATGTCTATGCACTTTCTGCAGTAGTACTCTTTTTCCTTTGGGCGAGTGTTTTTGAACAAGTTATTAAATGTTTTTGAGCCTCATTTGTATTCTCATTTGCTAAACAAGGATAATAATATTCCTTCATAAAGGGTTTTTGATCATTGAGTTAATATCTGTATAAAACTGAGTATCCTGCTTGGCACATAATGCCAGTAAATGCACTTACCCTTTCCCTCTGGTAACCTGGGATACCCTGGGAGTTATACCAGTTTGGAGGAGAGATATTGCTATTACTCACCCTTGTGTACACAGGTGAGGAAAATGCAAGTCTAAGAAATGATTTCTGATATAGAAAGGTTCTGTGTATTGGAATAGTCTGATAAGTTTGCTGCCCCCATACGTGCACAGCTTTCCCCATTATCAGCATCCCCCACCAGAGTGCTACATTTGTTTACAGCTGATGAACCTACATTGGTACAGCACTATCAACTAGAGTCCATAGTTTAATTAGGGTTCCTCTTAGTGTTGTACATTCTGTGGGTTTGGACAAATTTATGACATGTATCTACCATTATAGTTTACATAAAGTAGTGTTTCACTGCCATAAAAATCCCCTGGGCATTGCCTATTTATCCTTCCCTCCCCACTAACTCCTGTCAACCACTGATCTTTCTTTTCCAGACAGTCATATTATTGGAATCATACCAAAATGTAGCCTTTTCAGATTGGCTTCTTTCATAGTAATAATACATATTTAAGTTTCCTCCATGTGTTTTCATGGCTTGATAGCTCATGTCTTTTTAGCACTGAATAATATCCCATTGTCTGGATGTGCCACAGTTTATTTATCTATTCACCTACTGAAGGACGTTTTTCCAAATCCATGTTTTGGCAAATATGAATGAAGCTGCTATAAACATCCATGTGCTGCTTTTGGTGTGGACAGAAGTTTTCAACTCCTTTGGGCAAATACTAAGGAGTGTGATTACTGGATCATATGGCAAGAGTATGTTGAATTTTGTAGAAACCACCAAACTGTTTCTCAAAGTAGCTCTACCATTTTGTATTCTCACCAGCAATGAATGAGTCCTCCTAAATAGTGGTGTTGTCAATGTTTTGGGTTTTGGACATTCTAATAGGTGTGTAGTGGTAGCTCATTGTTGTTTTAATTTGCACTTCTCTGATAACATAGTATGAGGAACACCTTTACAGGTGCTTATTTGCCATTTGCTAATATTCTTTGCTGAGATGTTAAGGTCTTTGGACTATTTGTTCATTAGGTTGTTTGTTTACTTATTGTTGAGGTTTATCAGTTATTTGTATATTCTGGGTAATGGTCCTTTATCATATATGTTTTGTGCAAATGTTCTCTCAGACTGTGGTTTGCTTTTTCATTCTTTTGACAGTGTCCTTTATTCAGAGTCTGGTTCTAGGGAATCTAATCTAAGGGATTTTATTAATCAGCTGTTGATGCAAGTGTTGAATAAAAGATGTCATCAAAACCTCAGGGGCTTACCACATCAAATGTTTTATTTTTACTAACAATTTGGCTAGGGCTGCTCTACTTCAGTATTCAGTATTAAGTCTGTTCCATATGTCTTTTCCTCTAGGACCAGGAATTACCCAGGGCATCCTCTTCTCAAGACAAAAACCAAGCCACACTGGCATATTTAAAGCCCCTGTTCCCATCATATCTTTTGGCCAAATAGTCTATTGACCAAAGCAAATCACACTGTCAAGTCAAACATCAATAGAAGGAGGAATATCCTCCTTCTACTTCAGACATGTGGCAAAGGGTATGAATACAGAACTCTTTCATCATCATCGGAGGAGAAACGGGTAACCATAACCCAATCCACCACATTGCCATTTAGAAAGTGAAGGAGACAGTGTGCAGGCAAAACCAGCAGATGTGTACTCAGATTCATAATGTCATGGTAGGCTAAGTAGTGTCCCATAGATGTCCGTGTCCTAATTCCTGAACTTGTGAATATATTACCTTATATGGCAAAATATTGCAGATTGTTTAAGTTAAGGACCTCGAGATGGGGAGTTATCTTAGATTATATGGGTGGGCACAGTATGATTATAAGGATTCTTCTAAGAGGGAGACAGGAATTAAGAAAGGAGAGAAGGTGCAAAGGAATGTTGACAGCCTCTAGAAGCTGGCATAAGCAAAGAATGGATCACCTCCTGTAGCCTTCATAAGGAAGGAATACTGCTAACACCTTGATTTTAGCCCTGTAATACTCATTTGATTTTGATATCCAGAATTATAACGGAGTAAGTGTGTGTTGTTTTAAACCACAAAGTTTGTGATAATAGCATCAGTAGGAAACTAATATACTATATGATTTGCATATGTATTTTTTCCAAATACTTCAACTAACCCTATATAGTATGCATTATTTTTCCTATTTCAAAACATTATTCAGTGTTCTAAAACATTGAATAGCTGGCCCAAGGTCATATGGCTGACAAGTATTAGAGTCAGCATTCAAATGCAGTCAAACTCTAATATGATGCTTTTGTCATCAGTAAATTAGCTTATCTTCTGTTTTATGCCAATGGATAAATTAAGAAATAAACCTTGTAAGAGAATCCCAGATGCTTCATAATTCAGCAGGAGGAGAAGGAACAAACTTCTTCAACAATTGCCTTTGTGTTTTTCCCCAACTGTATTAATAAATAGTTGATATATAACACTGTGTAAATTTAAGGTGTATAATAAATTTATGTCATACACGCATTTTGTTAAATGATTACCACAGTAAGATTAGTTAACACATCTACTACCTCACATACTTACCATTTTTTGGTGTGTGTGGTGAGAAAAATTATGATCTACTTTTTAAGCAACTTCCAAGTGTATACTATAGTGTGGTTAATTATAGTCACCATGCTGTACATTAGACCCCACAATTTATTCATCTTAAAACTGGAAGTTTGTACCCTGTGAACAAAATCTCATTTTCTCAACTATCCAGCCCTGGAAAACTACCATTCTACTTTTTGTTTCTATAAGTTTGGCTTTTTTGGATTCCACATGTAAGTGGTATACAGTATTTGTCTACCGCTGCCTTATTTTGTTTGCCCTCAAGGTCCATCTACGTTTAAAATGCAGGATTTCCTTCTTTTTTTAAGGCTAAATTCCACTGTATATATGCACTATATTTTCTTTATCCACTCACCCATTGATAGACAACAAAGTTCCTTCCATACCTTGACTATTGTGAATATGCTACAGTGAACATGGGTGTACGGTATCTCTTTGAGATAATAATGTCATTATCTTTGGATATATATATAGTCCCAGTTTTAATTTTTTGAGGAACCTCCTTACTGTTTTCCACAGAGGCTGTACCAATTAACATTCTCACCTGTAGTGTCCCCACATCCTCATGAACTCTTATCTTTTTGATTAAAGCTATTTTAGCAGGGGTGAGGTGATTTCTCATTGTGATGTTGACTTGCATTTCCCTGATGATTACTGATGTTGAGAATCTTTTCATGTACCTGTTTACCTGCTGGTCATTTGTATGTCCTCTTTGGAAAAATGTCTGTTCAGGTCCTCTGCCCATTTAAAAATTAATTTTGTTATTGAGTTGAATGAGATCCTTATATACTTTGTATATTAACTGTTTATCAGATACATGTTTTGCAGATACTTTCCCCCATTCTGTAGGTTGTCATTACATTTTGCTGATTGTTTCTTTTGTTGTGCAGAAGGTTTTTGGTATTATGTAGTCCCATTTGCTTATTTTCACTTCTGTAGCTTGTGCTTTTGGTATCATATCCAAAGAAGTCATTGCCAAGACCATTGCCAGGGAGCTTTTTTCCTATATTTTCTTCCAGGATTTTTAGTTTCAGGTCTTACCTTTAAGTCTTAAATCCATTTTGAGTTAATGTTGGTGTATGATGTAAAATAAGGATCCAATTCATTCTTTTGCATGTGGATATCCAATTTTCCCAGCACCCATTTATTGAAGAGCCTATCCTTTCCCCATTGGTTCCCTTTTAAAATATTAGTTGATCATATATGCATGGGCCTAGTTAGTTGCTCTCTATTCTGTTCCATTGGTCTGTGTGTCTGTTTTTATGCTAGTACCACACTGTTTTGATTGCTATTGATTTGTGCTATAGTTTGAAATCCAGAGTGTGATGCCTCCAACTTTGTTTTTTCTTGGGATTACTTTAGCTGTTTGGGGTCTTTGGTTATTACATATGAATTGTAGGATTATGTGTTCTAGTTCTGTGAAAATTGCCAGTAGAATTTGATAGGGATTGTATTGAATATGTACATGGCTTTGGATAGCATGGCAATTTAACAATATTAGTTGTTCTGATGTGCGTACATGGGAAATCTTTCCTTTTATTTGACTATTTTACAATTTAATTTATCACATAGTTTTCAGTGCACAGATGACCCTTGAACAACATGAGTTTGAACTGCACAGGTCCATTTATAAGCAGATTTTTTCAATAATATATTAGGACATTTCTGGAGATTTGCAACGATTAAAAAAACTTTTTCTTTCCTCTACTTTATTATAAGAATACAACATATATTACATATAACATATAACATTCAAAATATATGTTAATTGACTGTTTATTTTATCAGTAAGTCTTCCAGTCAACAGTAGGCTATTAGTAAAATTTTAGGAGAGTCAAAAATAATACATGGAAATTTGAAGGTGCAGGAGGTTGACCCTGCCCCCACCTCTTTGGTTTAATTATTCCTAAGTATTTGATTGTCTTGGTAAAATTCTAAATGGGATTGTTTTCTTTACATCTTTTCTCAGATAGGTCATTATAGTGTATAGAAACACAACTGATTTTTGTATATTTATATCCTGAAACTTCACTGAATTAGTTTATTGGTTCAAATAGCTTTTTGGTATTATTTAAGAGATTTTCTATATATAAGATCATATCATCTGCAAATATAGACTATTTTACTTCTTCCTTTCCAATTTGTATGCCTTTTGCTTCTTTTTCCTGCTTAATTGCTCTGGCCACAACTTCTAGATCTGTGTTGAGTAGAAGTGGTGAAAGTGGGAACACTTGTCTTATTCCTGATCTTAGAGGAAAAATTTTCAACCCTTCACTGTTGAGTATGACATTGGCTGTGGGCTTGTCATATATGGCCTTTATTATGTTGAAGTATGTTCCTTCTATACACAATTTATTGAGATTTATTTTTTATCATTAAAGGAGGTTAAATTTTATCAAATGCTTTTGTTCATCTATTTAGATAATCATTTGTTTTTAATCTATCATTCCATAATGTGGTATATTACATGTATTGATTTGCATGTGTTGAACCATCCTTGCATCCTGGGAGACATCCCATTTGGTAATGGCATATGATCCTTTTTATGTGCTGTTGAATTGTTTGCTAGTAATTGTTGAAAAATTTGACATCCATATTCTTCAGGGATATTGGCCTGTAGTTTTATTTTCTCATAGTTTCATCTTCTGGCTTTGGTATCAGGATAATGTTGGCCTTATAAAATGAGTTTGGGAGTGTTTTCTTCAATTTTTTTGGAAGAGCTTGAGAAGGATTGTTAGAAATTCTTCTTTAAATGTTTGCTAGAATTCACCAGTGAAGATATGTTAGTATTTACTTAATATAGTTAGATGTATATTATTTACAATTGTATATTATCTTGATGAATTGACCTCTTTACCATCATATAATGACCTTCTTTTCCCTTTTTATAGTTTCTGACTTAAACTCTGTTTTATGTGATATAAAAATAAGTACATCTGCTCTGTTTTTTTTCCATTTTCATGAAATATCTTTTTACATCCTTAACTTTGAGCTTATAAGTGTTTTAAAGCTGAAGTGAGTCTCCTGTAGGCAACATATAGTTGGATCTTGATTTTTATCCATTCAGCCACTCTATGCATTTTTATTAGAGAATTTAATCAGTTTACATTTAAAGTAATTAATAACAGGTAAGGAGTCACTAACCATCTTGTTAATTGTTTTCTGGCTGTTTAGTGGTCCCTTATTCCTTTCTTTCTCTCCTGCTGTCTTCCTTTGTGAACTGAAGATTTTCTTTAGTGGTATGCTATGATTCTCCTCTTTTTCTTTTGTGTATCTACTGTAAGTTTTTGCTTTGTAGTTACCAGGAAGCTTTCATAAAACATCTTATAGTTAAAGCAGTCCATTTTAAGCTGATGACAACTTCACTTCAATCACATACAAAAACTATCCATTTACTCTTCCCTCTGCATTTTATGGTTTTAATGTTACAATTTACTTCTTTTTATATTGTGTATCCATTAACAAGTTTTTGTAGCTGTTGTTATTTTTAACAGTTGTCTCTTAATCTATACTGTAATTAAGTAATTAACACACTACAATATTATTGTACAAGAGTATTCTGAATTTGAGTACTTACCTATACCGGTGTATTTTATATTTTCATATTAATCAGCATTCTTTCATTTTAGCTTGAAGAACTTCTTTCATCATTTTATGTAAGGCATGTCTAGTATTGATAAATTTCCTCAGCTTTTGTTTGTCTTGGAAACTCTTCATCTCTTCTTAATTTCTGAAGGACAACTTTTCTGGGTAAAGTACTCTTATTTGGCAGTTTTTTTTTCTTTCAGTACTTTGAATATATCATTCTACTATCTCATTGCTTGCAATGTTTCTGCTGAGAAATTGGCCTTAAGTGGTGTTTGTTATGAGGATTGTTTTTCTCTGGCTGCTTTTAAAGTTATTTTTTTGTCTTTAATTTTAGGCAGTTTTATTATAATATGTATTGGAGAAGATCTCTAGGTTGAATTTCTTTGGGGGTCTATGAGTTTCTTGAATTTGGATGTCAAATCTCTTCCTAGATTTGTGACGTTTTCATCCATTAGTTAAATAAACTTTCTGCATCCTTTCCCATTTCTTTCCTTTGTTGCCCTTTTCCTCCTTTCTTCTGAGATTCCGCAGATGCACAGATTATTTCTTTTCATGTTATCTTATAGTTCCCATAAGCTCTCTTAACTCATTTTCATTCTTTTTTCTTCTCTTCTGACAGGATAATTTCAAACGAACTGTCTTCTACCTCACAGATTCTTTGTTGTACTTGATCTGATGTTGATGCTATCTATTGCATTATTTTCATTCCATTCATTGTATTCTTCAGCTCCAGAATTTTTGTTTGATTCTTTTCTTATGATTTCTACTTCTCTTCTAAACCTCATTTTGTATATGTTTTGTTTTCCTGAATTTGTTGAATTGTCTTTGCTTCCTGAGCTCACTGAGTTTTCTTAAATAACTATTTTGAATTCTTAATCAGGAAATTGCAGACCTCCATTTCTTTGAAGTTGGTTACTAGAAAGTTATCATGTTCCTTTGATATATCATGTTTCCTTGATTTTTCATTTTCCCTTAGTCTTTTCATTTGAAGAAGCAGTTGCCTCCTACAGTCTTTATTGACTGGTGTCAGGAGAGAAATAACTTCATTAGCACTATTAGGGATTCTGTATCTTTCAGTATACCTGCTCCATACTTCTTGTTCCCTCTTCTGGGGGAATTCTTATGATTGTATAGCTTCTTTTGATTCTGTAGAGTCAGGTCAGGTGCTGACAACCTCCTGTTTTCTTTCCCTAAGGCAGTGCTGAATATTCAAGTTTGTGCAGAATTGGCTGAATTTTTGTGTCTTCTCAGTAGCTGTTTGCAAAGACTTGCCCCCCTGTCCTCAGGGACATGCACAAGAAGTCAACCATGGGGTAGGATGTGTATAGGTAAAGCACACTGAGAATTGGGGTTACCCATGGGTCAGTTGGGGAATCCAAAGGTGAAGTGACCCACTGGTTCATGAGCAGGCTTCCTTACGGAGTCTGTGATGTAGTTAGTAGGATATATATCCCTTTGATGTCCTCTGAGAGGCTTGAATGTTGTTCTCCCAGCTACTCCCTGCTCCCCAGTTGTGTAGCATATCTCAGTATTCTGGATGTGGCAAGAAAGAAGTGAGTGTCTTTGGTAGCATCCTATACATCTGGAGAAGGCAAATTCACTTGCCTTTGTGGGAGAAATCATGGGCCTAGAGGGTCCCTCTTGGAACTAAACGTACTACTTTTGGGGAGGGGTGACACAGATACAGTGAAACTGTTCCTGTAATCCTATCCAATATCATATTTTCCCCTCAAGTGGTGTGCTGAAATTCTTGCTAGGCTACCAGACCTCTAGAAAGTCATTCTTGTTCTTGGGTGATTGTCAAATCAGTGCTTATTGTGGGTAAGATGGTAGAACACTCCTATTTTACCATTTTGATGACATCACTCTCTAACAATCACCTTTGTTTTTTGTGGCAGAGCCACAGGTTTTACATTAAGTTGTGTGGCATTCCTTGGGACTGAAAATATTTTACCTCTAAGAAGGATGTTATAGACTGAACTGTGTCCCTCCACCTATTCTTGTTTTGAAGCTCTAACCCCAAATGTAACTATATTTTTAGATAGGGCCGGCAGGTAGGTAAGTAAGGTTAAATGAGATCATGAGGGTGGGGTGCTAATCCAATGAGGACTGGTGTCCTGAGAAGGAGAAAAGATGCCAGGAGAATGCATAGAGAAAGGCCATGTGAGGACACCATGAGAAGGCAGCCATATGCAAGCCAAGGAGACAGGCCTCAGGAGAAACCAACCCTACCAGCACCTTGGTCTTGGATTTCCACCCTCAAGAAGTTTATGTGGTTGAAGCTGCCCAGTCTGTGGTGTTTTGTTATAGCAGCACTAGAGGATTAAAACAGATGATATTTGGCCTTTTTTTACCTTTATGGAGGCTCCAAATCATAATAGATTTGTTCTCGAAAGTTTCAATGATTCATGCCTTTAGTAATGGTAAATATTCATATTTATTTAAAGAAACTTTTGTTGCATAGATTAAATAAAATTGTTGGGATTCGAAAGCAGGAAAAGATTGGAGAATGAGAGGCCTGAAAAATGAATAGGTAAGTGGGAAAATGTGCTGTAAAGAAAGTCTCAGTTTCTTTTTTCTGACACTAAATGTGAACCTGATACATTTGTTCTTTTGCACATTAGTATGAGCAGCAGCAGGGCCACAACCACATCCTGAGGGCCTTTGAGATGAAAGAAAATGTGTGTGAGACATTTAATTAGCAAGAGAATCACACATTCTCAAAAAAGACATTAAAGAAATTGAAAATAGACAAGAATATAGAATTTATTGAACTCTAGCTCTGTGCCATGCAAGGTGCTAAATCATTTATTTTTAGAGTTTTTATAATGAATTATAGTATCTTATTAATTTTTTAGTGCAATTCTAACTGTTGCAACAAATGCCAGTATGTTAGTGGATGAACTTAGGAGAAACCTGCTTTTTGATCGCATTTTTACAAACCAGCATTCCTGTTTATAGAGAGTCTTTCTTCCATGTGGTGATTTGGCAATCAAAACTTGCCAGTTCTACTTTTTGCTCAGTTATCCTCCAGGGACTTCCACCAGGAAGAAGGGGAAAGAGAGGGGAGAGAAATACATTGGCTGCTTCACCACTTGGGTTCATATGTACTTTTTACATTTCGTTGGTTTCTGATGACTATTTGGAATGCTTCCCAGTTTACTCACCAGGATTACTTTCATTTTACGCAGGCGAGTCAGAATAAACTTTTATTATGTTACATCACTGATATGTTGGACTCTCTTAGCTACAGTGGCTACAGTTACTCTAACAAATCCACATGGACTCATCTAGAAGCAAAAGAAGATAGGAGATAAGACCCCTGATCATGCAATCACTTCTCAATGAAAACTGTTCCAATTCTTTGGAAATAGGAATATAGCTTTTGGGTGTTCGCTTTGCTGATTCTGCCCAACAACTCTCACAGTACCTGACATTACTGAATGAATAAATGGCCCATAATTAAATTGATGCGTATTTAGGAGAGGCTCCATGGAAGTTGATGTAGCTGTTCCAGACTAGCCACAGTATTTTTCATAAGCATGTTGTTTATATATGTTATTTCATTTAACTCCAGTGATAATCCAGTGAGTTAGGTTTCATTTTACTGCACTCATTTATTTGTATGTTGGTCTTCATTCTTGAACTGTGAGCTTCTTGCTGTTGGGATTAGTGCCCAACTTTTCCCAAGATCATTGGTGCCTAGCACAGTGCATGGCATATAGTGAGGACTCAGTGTCTATTGACTAAATGCATGGACAGGTGGATGGCTAGATACTGGTTAGTATCTAAAGGCCAAATGCATGTCACTGGACTTGTATGTCAGAACTGAGGAGCACAGTGGAATAGAGGAGAAGGATTTGGGAAGTAGACATGTGTATTAGGTGCAGGGTAGAAGCTAGGTACTAGACAGTACAGTTATCTTCAGTGGAAGAAGTTCCCATCAATAAATTCAAGCATAAACCAGAGACATGTGGTTTGGTGCTAGAGTCCAAGTAAGTGATGAGTAGATTCTCCAGGCTTAAGGAATCTGGGAGTTGTCCTTCAGATTTTCTAAACAGGTACTTGTGAATCTGTTGGACTAGTCATTTCATCTACAAAGATGCTGATTTAGTAAAAACCATGCATTTAAAATGTTTGATTATCTAGGATTGAAGAGTAATCAGAATTTTCTGACTAATGTCGGCACTTTTTAAAAAAAACATCAGATGCACCTATTTAAGTTAATCTTCCTCTTCAGTCTGGTTCCTCTCATCATCAGTCTTTGTAGGTGCACTGTTTGTTTTGTTATATTTTAGTATTTTTTCCCTTAATTCTTTTTCCCTACCTCTACTATTTCTTTCCTCTCCATGAGTGCTATACAAATAGTATATTTGGTATATGCCCCTTCTAAGTCATCTGCCACACAAAAGGCAGTAGAGTATACTGTTTAAGAAAGCAGGCATTGGAACCTGGGTCCAACTCCTCACCCTGTCAGTGTGACCTTAGGAAAGCTCAGTGTTTCACCTCTCTGTGTCTCAGCTTCGTTTGTGTATGATTATTTGATGGATGAAAATATGAATGTGTATATAGCATAAAATTGATGTCTTGCATAAAGTATGTGCTTATAAACCCTTGAAAATGTACATATTGTCTGTGCTTTAAATGGATATATTTATAAATCAATAAATATATTTAGTTTGCTTTCATTGCTGTTAAGGTCTATGGATTTTGATAAATGCATAGCGGCATTGTGACAAAAAAACTGATACCTACCCTCTTAACACATTTTTAGGTGTACAGTACAGTGTTGTTAACTATATGCACATTGTTGTACAGAAAATCTTTAGAACTGTTTGATCTTGCATGACTGAAAGTCTATACCCTTGGGAAGCGGTGACTCCCTTTTTCCTTTCTCTCCAACCATTGACAACCACCATTTTACTTACTGCTTCTTTGAGTTGACTACTGTAGATACCTCACATAAGTCGATTCATGTAGTCCTTGTCCTTTTGTGACTGGCCTTTTTTTTCACATAGCGTAAATGTTTACGAGGTTCATCCGTGTTGTAGCATATGACAGAATTTCCTTATTTTTTAAGGTTTAATAATATTTCATTGTATGTTTATATTTTTCTTATCCATTCATCCTTGATGGACATTTTACATTATTTCCAACTTTTGGCTGTCGTGAATTATGCTGCCATGAACGTGGAAGTGCAAATATCTCTTCAAGGTCTTGTTTTCAATTCTTTGGATAAATACAGCAAAATGGGATTGCTGGATCATATGGCAGTTCCATTTTTAGTTTTTGAGAAAATTTCGTACTGTTTTTCACAGTGACTGCAACATTTTACATTCCCATCAACAGTGTGCAAAAGTTTTATTTTTATTACATCCTTACAAATACTTGTTATTTTTTTCTCTCTCTCTATCCTTCTCTCTTTTCATAATGACAACCCTAACCATCGTGAGGTGATTTTTCGTTGTGAGTTTGATTTGCATTTCCCCGATGATCATTGATGTTGAGTATCTTTTCATGTACCTGTGAGCTGTTTGCATTCCTTCTTTAGAGAAATGTCTATTCAAGTTCTTTGCCCATTTTTAAATAAAATTATTTTTGTTTTTTGTTTTGATATTGTGTTGTACTTTTTGTAGCTTAATTCATTTGATTTCAATCTTCCTTATTTTTAAATAAATGTCTTCAGAGCCAAAATTTTCCTTTAAATGTGCTTCACTTTATTTTCATCACAGCTATTATTATTTTTACAAATTGAAGGTTCATGGCAACTCTGAATTGAACAAGTCTGTTGCTCCATTTGCTCATTTCATGTATCTTACATTTTGGTAATTCTAACAATATTTCAAACTTTTTGTTATTGTATTTGAATTTCTGCAATCTCATGGTAAAACTTTAATGGATGAGGAGTTGCTTCTTATGGATGAGCAAAGAAAGTGGTTAATTCAGATGGAATCTACTGGTGAAGGTGCTGTGAAGATGATTAAAATGATAAGAGATTTAGAATATTATATAAACTTAGTTGATAAAGCAGCGGCAGGTTTTAAGAGGATTGACTCCCAATTTTGAAAGAAGTTCTACTGTGGGTAAAATGATATCAAACAGCATTGCAAGCTACACAGGAATTGTTCATGAAAGTAGAGTCGATTGATGAGGCAAACTTCATTGTTGTCTTAAGAAATTGTCACCACCTCTTCAACCTTCTGCAATAAGCACTCTGATCAGTCAGCTGCCATCAACATTGAGGTAAGCAAAAAGACTATGACTCACTGAAAGCTCAGATGACGGTTAGTATTTTTTGGCAATAAAGTATTTTTAAATTAAGGTATTATATTACATTATTTTTAGACATAACTCTATTGCACACTTAATAGACTACAGTATAATATAAATGTACTTTTTAGATGCACAACTTTTGGAGACCAAAAAATTCATTTGATTTACTTTATTATGATATTTGTTTTACTGCAGTGGTCTGGAACCAAACCTACAATGTCGCTAGGGTATACGAGTACTGTTATAATTTTATCTCATAAATTTTGTTGTATAGTTCTTTTATTGTCTTTCAGATCCAGTTTTAATAATTTCCTTCTGACTTAATTTTAACCCATAGATTACTACTTAGTAGTAGTATTTAAATTATTACACATATGGGATTTAAAAGTTATCCTTTTGAAATTTATTTATGATATTATAGTATAGCAATTGGAAAACATAGTTTTCACCATTTTGACTCTGTTTTTTACTGAGCTTTCAGTTTGTCTGAATTCTATGAATGTTCCAAGCATACTTGAAAAAAAAATGTAATCTTCAATTAATCAGTCTGGAGCTTTCTTTCTATATTTGTTCAGTGTTAATCATATGGTTCAGATAGTCTGTAGTGTTTGCATTTTTGCTTATATTTTTAGTTTCTGTTATAAAGACATTAACATTTACAACTTGTGTCATGTGAGTTGATTTTTATAGTCTGAGGCTATGTTATTAGGTGCAGATGTGTTTATGATTGACATATATTCCTACTCTCTAATATTGCTTTACATACTTCAATTTTTCATTTTGTTTTAAATTCTATTTTGTCTCATATTAAATTTGATGCTCAAGCATTTTGTTCTTGGGATAAATTTCCATCTGTTTATTTTTAACTTTGTTTCTCTTTAATTTAAACCTATCTTATATTCAGCATATTACTAGATTAAAAAAACTGGAGAATATCTTCGAATTAGTTAGTTTATGCTATTTTTATTATTATAAATAATGCCAAGGTTAATTTCTACCACATTATTTATATTTCCCAATAGGTATATTTTCTTTTTTTTTTCTTTCTTTCTCTTTTTCTTTCTTTCACTCTTCCTATTCTTCCTACTTCCTCTTCTTTATTATTAATTCCCTTTATTAAGTTTGTATTTTCTTATGCCAGTTCAGAAGTTGTGTGATATTCATTCTTATATATAAACAATAAGTCAGATAGATACAAACTTCGTTTTAAGTTCTTTTCCTTCAAAATAAAAATATTACATGATTTTCTTTTTGTAATGTAGGTATTGAAAGTTTTCATATCAGTTTGATTCCTCTCCCACTTTAGTTGAATTCCTTAAACTCTCTGGAATTAATTTTTTTTCTCTTTGAGAATTGGGTATTTTGGATATTTTTTAAAGTATGTCTAGGCATTTAAATGTCTGTTCTGTGTTGAACTCTATGATTCCTTTTAATCTGAAGTGTTGCATAATTTTTTGGGGGGAAAATTAGCAGTCATTGTTCTTCAAGTGTTTTTCCTTTATTTAATTTCTCTCACTCTGAACTGACTACCATTAAATATTGACACCTCTACATCTCTCTCTTGTATCTCTAACTTTTTATTCTTTTTATTTGAAATTTCTTAATATCTTCTGGGATGATTTTTTTGGGGGTCATGGACAAATAAATCACTCTTGATTCTATATTCTATTATTCAGCCTCTCTACTGAGTTCTTTATTACAGCAATAAATTTCTTTTACCCAATAAATTCCAGGGATTATTTTTATACTTGTTTATTTCTGATTTGTTTTCCATTATGCTTCCATTTCTTTTGAAAATATTTAATTATACTCCAAAAAATTGTTCTATTTGTTTCATTTATTCTGTTGCTACTTCCAGTATCACTGGCAGGTGGACCAGATGAAATCCATTGTTTGCTTTGGCTGTGGCTTTTTCACAGCCCAATATGCTAGTCAGCCTCTCATGGGAGTCTGTGAACCTTGTTTTCTATCTATCTATCTATCTATCTATCTATCTATCTATCTATCTGTTATCTATCACTCTATATCTATCAATCTATATCTATCTAATATACTATCTATCTATCATCTATCATCTATCTACCTATCTATCTATCATCTATCTATCTATCTATCTATCTATCTATCTAATTTATCTATCATCTATCTATCTGTTATCTATCACTCTATATCTATCAATCTATATCTATCTAATATACTATCTATCTATCTAGCTAGCTATCATCTATCTATCTATCTATCTATATCTATCATCTATCTATCTATCTGGTTATCTGGCTATCTATCTGACTATCTAATAATCTAATTAGTCTGTTTAAGAGATTGAGAGTAATTATCTTTTGCTAGCTCCTAGAAACCCTGGCTAGAGCACTATGTGCTTTAACCTTTTAAAATGTAATAACTTTAGGAATTAACTAGAACATACACTCCCTGGGCTTGTTAGCTCAAAGAAACTTTTTATATGAAGTAAAAGATTAAAATGTAATACTTTTTATGCTGTAACAGAAAAAAACTGTATTTGTGAATCTGTTGGCAAATGATGATTTTGATTAAGCTGGAAAACAGATTAGAAAGGAGGTTTTAGGAACAAATGTTACCTTGGAACCCGGTGTCATACACACCTCTTTCCCCTAGTGAGTACAAGTACTTGTTTCCAGTGGAGCCTCTTCTTCCCCAAGGAAGAAGAAATGTGGAAGATGTTTCAAAGAGTTTAGCTGTTTATTTAATTTTTTTATCGCTTGGTTGTTTTCCCTAATTGGAGAAACCCTTGTCTGATTAATGAACAATTTCTGGCTCCGTTTCAGAATCTGGCCGCAGTGCATTTGCTATTTGATATTTGAGAGATGTACAGCATGTTCACAGTGAATTTTCTGACTGAAAACAGTAGAGTTCAAATAAAGTCAATTAATTCACACAGTGAATGGATTGAAGCCCAGAATTGTGTGTCTTGTGGAGGCCTTTTTGCTCCACCTGCCAAAAGATACCTGTTCATAAATGCAGTACTACGATGGCAGTTACAACTTGGTGTGATTTTCTTCCTCTGGTGTTATGGTTGATCTCAGATAAGTGAGTTACATTTTACATACTTTTCGCACCTTCTTTCTTGCACCCTTTCTTTCCCAATAATTCAGTCTTTTCTTCCTGCTTTAACAGAAATGATCTTCTCACCTTCATTTTCTCCCTCACTTCCACCTACTTCTTTTCTCCTCCTTCCTGTTTCCTTCCTTCTCCCCTCAAATCTTCTTCAAGTTCTCACTCTCCATGCTTTCCTTTCTCATCTCACTCATGCTTGTCCTATTTCCTTCTTTTTTTCCTCCCTTCCCTCTTCCAGCCTCCTCAGCTGAGGACCCTGCAACTGCTCTCCTACAGCCTCAGGAGCTCAGTCTTTGTGAGCACATGCGGCATCTCATTCTCCTTGTGCTTCTGTTTCCACAATCTCCTTTCAGTGGGTGTCTAAGGGAAGCACTAAGCCAGGAGTGCTCACTGAGCCTTGGCTTTCACCTAACTTAACTATATTTCTTGGCCCTGAACCTACAGCTGTTTTTTTGCTATTTGACTTTTTTTTTCCACATTCGGTTCCTCTTTTTTTTTTTTCTCCAGGTCCATACCATATGCAAGCCCTGGCTTAACTCAGCCTGCTTGGCTAGTGATCAAACATCTCTTTTGAAGTCTCATTTTTTTATTTTGGATGTTGTTCTTGATCAAACAAAACAACAATAAAAAAAACAATCTCATATTATGAAAGGCTTGGTAACCAGGACTCTGAATAAGTCTTATTCTGACTTCAAGCCTAACAAGCTGCCTGGAGATTCCTGTAGCTGTGTCTTCCCATGATATTGCATGATAATGGACCCCTTGTGTACACCTGGTCCAGGCTCCACCTGACCTTGCTAGGTCCTCCCTGACACTCTGTGGTGATACCCTAATTGAAACTACCAAATAAGTTGCTCTGGTCATTCCTGTGTCAGCACAGCCCTATTTTCCTCCTTTACCAAGTCATCCCATTTGTATTTCTCCCACCCTCTCTTCACTTCCAGTCCTATTTCCTTCTCCTTCGGCAGAAAGATGGACCAGAATTTGAAGCAGGAGAATAATTGACCCCTCCTTTCTTGAAATATGATTTTCTTTCGGCTTTTGACCAATCTATATTTTTTTCCTACCTCTTTATTCTTTTCTTTTTAGTATTACTTGCAAACATCTTATCTACTGGATCTTTAAAATTAGAGTTCATGAGACCTTGGAGCCCTCTTCTCACACTCTTTTTTGTACTGATCTGATCCATTCCTATTGTTTCATAAGCCATCTTAATGATAGTTTGCCTAGTGATCTTCACAGTACATCTAGTTTTGTTTGTTCTGTATGCTTAAAGTTAATGGGCCTAGTTCCCAAATTAGTAAAATGAGTATCGTCCTTGATGTTGTTGTGAACTTTCAGTAGCACAGGGTTGGCAACATTTCCCTGTAAAGCATAAAACACTAAATACTAATGGTTAACATTTACTAAGAAAAATCTGTATTTCAGGAACTCCTTTAAGCTTTTTATATGCCTCCTTTAATGAATCATCACAGCTTTGTATTAGCAGACGTTGCTATTGTTTGCATTTGATAGATGAGGCAACATGCTAAACAACAACATATTAGTCAGGTATTGATTTGCAAGATAAAGAAACAGACTTGTCTGATTTAGGAAAAAGAATTTTATTAAGACAATTGTCAGGTTGATTGGAAAATTGGGTTCAGAGGATACCCACCAAGAACACTACCCAAATTCAACTCCAGGAAAGTCGTTCATAAAGGAAAATGTTGCTGCTACCAGCACAGAACTAGTGATTAGAGGCATGGGAGACCAACATTAGAGCTGGGATGGTATTTTGCAATGGTGACTTCTACCAGAGGATTCTCCATGGCCCTACTGCCCGTTACAAACTTTTAATTTAAAACCCATGGTGGATGCTGCTGATTGGCAGATTCAAATGCTCAAGTTCTGTCTGCCGAGGAGGCTCTAAAAACAAGCATCCAGTTTCTTTGGTTTCTATGCTGAGAATTAGGCTATGCTCTAACGGAGACTGACATGAGGAACAAATGTAGGTAACGGGTAATTAGAAGGAGTGGCAAACGCCCACTGGAAGACTTCATCCAAAGGCAGAGTGCTGAGGTGCTGAAGGAGGATTTGCTAGGACCCAGGAGAGAACGACTCTGCCATGCTGCCTCCTAGGCCAGAAAGAGGAGCTGGTAGAGAAAACTTTCCTAGCAAAAGCATGGAATGCTAAAATACAAGTGTTGGAAGGCTCCTTAGAGGCTATCTAGACTGGAATTCACTGTAAACTCCACTTTTCACCCCCCACGCCCCCCAGACATACTGTCTTCACTAACCCATGTTTGGCAAGTGCTGTTCTGGCAGACTGGCTTGGCGCTACCTGACTCACCCCTGCTTCCTAATCTTGGCATCTGAGCTTCTGATTTGGCATCTCCTAGATTTCTGAGTTTTGGCTTGTGTTGCCCTTGGCTTCTGTTACTGTTTCCTGCTAGATAGCATTCTTTTCTTGTAAGTATACATGTTTTTGAAACAAACATAGTGAACTTCTCTTATCTCTCAGGCTCTTTAACATATATTATTTAATTTATCCTTATTATTCCTTATTAAAAAAATTGAAAAGGAGGCACTACTATTGCCGTGTTGCCAATAAAGACACACTGAGGTTTAGAGAGATTAACTAATTTGCCCAAATTGCCATATCTTCTAAATAGGATATTTGGGATTTAAACCCAGCATTGTCTGACAACCGAAGATGTTTTTAGTTCAACAGATCATCTCACTGTATCTTCTAGTTACTCTATTTCACTGAACACTGTTTCTAGATCAGGGAGTTAGTTTATGCTCAGAGGGCTTGCCTTGACCACATTTCCTGACATCTTGCTGTTTATAACCCTTTATGTTCTAACACATCCTTATATTCAAATGGTGGACATCTAATTTTTCATCTTCCCTTTGGATATCAACTGAGGAAGTGGAATTTTCCCAGAAGGTTTCAGAGTTTCAAGTAAAAAGGATACATTTCAGGTGTGTTAATAAAAGCTGCAATTCATACACTTTTATTCCACTATTAATTAATAAATTAATCAGAGAAATATATATCAAACAGCTACCATATTAGAAACATAAGATTTTTATGGTGTTTAATCTCTTTAGGTTTTTTTTTAGTTCCATTCCTTTTACTTTCTTATCCTTTTATTGAGACATGATTGACATATAATTCTATACTAGTTTCAGGTATACAATATAGTAATTTGATATCTGTATATATTATGAAATGTTCACTACAATAAGTCTAGTTAATATACATCACCATACATAGTTACAATTTTTTTCCTTGTGATGAGAATTTTAAAAATTTACTCTCTTAGCAACTTTCAAGTATACAGCACAGTACTATTAACTACAGTCACCATGCTGTGTACTCATTATCCCCATGACATCTGTTTTATAAGTTTGTACCTTTCTACCATCTTTACCCATTTTGTCCATCCCTCACTCCCAAGAGCGTCTGGTTACCACCAATCTGTTCTCTATGAGTTCATTTTTGTTTTATGGCTGAATAATATTCCATTGTATATATAGGTCACTTTTTCTTTTTTTACCCAATCATCTACTGATGGACACTTAAGTTGCTTCCATGTCTTGCTATTGTGAATAATGCTGCAATGAACATGGAGGTGTATATATATTTTTTAGTTTTCATTTTAAATACACAGAAGTAGAATTGCTGGAGCATGTAGTAGCTCTATGTTTAATTTTTGAGGAAACCCCAAACTGTTTTCCATAATGGCTGCACCAATTTACATTTTCACCAGCAGTGCACAGGGTTCCCTTTTCTTACATCCTACTCAACACTTATAATTTCTTGTCTTTTTGATAATAGTCATTTTAACTGGTGTGAAGCATACCTCATTGTGGTTTTGATTTGCATTTCCTTGATGATTAGTGATGTTGAGCACGTTTTCATGTACTTGTTGACCATCTATATGTCTTCTTTGGAAAAATGCCTGATTTCTTCAGTTAGACCAACAATTTTGAAAATGATCCACATTGGAGGACTTAACACTCCTTATTTCGAGACTTACAATAATGTAGACAGGGTGGTACTGGTATAAAGAGAACAAATACATCAATGAAACAGAATAGATAGTCAAGAAATAGACCTATGTTATATGTCAATATCTTCAACAAAAATTCTAAAGCAATCAGTGGGGAAATGATGGTCAGTTTTGAAAATTGTGTTGGAGGAACCAGAAATCCAGACAGAAAAAAAAAACTCTTAATTCAAACCACACAAAAATTAACTCAAAGTAGATCATAGAACTAGATATAATAGCTAAAACTTAGAACATCTAGAGGTAAACATAAGAGACAAATATTTGCAAATTTGAGGTAGGAAAAGATTTCTTAACTAAGGATTCCCAAATTTTAAAACCATAAAAAATGGATGAATCAGACATCATCAAAATTAAAAACAACTGTTTTTTGAAGACTGTTGAGAAAATGAAAAAGCAACCTACAAATTGGGAAAACAAATTTAATAATATGTATATCTGTTAAAGGACTGGTATTTACAATATGTAATGAACTTCTACAGCTTAATAATAGGAAGGAAGACAACCCAATTAAAAATAGGCAAATGATTTAAACATATACTTCATCAAAGAAGATATATGAATTGCCAATAAGCACATGAAAAGATTCTCAACATCATTAATTATTAGGAAAATGCAATTTAAAACCAAAATAAAATACCGCTGCCTCTGCATTAGAATGACTACGATTAAAAAGACTACAAGATCAAGTGCTGGTAAGGAGTTGGAACAACTGACTATCTAACTTGTTGCTGAGGAGAATATAAAATAGCATGACCACTTTGGAAAAAAGCTTGGTCATTTCTTATAAAATTTTACATATAATACAACACAATCTTCTCCTAGTTATTTACCCCAAAGAAATGAAAAAGGAAAACATATGTCTCCACAAGCTGTGTAAGGAAGTGTTCATAGCAGCTTTATTGGTAATTAAGCTGAAAACAGTCTAAATGTTCATCTCTGGGGAACTGGAAAAATAATTTTGTGATATAACCACATAAGGAGCAGTACTCAGCAATTAAAAAGGATGAAATACTTTTAAATACATGACATGGGTGAATCTCAGAAACATATTGAGTGATAGAAGCCAGACACCAAAGTGTATATACTGTATAATTCCATTCATACAAAATTCTAAAAAATTCAAATTAATCTATAGTAACAGAAAGCAGATCAGTGGTTGCCTAGGATAAAGGGTTGATGAGATTGACCATAAAGAAGCATGAAGGAGCGTTTTTTGAGGGTTGCAAATAAATATTCTATTTCTTCATTGTTATGATGTTGATCTGGGTGTATGCATTTATCAAAACATATTAAGTTGTACACTTTTAAATGGATATACATTTTATTACATATAAATTATACCTCAATAAAGTTGATTATTAAAAATACAGTCAAGAAAGAGACATTTGAAGGTAATTCAAAACAAAATGCATTTGAATGAATTAGACAGAATTGATATCTCAAGATACCTGAGTTTAACAGAGATAATACCTGTGCAATATATTTGAATTTGTTTTGCAGGTTAGTAAAAAGTAAAAGCATATTAGACTGTTATTTTTAAAAGTAAACATATGCAAAACTAAATTAAGATAAAATTTAGTACCCAAGTCCGTAAACAAAGGATATTTACTCCTATAAATATCCAAGCTATCAATCTCAGTTTTTCAATCAATGTGAAATATGGGTCAGGTTTTAGATGATCTTGAATGACTGAAGAGTTTCAAGAGGTTTTATAAAATTTTTTTTTTTTTTGTGGGTCATGGGCAGGAAAAAGCTGTGGTCTAGGTCATATTGAAAAATATCACATAGAAAAAAGAAAAAAAAGGGAAAAGAAAAAAAACAAAAAAACAAAAAACAAAACAAAACAAAATATCACATAGGTGAAAATACATTGCATGGTTTTCTAAAGCAGTGGCACCTATTGTTAATAAAGAAAATGGCCAGTTTCAAAGTTTCTGCTTCTATTTGATTTCCATGATTCTCAGCCTGAATGCTGAGCTGAGTCCTCCAGACCTTTGAGCTCTGATCAAGAAAATGGAAAGCATGCCTCATGGAAGTTATCTTCATGCAGGGAGGAATTAGTCAGTCCCTGGAAGACAACTGTAGAAATAGTTGCTCGACACTATTGTTTTTTTTAGACTCTGAAATTTCCAGCCTGAACTTACAAGCACACTGGTGTATTGAGAGATGTTCGTAGGTATTGCACTCTAAAAAGAAAACCAAATAAAACCACAACCAAACACAGGGCTTAAACAAAATTAAATGGATCTTTTATTGCTTTATAGCTTTCTCAAAGCATTTGATTTACTAATACAAATTATTATTCAAGATGGATGTAAATACAGTGTAGGATTTTTCAGGTTTATCTGACCACAGAACAGTCTTTTTTTTTTTCCGAACCCATATAAACATCTCAAATATGTGTTCTGGGAACAGTTTAGGAAACATTATTGTATCCTATTTGTTTCTTAACTTTTCTCTTAACATACATCAAGGATGCTGAAAAGATACGTCCATATTCAACTTTTCCTGGTTCTCGTTCAAGCTCCTTTCTCAAATGACCAAAATCTCATGCTGAATTGGTTTCAGACATCCGATAGAGAAAACATATCATTTCCCTACAGTACTGCAGCTATGACACAACAGCCTGGATCTGATTAGTCCATCCAGTGCCACAGCCTCTGCGGGGCTGAGCCAGAGCCCTGGGTATTTCAAACAGACATTATTCTGAGGTAGAGTTCAGCCTCCTCAGGGCCCAGCCAACTCCTGCACCTCAGAATCTCAGCCTGCTCATGTAGCACCCTGTCCCTTCCGGCGTCCACTATGGAACTCCATCGGAAAGGAATCTGGCCCCCCAGCACCTCATGAAGGGCCCTGATGTTTGTCCTCTTGCAGCTCAAAATCTTCCATGAGGGTCTGAGCACACTGAATGTGCACACTGGTTCCCATTTCTGCCTAATGATTGTTTCTGCTGTTCTGTGCTGCTTACGGTGCATGAGGTAGAGATTATCAGCCCCCTTAATGATGAAGAAACCAAAATTTAGAGAGATTCAAGGATTTGTCCAAGGTCATAGAGTGGCAGAACTGGCACCTAAATCCAGATATAGATCACCTCAAAGACTGTGTGGGTCCTCACTCTTTTTTGCAACCTGGTGCCAAATAAGCATGCCCAGCTGGCTTTCAGGTCCTGGTTTGAGAGAAAACTCTCCTTCCTCTTTCTATTGGAATGCCTCATAGTATACTTCAGAATGGCTTTATTTTTATTTTATTTTCTTCCCTTTTAAAAAAGGACAATGTCCAAGAAATTCTCTTAAGGCTACCTCACAGCATCCCTGATCCAAATTCTAAGTGAAGAAACCTTTTGAGAGCTGGCGATTATTTTCAGCACCATGTTAAGACGTGCCCTCCAAAGTTGATGTGTGAGATTGAGGTCCCCAAGCACATATTCTGAACATGGATAAAACATTCCCCTCTTACACAGTGTGAACAGAATCCTCTTACAATCCCTACATACTGCTTCTCACATATTCCAAAATTTAACAAAGTAATTTCTTTATTGGATGGCAACTAGCATTACACTCAGGATAAACACAGTGTCTGCCCAGAACTTTTTGCATGTTATCATAACTTAGTTTATTTTTATTCCTAATAATAATAATAATAATAATAATAATAATAATTTCTGATGGTATGAATGAATACATTCTTTATGTTCTTCTAGGTCAGAAACTTTTGCTGCTAATCAGATCCCTCTGAGTATTTGACACTAAGTTTTGATTCCCATGCCATATCCTTAGAAAAATAATGCTTTAATTTGATCATGAAAGTTACTGTTTGAATAAATTTTTAAGACTTCAGGCATCTAGTTACTTAAATGGACTCAGGCAGTATAAACCAGAATCCCTGACTTTCCAGAGTCTTCAAGGGTCCGTGGCTTCTGCCAAGTGCTCACTCAGTTCTATACTTGGCCTTAACTAAGTCAGCTCCAACACACCAGATCTTTAGAATTACATGCATAGTCATAGGATTTCAATAAAGAATATTTCTGCATGAGGCAGAGTACTTATGGCTGTAACCTGATCTTGAACAAACTTTCTATCATTCTTTTATAGAAAACTGTAGCCTTTTTATAGATCTTGGTCTTTTGCAATCATACAGGCTTCTATTTGTTGAGGGGCTTTTTTGTATCAGATATTGTAAATTTCTTTTATTCTCATAGTATACCTACAAGGCAAGTGTCATCAATTCCATTTTATAGATGAGGAAAGTGTGACTAGAACAATAAGTGACTTACTTACTCCTTAACTGCTATTAAATGATATAACTAAGGGATAAATTAGGATTTGTCATATACATACAATTAAGATTTATTCTTAACGTAAATTGAGAATTTACTATATTCCAACCACTGTTCTCTTGGGTTGAATCACATGAAATTGCTGATCTTTCACCTACAAAATAGCAATTTCATATGATTTAACCTAGTATTTGTCTCATTTGATACTAATAATAGCTTTAAAAAGCAACTGCTATTAATGTCATTTTGTAAAAGAGGAAGTTTGAAGCGTAGCTAGGTTTTATAATATGTATGGGGTAAAACAGTCAATAATTGGTGTGCCTTTTTTTTTTCTTCTATGAAACCTTCTTCACCATGAACTGGTGACTATGATGAAGTGATGTGACACTTCTTTTATCCCCAGTGGTGGAAATTCTGAGTTTGTTAGTTCATTGACATCAGTCAATATATTGAGCACATGTGGTGCATGTGAATCATATATATTCAATCTTTGAAGGAACAGTGAGGTGGGAAATTAAGCTAGGTAGTCCAGATTGGGGTTTAAAAAAACCCCAAAGGTAATGAGATAGATTTTCTTCAGAGCCTATGTAGGCAGATCTTGAAGACTGTTCCTAGAGTACTGAGAAACTTGCTATTATTGGAACAGTATGGAGCTTTTCAAACTTTCTATTTCTAAAGTAACTACATCCTTTGGATAGTGTAGGTTCCAGTGTGTTTGTTAAATAGTCACTTTCACTGTTCTCTCTCTCTGAATGCCCAGTTCTACTCACTAGCTTTTTAAAAATCTCAGATCAGTCACCTTCTCCGTAAGGCTCCTCCAGTTTTTTCCAGCTGTAAGTGAACTGTCCCTTATTTTGGTTCTCATTTCATTTTGTTTTCACTTTTTGTATGTCACCCGTCACTGTCTCTCCTAAATTATGTTTATTTGTTCATCCATTTATATATCATTTACTAAACATCTATAAAGTTCTAGTCACTGTTATGGGCCCTGAGGATATAAAGATGAAAAGACACAGTTTCTCCTCAAAGGCAGAGAAGCAGATAAGTCAACAGAATATTTCAATACAACTGTCATTTGCTGCAGCTCAACACACCTGAAAAGTGCACTCCTATTAGTCCTAGTTGTGCATGATGGCTGGGATTCTGGGGGATGGTATGGAGTGGTAGGAGGGACAAGGGGAAAGACGGGAAGAGCTGTGCTGCCCTCACCCAGGATTGGAGATGATGGGGAACGCAGGAAGCACGTCTCTCCAGTCCAGCCATCTCTGCTGGGCATCAGTACAAGAGGTTAGCACAGATGTTAGTGCCATAGTAGGGAGGTGTGTTCACCCTGTACGTGGAGCTTCCGTGGGCATGTGTGGGAAGACTTCTGGAAATTGACATTGGAGTTAAGTCATAAAGATGAGTTCACTACTGCATGTGTGTGCTGATATGTTAAAAGGCAAGGTGAGCAAGAATTGAGTGGTCAAAAGCAAGTAGTATCCAGATAAGGGCATTTTTAGAAAGTCACGCTTAATGGTCAGGAGAATGGGAATATGTATGTGTTTTATATCCACCATTAGCCTTGAACTGAGGGCAGAGGTTTTATCCCTGTCCATATCCTGGTACGCCGGACTCCTACAGCATCATTCTAGAAGCTTTGGAATTACACTGCATTGTAGCACCTCTTGTCTTTCTTCTGTGTTGGCCAGCTTACAGGGCAGTGAATTTCAGGAGAATATTGCCGGTTCTCAGGGTGTACTGAGGAAAGAGATGGAGTTACAAGAGAGGCTCTGTTTGGAAGAAATAAAGGAGTCTAAATCCATTATCATAAGGACACTCAAATATAGCTTCTTCCTCTGAATGGTATTTGTTCCTGTTTACTTTCTTCCTTGTGGCACCGAGCTGGGCTGCATTTGCCATTTAGACATAATTACTATTTTTTTTTTTCCCACAGTTAAGTGGAGCATTTGAGCACAGCTGAATCGCTGGGAGCTTTGGTGGAAGAAATCTATTAGTGGGACGGCTTGAAACAATACACAAAAGGCCCCTGCGTGTGGTCTGCCTTCCACGCTTTCGACATCCTTAAGTGGAACAATAAATCTCCAAGTCAGCGAGAAGGCAGAGACTCCCAGCCAACGAGAGGAGAGCCGCATTTTTATCTTTTATTCATTGGCAGGAACATTAGCTGTAGGAGGTATTCAAATCACACTTTTATTTAAACAAACACAGCTGGATCTCTGCCTCTTAATATAGCAATTCTCTAATGAAAAATAACAACATAGTATTTATCTCTTTTCTTTTGTGTGACTCTCAATTTGCTAAAATTAGGCAGACTTCAATCCCATACAAAACTGGCATGTTTTCGTGACCAGAGCTCATCCCAACTAACTGCAAAATTATAACGGGGATATAATTATAGGAGGGCATGTGAAATACACATCCTTCTGCTGCTGTAAGCTATATGGGGTTATACAATTATGTTGTAATAACATCATTTATCTTAAAGGAGTCAGACAGCTGACTTCATTTATTTAACTTGAGCACTCCAATTATGTGCTGTGTCAGTTTAACATAAATGCCTTGCCCAAAGAACGCAGTACAATAATAATAGTAATAATAATAGTAATAACATGCATTTATATAGCACTCTATGGAGCACAATGCATTTTTACAATTGTGATCTTGCTGGGGCCTCATAGCTGTTCTGTAAGGCAAGTATCCAGGCCTGTGATTCTGTGTGCCTCACTTTACGGGTGAGCAAACTGAGGTTCAGAGAAGTGAAGTGGAGTTCTCAGTATCACATTTGGTAAGAGCTTAAGACTTGCATTTCTCGATTTGGCCTTCTGGGATCCTTCTGCCACTCTCGCCCGTAGTACCAGATTCTGGATAGCATGATACCCTCATTCTCATCTCTTATCCCTATTCTACTTCACAACCACCATTAAAGGCATGCAGAACAAATCTGTGCTGGTGGGAATCATAGGTATTAATTCTATGACTTTGGAAAATTAAATTAATAATGTATATCCTAGATTCCTTGTCAGAAGAAAAGAGATAATAATACTTCCTGGGCAGAGGAGCAGAGTTGTTTTAAGGGTTAAATAGGATAATGCTAGTAAAGTACATGAGTAGGTGCTGAGAAAGTGAGTTTATTTTCTTTCCCTGCAGGACAAGAAAAAAAAATGTCATTTTACACATGTTGAAATTGCTGGACATTTGGCTTGGCTCACTGGCCCAATTCACTAAGCTGGTGTCAGGGCAGTGACTGAACTTCACATCCTCTTCTTTCCAACCGACTTGTCATTATTTTTAATCATATTGTAGTTATTTACGTGGTCGCCATCATTTTTTGTTCTTTTCCAGATTTTTACAAAATCCATTTGCTTAAATATCCAAAGATGGAATGAAATACTTGTCTTTTATTTGAACTAAAATCTTTAGATTCTTTGCCTGAACGGAAGAGACCACAAGTGTGGCAAGAGCAGAGTTTGGAGTCAGGAAGCTGTGTTGATGGCAATGGTTATTAGCTATGAGAATTTAGGCAATTCTCTGATTTGTCTCAGCCTAGGTGTACTTATTGATAAATATTATTTCATTCTGAACTTCCTGAGAGGACATCTAAAGTACATATTGTTTCTAGAAGAGAAGAAAAAACTTGTAAAATAGTAGATTTGATTCACCTCATGCTAGGCACGTTTAACACATTGTTCAACAAACAGTGTCACATTTGACCCCATAGGATGATATGTTTCCTGTTTTACAGACAAGGAAATGGAGATTAAAAGAATTTTCAAAGAGTTAT
Organism: Smutsia gigantea; assembly: GCA_032199065.1. Lineage (NCBI taxonomy): Eukaryota > Metazoa > Chordata > Mammalia > Pholidota > Manidae > Smutsia > Smutsia gigantea. The sequence continues at coordinate 177,287 of JAVSCE010017731.1, read as the reverse complement.
TAGATTTATATTTGGGTGAGTTCTACCTAATGGTGTGCGTGACTTAATTTTCAAATTTCCTGAATAACTAAGAAATTAAATTGGTGAAGATAGGTGGTTTCTCTTTGGATGCCTCTAATTTACAAAATGCAAGGTTTTATAAACTTTATAATGGTTCCTAAAGGAACCGTCAAAGATATGGTTTCTGTAACATTAGTGTTTCTGACTAGGCCAGCAAGAATGGGGTTTCTTAACTCAGGAAACTTTACTTAGTGAAGGCATTTCAAATGTCTCACCTAATACGGCCTAGGGTCTCAGGTATTTTTTGGTGGGTAGACGGAGGCACAGAAAGATAAAATGAATTAGGAAAGAATAGAAGAAGCTTTTACATCTATGTCAATGTTTTTTTTTCTTCATCCCTTCTCCCCACCCCCTCTAATTCATACATTTAATTTGCTATCATTTGAGTTTAAAAAAATTTTAAAAGGCCTATACTTTCACTGCTTTCTAGGAGCTTGCAATGCATTAGGAGGAACATCATATGAGAAAGCATTACAATGTGATGAGATTGCAGTGACAGAGATGAGCATTAGGTTTAATGTTGGTTTGAAGGTGGGGACTATCAATTCTGCTTAAAGGCTGGAGTCAGGGAGCCTGCCCAGATGAAAAATCCCTTGAGCTGAATTTTTTCTAGATGCTTTTAATTGTAAGTGATAGAAAACCTATATATATATGATTTCATCTCAGAGGGGCTATTATTATAAAGACACGAGGGTGGTTTCATAGTAATCAAGAATAGCAACATGGCAGGGTCCAAGGAAAAAGTGGATCCATTTATTTGAACATTAATAAGATGTCTCTTCAACTTTCATCTCTGTTTCACTGTTGCTGTAGACTGGCTGTCTCTGTCTCTTGGTGTCTTTAGCAGGAAGTATTATCTCTGACACTTCCAAATGTTTACATCTTATAGCTTCAGACATTGGAAAGTAGCTTTTTCAATTAACTGTCCACATTCCAGAGTTTTGATGCTAAAATTTCTGGGGAAAGAATTCACTGGTTCACTCTAGGCCACCAGTCAGATGTAGCTATGGGGAAGAGTTACTAAATAATTGGAAGCTTCCACAGGAGCTTTATCTGGAGTTGAAAGAGGCAGATCCCAAAAGAAGTGAAGTAGAATCAGGTTACTGATCTCATAGATGAGTGGTTCTTAAAATGTGGTCCTGAGGATCTCAAGGACCTTTAAGGGGATTCAGGAAGTCAAAATTACTTTGTTAATAATCCTAAAACATTATTTGCCTTTTTTTTCTATGTTGACATCTGCACTGATATTACAAAAGCAATAGTAGGTAAACTTGCTGATAAATTTGTGGGAACCAAATAGTAGCACCAATCTCTAAGCTTGTCATTGTATTCTTTAGCAACTTACACTCACAGCTTAAAATTCCAATCTAATTTAATGCTCTTCAATAAAGGGTAAAACCATAATTTTATTAACTATTAACCCATTTACATGCCTTTTAATATCTATGTGCCAAGTTAATTATGCCATAAAATTATTTTGTTGCATACTGAAATAAAAAGCCTGCCTTAAGGAAAAGTAGTTGCATAATTGTTTGAGTTGCAAGCTGAACTAGCTGCTTTTTTTCATGGAATTAATTTTTATTTGGAAGAGTAGCTTACTGAAAAACTATGCTCACACTTGGGTGTTGGGCAGACAAATTTATGAGAAAACAATTAACATTATTTGTTGCCAGTGACAAAATTTGAATCTGTAGATAAAAATCAGAATTTTGGAAAACTTGTATCCATTGCTGTGAACTTGATAGTTCCCATCAATGACTTTTCTGATGATATTTGTAGTGATAGTAACAAATGTGATTTCTTGTTATTGTAGAGTCTTTGTATCAACATTTGGAAAGTCAATGTGGCTAAGCCAATATTTTTCAAATACTCATGCCTTCATGCTACAAAGACCACGGGTAAAAAATCCATTCAAGATTGACCAATGAATTTGAATGTAACAGTGTATGAAAAGCACATTAGTATGGTTTCAGATTCTACACAGCAACTAACCTTAAAGAAGCTTCTACTTACTGAGTTTTTACATAGATTCAGAGACTAATATCCACAACATTCTCCAGATTTTCTTAATATACTTCAGCCAACACAACTTATCAAAATAGATTGAATGCAGACACAGATATGAAAAATCTTTGAAGCCAGGAATGTCTTCCATTAAGCCAGACACTGGAGGAATATGTGGAAATGTAAAACAATACTACACTTCTCATTAATTTTTTGAAAATACAGTCATTTTTCATAAAATATTTTGTATGTGTTAGCATTCATTCTTATTTATAAATGAATTAATCTGTAGATATTAAAAATTATTCCCCAAGCCTCTAAATGATAAATATTAATACATATAACTAACATAGGAAGTGGTTTTGCAGTCCTCAGTAATATTTCAGGGTAGATTCTGACTCTGAGACCAAAACACTTGAAAACTGTTGCCATAGATACCCACTACAATCTTTAAATATGGACAGGAGCAAGTAAGGTAGATGAGAGATGGAAGAGTGTTCCTGTGGAAAGACAAGAAGGTATGCAGTGGTGTGACACATTTAGGACCTTAAGAAGAGACACAGAATATGTGCAATATGGAATATGTGGAAAATGGAATTTGTGAAGTAGATTAGGGAGAGAGAGGTTTGAAGAAGAAAAATTCTCTGATAGGCAATCTGGAGCCTTCAAAAGATTTCAAGTAAAGAAATGATGTGATTGGACTTGGGTATAGACAGGACACCTTGCTGGCAGTGTGAAAAATGGGTCCGTGCCATAGATAGAATATTTGTGTTCCTCAAATTCATGTTTTGAAATTCTAACCCACAAGGTAATAGGAGGTGGGCCCTTTGGGAGGTGCTTAGGCCATGAGGGTGGACCCCTTATAAATGGGATTAGTGTCCTTGTCAAAAAGGCACCAAGAGATCCTTTTCCCCTTCCATCATGTGAGGAGACAGCACAAAGGTGCTATCTATGAATGGAAGTGGTTCATTATAGGAAGTGGTCTTAGCAGACACTGAATCTGCTGGCCTTGATCTTGGACTTTCCAGACTCTAGAATTGTGAGAAATAAATGTTTGTGGTTATAAGCCACCTAGTCTATGGAATTTTGTTATAAAAGCTGGAGATGATTAAGACAGTAGACAACAGGGTGGAGTGGGGGTTTGGCAAAACTAGACAGGGAAACAAGTTAGGAATTGTGGCAATATTTCAGCACAGAAAAGATAAGGAACCAAATTAAGGCAATGGTGGTAGGAATGGGAAGGAAGGGGTATGTTGTTGAGATTTTTAGGAAACAGAATCGAAAACAATGTCTTGAGGGAGGCTGTGCAGAGTAGATTTCATAGCTGCAGTCCCATAAGAGGTGGAGGTTAGGCAGATAATATGTCTAGGATTCTCTAACATGGACTGTCTCCTGACCTTAAGGGAGTAGCATGTAAATTCCAGGTTCCCAAGGTTTTTTGCAAAGTTGCAGTATCAGTTAGGATTAGATTCAGTTGTACATAATAGGAAATTCAAAACAATAATGACTTAAACAAGAGAGGTGTTGTCTCTCATACAAGACATTCAGCCCAATTTTTACTTCACTACTGTTAGCACATTGCTTTCATTCTTAAGGTCACCTCAGTGTCCAAGATGGCTGCTGGAACAACATCACATCTGCATTCCAGGCTGTTGGCAAGGAGGAAGCAGGGCAGGAAAAAAGGGCTATGGGCATTTGTGGATGTTCAGTAGGCTATGAGGATTAATTAAGATTCTTGACAAATAAAATAGCATGATGTGAAATATATTTTAGAAACTTAGCTTCCTTTAGCAGCTTTTCTGCTTTGTACTTTCTTCTCATTATCCAGGTCTTTTAAACTTAACCGCACTCAGCTGCAAGAAGTTTAGGAAATGAAGTCTTTAAGCTAGATTCATTGCTAAATATCTCAAATAATTTCAGGGTTAATTCTTTTACAATGAAGTGTGGGGCAGATGTTTATTGGATGACATACAGCAATTTCTGTCATGTAACAATGTTGTTATCCGAATTCTTTATCTTTTCCTTTTATCATGAGATCTTCTGAGAGTGGGAAGGATACCTACATTTTTATTTGGAGGTCTTTTACCTGGCAACCCCAAGTTTTCATAACATAACCTGAGAACTGAGAATAGAATAAATGAGTCTATACTGTACTGTAGACTAGACTATACTGCTTTTATCTCTTAACCGATTGTCCTATTTATTTGCATATTTCACTCCAATCCTCCCTACACACTGTGGTAAGATTAAGGTTTCTAAAGTATAACTCACATCATGCAATTTTGTCAAGAATCTTAGTTAATCCTCATAGCCTACTAAATATTCACAAATGCCCACAAGCCATTCAAAGTCCTCTTGCAATTTTACCAAAAACAACATTTCTACACATATCTCCCATGCTTAGCCAAATGGGGCTGAACCCCCTTTGGGAAATCTAACCTCTGTGGGTTTGTTCACGTTGCTTTACTTTTTAGAATACTAGCTGTGCACCTATGTGAGCCAGTGAAACCAACAGGGTTTCTTGAATTCCAGTCCCCTGTCAACACTGTACTTTGATAAGACATCATAAGACCCAACTATGTATACATCACATTCCACATTTCATGCTTAATGAGCATGTTCCTCCAAAAAATGCTCAACCATTCATAATATTCTTAGGGAAGGTAAGGGTGCTTAGAAGTGCAAGAGTCTAGGCATGTGCGTAAGGTTGCCCTTACACCTCTTACACAAAATTCTACATTATGTTCTTAGCCTGAGTCCTGCACCTACTAAGTGAACAATTTTTGTTGTTATTGTGTTGTTGTTCACTGCTCTTACTGGTGCTTCCTTTGACCTTACTCTTAACAACACAAATGCTTTTTGATTTGAATGAAGGCATGTCAGCATCATTTGCACATACACCATTACTCTTTTTTTTAGTATATATAAGTAACTTTACATACTACCCATCAACAGAAATAAAAGCCCTTGGAGGATTATCAAGTGCCAGGGCTTCTTATTAATAAGGAAAACTTTGTGTTCACATTAACACACTGATGCTCTCATCTGCTCTGGGCTTCTTTGAAAAGTGATAGGTTACTCAGGCCCTTGAAAATATACTTTTCATTATTGACTCCTACCAGCTGCCATTGGAATTGTGTTGTGAGAACACAGCAGACCAGAATTAGGACACCTGAAAACTCTTCTTTGTCTTTGCCCAAATATCCACAGTATGGTGTAGTATAAATTATGCAGGCAGTTGATTCAGAGACTGATTCATCTGTTGTACCATATAATTTGCAGTACATTGACAGATGCTACATAGTACTATTAAAAGTTATTTCCTCATCAATATATGGAAAATAGCATCTATAGCATAGTGTGCTTTTCACCCTGGCAATAATCCTTTTAAAAAGGGCATTTCCTGTTAATTACCGTCATTTAAAAGGTTCAGATACGTTAACTAATTTACTCAGCATTGTTTTCTAACTCAAGTTAGGTAAATGTCCATTCTGAGATTCCATTCTATCTCTCTTGGTTTCAGTTTTTATTACCTATAAATGTATAGTAAAGATCCTATATCAATTTGGAGCACTAAATGAGCTAAAAGATGTGAAGAATTCTGATACATGGTAGGTGCTCACTAGGGATTGTTCTTGAGAAATGCAGATCCATCCTCTATCAGTCTAGATTTTCCTCATCTTCTGGCAGCATTTCAGCTAGTCCCATTAGTTGCCTAGTGGAATAACACAGGCCTTCATCCCTGATAGGAATGATCCCTTAACTGCCTAAGGGTTAAGGGATCTTAACCCTTAAGGGATCTTGTTGGGTTATGGTTGCTGTCATTACCCATCAATGATTATTACTTGGCATGGAAATATTAAAAGACCCTTCAGTGTATTTCTTGAGTTCTGTGAATGGTCTTCCCTGCTCCCCTCATCACATAGTAACTACTTTCATTGCTTATTTGTTTACTGGAAGGATATGGCTAAAGTAGCTGGGTCAGAGTCACAGTGTTTATGACTTTCCATTATTGAGTTCCTTGGTGGATGTGTTCCCCATCTCAAAGAACACATGTGGGATGGGAAGCAAAATTCTGTAAGTGGGTCCCTGGATGTGAGGAGCCATACCTACTTTCACTTCTTCATACTTGGCCTATGTACTCTAGCTGTCATAGATACAATGTCATGTATTGTTTTTTGACTCAATGCCTTTTCCATATTCTGGGAGTTGGCAAGCAAGGCAAGGTGATGTGTTATTCATTATTCATTGCTTTGTAAATGCCACAAATATGGGTCCCAGATCTCTCAGTAGTTGGGTACACTTGGCCTCATGAAACATTTCCAGTCAGGTTATACAAAGATCCCAGGCCTCAGAGCATTCCAGAAGAAATGAGAAAGAGAGAGATTTTGTTTTCTTGGTGTGCTCCAATTTCCTTGATCTCATCGGTTAAAGTTAACCTCATTAGGAATTAACACTTCTCAGTTGTATCATCATTCCCTGACTGATACATTATTATTAGCAGTACGATATTATTAGTACTGTTTTATAGTCATTATTATCTCTATGTTAGGAGAAAAAGGGGTATACAGATTTACATATGTGTCTACATAGCTCTCTCTCTCTGTCATCTACCATAGTAAATACAATGACAAATATACTTAATGGGAATGTTAGACACTGAGCAGGAAGAATTCATCCTCTTGGGGGTCAGAAGAGGCTAGGAAAAGAGAGGAGGGCTTGCCTGGAAAGTAAATTTCAGTCATGGAAACAGCATGAACAAAGACTCTCAGTCAAGGTGGAGCATGGAATGTGCAGGAAAGCAGTTTGGTACTATTGAAATATGAGACTTAAGGCAAGACTTTCATGTCAAGTAGGGGCAATATCATATAGAGATATATACTTCTATTAAGAATCTTGAAATCAATTGAAATACTGACAGCCTACTGAGTTGTTATCCTTCATTTGCATAATGGGAATAATAGCAATACTTACCTCACAGTTGTTTGTTAGGCAGGTAGCAAGTGTTCAGTGAATGTCAGCCATTATTAAGCAGCAGGGAGCCATGAAGCCCTTCCAGTGACAGAATGACATGGTTAGATTTATGACACTGGTATAGAGAATGGATTGGAGGAGGTGAGAGTGTCAAGTAGAGAGATGAGTTATTTGCTGATATGATGTTGCAATAACCCAAGGGGTGATGGTGGTCTAGACTAGGCTAGAGTCAATGGGAAAATAAAGGAAATATTTAAAAGGCAAACTGCATGATAGATAGGTAACTGATTGGGAGGTAATTGATTGGAAGTGGCAAATAAGGGGGAGGGTAGACTGAAAGATCACATCCATGTTCCTGGCTTGGGTGACCCTGCACCTGTGATGAAATGAAATAAGATAGGAAATACAAAAAGAAAAAAGAAGAGAGCAGAGAGTTTTAAGATGCAGTTATCAATAGTGCTGATTTGAGAAGGACCAGTAAAGAAAAGGACTGAAATGTATCCATTGTATTTCTATTAGTGATATTAGTGATAGTACTTTCAGGGAAGCAGCTGTTATTATTATCTCTTCTTTACAGAAGGAAAAACTGAGGTTCAGATTTGTGAGAATCCCTTAAGGTTATGTAGCTGGTTGGGTTCAGCATCCAATGTGGGGTATTCATTCACTAAAAATAGCAGCAATAACAACAAAACTCTTACTTAGTGGTTGTCATGTAGTGGGCACTGTTCTACAAACTGGGAGCCTAAAGAATAATGCACAGGTCCTGCCTTCCAGAGCTCATGGTTTTGGGAGCCATGCAAAGAAACAATTGTGAATTTACAACAGAGCTGTGTTCAGAGTACAGGGGCAGCAGACCCAAAGAAGGGTGCGTGCTGCCAAGTGGTGAAGCCATTCATCTGAAAGCTAGGAGTGGAGGTGAGAGTGAGAAGGAAATCTAAGGAACTATTTTGCAGATGCTATAAGATGTGGGGAATGAAATTTTGCTCCCTGGATGAGAGAACTTATTATTATTAGGCTGAAAAAACTTTAGCCTTATTTAGATGTTATCTGTGGAAACTGGTGGAAAGTTTTTGAGAGAGATTGATGAGTGAACCTGGGAAGTGAGAGGTTTAATTGGTACAGAGAATGCTATTTTTTTCTTTACAGGGTTTCCTGGACATAGGGTGTTTGTTGAAGCAAAGTGAACTAAGAAGCCAAGGAAAGGCTATAAGGTTCTCTGAATGGGAATAGAACAATGGTTCTTCAGTCCTAAGGAGAGTGAAAAGGAAGACTTTAGCAGCTCATGGGGCTCCATGTCAAAGAGCCCAAAAAGGAGAGCAATGGCAAGAGGGTGGAGGAGTCCAGGAGACTACCAAGCATGGAGGGAGACTTCCACCTAGAGAGGACGTCTGGGGAATGTTCTACTGCTGTGGCTGAAGGAGACATGGCTGTCCCTTTCTGAGGTGTTCTTTCAGATGTATAAGAGGTGAGGAACAAGTCAAATACCACTCCAAAAGAGCCCACAATGTACCCATCTACATAAAGTTCACTCTATTCTCCACTTATTAGGTGTGAGTGTGGGCAACTTGCTTAACCTTGTTATTGCGATTTCTTCATCCATGAAGTGGGATTCTAGTCAGTTGATCTCAGAGGTACTGCAAGTACTAGATGAGTTAGTACATGTAAAGTGCTTAGAACTGCATCTTTCACATTCTGCATTCCATCAGTTCTCAGAGGCCATCAGCTGTTACATTCACCATTATTCTATGTACCACTTAGAGAGAAAAAAATGCTTACCATTAAACGGTGATACATTGTTGATCATAAGCCACACTGCTGTTCAGAAAATATTGGAATATGAAAGAACATATTTTAGAATTTGTGAAGTCTGTTAGTGAGCAGTCAAGAAGCATTATATCATTATAATTATAGTTATTATTTATTATACTTGTTATTATTATTTGTGGAAAGATGCACCAGACAAAATCAATATAAGATCAAAGATGGGATCCTTTTACATTTATTATCAAATGTGATGAGTTATATATGATGACACCTACTTCCTCTATTTTTCTTTGTATCCTTATCAAACCCTAGAATAATTAAACCTGGAAGAGGGAAGAGAAGAGTATGTATTCAGGGCTCTCTTCAGTGGTTGTGCATATTGTGTGCTGGACAACCGTAGGCAGAGCGGGTCTTACAGTAACTGTATGAATCTTGCTCCCTGGAGTTAAGCATTGCATATTCTGCACAGAGCTATGCCATTTCCCTGCATGGATTTCACAGCCCAGGCTGCTCAGCTTCATCTCTGACCTCCAACTCTGGTACATAAGGATCACAGCCCAAGGTTTAGCTGGGAAAAGGAGAAGAGGTAAGTTTCAAATCAGTTTTGAAATTAAAGATTTAAACTGTACATTGTCATGAAAAATGATTAGAAATGAAAATCTCCCAAAATGTTGTAAAGAAATTGGAAAGGGTGATTTACCAGATTGAAGTCAAAGGTGTTAATGGAAAAAAAGTTAAAAATAGTCATGTTTTTACCACATCATATTGGAAATCTTCAATAATTTGGTTATGTAAAATGGAAAATAATATACGGCTTCTTACCTAGAGGAATCTCCACCCCTAAACGAAACAAACAAGTAACCATGAGCTAAGTGTTAGTGCAGAGGAGAGTTGTAGAAGATACAGGGAAGAGACAGGGATTAGTTCTGCAGGGGCAGTAGAGATGTCTTTGAAGTCAATGTTTAACCGGTCTAAAACATGATAAGTGGAACCCCAAACCATGTCTGATTTCTGTAAATGGTAAAAGAAGATATTTTTGAAGAGGAGTCTCTTGGTGTGTTATGGGCTGAAGGCTCATGCCCCCCAAATTCGTATGTTGAAGCCTTAACCCTCAGTGTGATTTGGAGAGAAGGTCTGTGATGAGATGATAAAGGTTAAATCAAGTCATAAGCATGGGGCCCTAATCTGACTGGTATCCTTACAAGAAGAGGAAGAATGACACCAGAGAACACTCTTTCTGCACTCAGAGGAAAGGCCATGTGAGAACAGAGGTGATAGGAAGAGAACTTTCATCAGAACTCAAATCCTGCTGGACTTAATTCTGGGACTTCCAGTCTTTAGAACTGTGAGAAAATAAATTTTTGTTATGTAAGCCACACAATCTATGGTATTTTGTTATGGTAGCCAGGAGAAACTAATACACTCTGTTTTCTGGCTCCATTCAACTAATTCCAATCCACAATTATAATTTTGATCCATAATTTCCCAACCTTACAGAAGAGCTTAGCTTTTGCTTTGCTTTTTATACACCAAATTTTATTAGATTCTCACAACAGTCCAGTGAAAAGAAGTTATTTCCCCTCTTTTACAAAAGAAAAAATCCTGAGGCTCAAAGGGTTTCAGCTAGTAAGTTGGTTTAAGGTCACTCCTGTTTCAACTCAAGTACAAATACTGTTTCAAAGTAGGGGCAAGGGCCAGGAACTTGGCAACCCTAAATCATAACAATTGCAACTCCCCTCTTCAGCTATATGCTGATTGACATAACAGCAAAAAAAAAGTTTTTTTAAGTAAAGCAAAGCTTTTAGAGATTTAGCAACTCTTTGAAGCCTTATTACCATAAAGTTGTTGATTTTTTTGGAAGGCAGGAAGGAAGGGAGAAGCATTTATCATAGTGACTGAAAAGAATAATTCCAAAATATATTTGATCTATCTTCTATTCAAACTATTCTTTCCAAGGATGTGTTTTCCAAGTAGTTATACTAAAACATCAATTAAGAGCCTTATCAGGTATGGTAATGCCTCAGGTGCAATTTGGAAAGGCAATTATTAGAGTGTAAAGGCAGCTTCAAAACCATCAAGCAAGCATACTCAGTCAGTCGTGGTGTTGAAGCGAAAATAGCAGCAATTGGCATTTGGAACTATTATCTGGAAACTTGTTCAAATTGATTTGGGAGTCCAATTTCTACAGCAGAAATGAGAATTCCATTTCCGGAGGGTCCTCCCACCTGCCAGATTACTGATCATCTCCACACCAACCCACAGTCCATTTTAGCCCCCATGCCTCTTACTCACAGAATCACAGCAGGGTCCTTACACGTTCTGTGAAAACACAATTCTGCAGAGACTTTTCTCTAGCCCTCTCCTACTACATTTTTTCTTGCCTTTCTTCAAACTGTATTTAACATTAATTTGTCATCTGGATTGGTTATTGATCACACTGGAGGAACTTGCTAAGAGGCTCCACTCTTTAAAAACTTATCTTGCTTCAATTTACAAAGGACTTTAGTGGGTCTGAGCTGCCTGAGTAGAAGGTGTTAAGGAAACACAGGCTTGTCCTGAGAATAGTAAACCCTGTGTCAGCGTTTTCCAGGTGAAAATGAATAGAGCTCCTTACAGTTATGCTGCCATTTGCCATTTAAAAAATATCTTCCCTTACACGATCTTAGTTATTTTTACCTTTTCCTTCCCTCTCTCTCTCCCTCCCTTCCTTTCCTTTTTCTCTCCTCCCTTTCCTTTTTCCATCCTTCCCTTCCTATTTTTCCTTTTCCTTTCTTTCTCAATCTTTTCTTCTGCGAACATTTAATGACTGCTTGGCACCATGCCAAGAACCACGTGAATTCAGAATCAAGACTGTTAGTTTTAAAGGGCTCAATGTTTGTGGGGTTGAAAACAAAGAGGGGATTCTAATTTAGATTGATAAAGTCTATAAGAGCAAAACGTTTCCTAGATAAGAAGCCTCTGACCCCAAGTGAGCTGGGCATTAGAGTGAGAATAAGGTTCAGAAGGGTTTTCTGCAAAAGGTGACCCCTGAGCTAAGTTCTGAAAGGAGGAATTAAATTCAGATGAGTGACAAAGGGGAGTAAGAGTTTCCTAAGAAAAGGGACCAGTAATGCAAAGGATTGCAGATAATGTTTGCTTTGGGGAAAGTATGACTAGTTAGCTATAGCTGGTATTGAGGGTTGGGGGGTGGAAAAAGGGGTTAGGTTGAAGGTCAGACAATGAGAGGACAAGGGTCTGGTCGCATAGGCAGTGGTGAAATCATAAAAGCTCCTGTAGGCCACATGAAGGAGTCTAGATTGAATCTTGAAGGGAATGGATTGTTCTAAGGGAAGTGTTGCAGTCTGTTTAAACTCTAATTAGATTTTTAAGTCCCTTGTCTGCCTCCAAGATCCAGCCAAATGTTCCGGGTGTTGCTGCATCCTCACACTTCACCTGACCTATACGCCGCTGTTGCTTTGCAGAAAGTAGGAGAGCAGTCGCTGAGTCAGCCCTGCAGGGAGGAGCGTGTGTAAGGAACATGGATTATTCATGGGGCCTGTGCACTGTTCCAGGTGCAGTCATGATTGCCATGGACTGGGACCATTTGTAATGCAGAGGCATAGCAAGAAAATCCATTTTCTCATTTTCAGAGCCAATTTTGTCTCCATGCTCCTGCCCATGTTACAAATTTAGGCTAATAAAGTGAAACAGGAGGCAGAAATGCAAAATGGAATTTCTGATGACTGCAAAAGGAATTTTTAGATGCCAATTTATAAACTCCTTTATTTGGAAAGAAACAATTCAGAGAATACATCTTGAGGTCTTGTGGTATAAAACAATGGAGAATGAATTTTGAAGTCAAACAAATCTGTGCTTGAGTTCTCTGACCTTGGGCATTTCAGCTAACTTCTCTGCACCATAATTTCCTTATCTGTAAAATATGGGTAACAATGCTGTGGGAGGCAGGATTATTAGTCCCAATTCTTCAACTATTCCTGTATCCTTGACCTTTACCTTGTGACTGCAGTTGCTCCCACAAAAGGAAAATCTAGTGGGATATATATTTTCCTATTCTTTTACTTTGAGTTTTGTTATATGATTTACTTTGGCCAATAGGATATGGAGGGGAACTTACAGTGTGATAACCTTAAGAGTTATCACATGGTTCTCTTTCCTCTTGCACTTCTGCTATTTCCCAGAGAAGGACTTTCTGAAAATTTTGCAGCCTCTTCAGCTTTGACCCCAGTGAAGCAACTTACACCCAATCCACAGTAAAGAATAAAGCTCAGCAGAAACTGCAGCTTGAGTCAAAGATGTTAAGCTGTGCCCCTGTTGATCCACAGAAATATTAGTTAGAAGGAATAATTTTCACTTTAAGCCACTGAGTTTTATAGTGACTTGTTATGCAGCAATAGCTAACTGATGCAAGCACTGTGGTAGGTTGCTTCTAAAATGGCTCCAATGATCCCTCCTTCATGATAGTCACCCCCTTGTGTAATCTCCTCTCTTCTTTTTTTAATGTTACATACATATGTGTGTATATATTTATTTTTTAATTGTTTTATTTATTTTTATTAAGGTATTAATATACAATCTTATGCTCAGGTTTTGCATGAGCAACATTGTGGTTATTACATTCCCCCCATTATCAAGTCCCCATCACATGCCCCATTACAGTCACTGTCCATCAGCGTAGTAAGATGCTATAGAGTCACTACATGTCTTCTCTGTGCTATACTGCTTTCCCTGTGCCCTGCCTATATTATGTGTGATAATCATAATACCCCTTAATCCCCTATCCCTCCCTTCTCACCAACCCTCCCCAACCCCTTTCCCTTTGGTAACAGCTAGTCCATTCTTGGGTTCTGTAAGTTTGCTGCTGTTTTGTTCCTTCAGTGTTTGCTTTGTTGTTATACTCCACAGATGGGTGAAATCATTTGGTACTTGTCTTTGTCTGCCTGGCTTATTTCACTGAGCATAATACCCTCTAACTCCATCCATGTTGTTGTAAATGGTAGGATTTGTTTTTTCTTATGGCTGAATAATATTCCATTGTGTATATGTGCCCCATCTTCTTTATCCATTCATCTACTGATGGACACTTAGGTTGCTTCCATGTCTTGGCTATTGTAAATAGTGTTGCAATAAACATAAGGGTGCATATGTCTTTTTGAGTATGGGATCCTGTTCTCTTAGGGTAAATTCTTAGGAGTGGAATTCCTAGGTTAAATGGTATTTCTATTTTTAGTTTTTTGTGGAACCTCCTTATTGCTTTCCACAATGGTTGAACTAATTTACATTCCCACTAGCAGTGTAGGAGGGTTCTCCTTTCTCCACATCCTCACCAGCATTTGTTGTTGCTTGTCTTTGGATGTTGGCCATTCTAACTGGTGTGAGGTGATATCTCATTATGGTTTTATTTTGCATTTCCCTGATGATTAGTGATGTGGAGCATCTTTTCATGTGCCTGTTGGCCATCTGAGTTTCTTCTCTGGAGAAGTGTCTGTTCAGATCCTTTGCCCATTTTTTCATAGGGCTATTTGCTTTTTGAGTGTTGAGGCATGTAAGCTCTTTACATATTTTGGAGGTTAACCCCTTGTCCAATATGTCATTTATGAATATATTCTCCCGTACTGTAGGATGCCTTTTTGTTCTGCTGATGGTGTCCTTTGCTGTGCAGAAGCTTTTTAGTTCGATGTAGTCCCACTTGTTCATTTTTGGTTTTGTTTCCCTTGCCTGAGGAGATTTGTTCAGGAAAAAGTTGTTTATGTTTTTATTCAAGAGAGTTTTGCCTATGTTTTCTTTTAAGAGTTTTATGGTTTCATGTCTTACATTCAGGTCTTTCATCCATTTAATCTTCTCTCTTTGTATGTAGGCTAGACCTGATGATCTAGTGATTTGTCTTTAATTTACAGAATATGGCAAAATTGATGGGCTGCCACTCCTAAGATTAGGTTATAAAGGACTTCCATATTGCTGACACTTTCTCTCACTCTCCCTGCTTACTCACTCTGAAGAAGAAATATGCTTATGGAGAGAGCCTCATGGACAGGACCTGGCTAACAGTTAGGTAGAACAGGTCAGTAAACAGTCTATGAGGTACTCATTCCTGCGGATAACCACGTTGTAAGTTTGACCACAGATCCATCCCTAGATGAGCCTTCAGATGAGACTGCCGCCTAAGACTTGATTACAGCCTTGTGAGAGATGCTGAAAGAAAGGACACAGCTATACCTCAGCCAGACCCATGACCCTAAGAAAGTCTTTTAAATCATTTAATTTTAGGTAATTTGTTAAGTAACAATAGAGAACAAATACATTTGCCTTGGGGGTTTCCTGGGAAGAATAAATGAAATTGCATATTTGCTTGTCATACGCAGGCACTGGAACCCTGAAGATGTTCATCTCCTAATTCTAGGAAATTTACATGGTAAAAGCGACTTTGCAGATGTGATAAGCTTTACAGACCTTAATTAAGATGGGCAGATTTCCATAGGTTAGCCCATTGGCCTGATCTAATCACAAGTCCTTAAAAGTGGAGAATATTTTCCAGCTGTGATAAGAGAGAAAGGACTACACCTGTGGTTGCTGACTTTGAAGACAGAGAAAGTGGGCCAAGAGCTAAGGAATGCAGGTGGCCTCCAGAAACTGAAAAAGACAATGCCACAGATTCTCCCCTAGAGCCTCCAGAATGGCATACAGCCATGTTCACACCTTGATTTTAGCCCCCTGAGACCATTACTGGAGTCTGTCTCCAGAACTGTAAGATAATAAATTTATGTTGTTCTAAGCACTCAGTTTGTGGTAATTTTTTACAGCAGCAATAGGCAATAAATACATAGAGCAACCTAACTGGGCTTAAGGAATATGGATTTCCTTCTTTTTTCTTTCTCTCTTTAATCACTTTTGAAACAAATGGATTTAACTCTGTTTATATGCAGTTTGTATATAAATGTCATAACATCATTTGAGGGTTTAAAGCAATACACATAGTAAGCAGTCAAATGTTAGCTATTATCATCATCCTGGTTGCTACTGTTATTATTGTTTAGAGTCTTTATTTTTGGTTCTCTGTTCCGCTAGGAAATAGAGTGTTATTTATTCCACAGAGAACCTATGAAATAGGCAGCAGTGAAAAGCACTGGACATAGAATTTTTTTTTCCTAGGAATCCTAGTACTCAAATTTAAGACTTTACTTCAAAAAGTTTAGGGTCATTTGTTATAAACTTGTATTTTCCTGAAAAATAGTCACAGTTTGAGGCATTTACTCTTATTGCTAAGAAGTCTCAGGACATGATAACCATCCTTAGATATCTCATGGGCTGCCATATGGAAGCAGGAGCAGATTTTTTTCTTCCTGTATGACCTCATTGGATAGAAAGGGCAATAGCTAGAAGGTTCAGAGAAGCAGAAGAGTCACTGAAGCTGCCCAGAACCCAGGACCCCTGCAAGGAGACTTATGAAGTATGAAATGAGGAAAAAATCAAAGTATGTAATGCTATCACAGATATGGTGGAATGGATGCTTTCAGTCCCCAAGGAGACGTATTGATTCAATAATTTAGCCTATGAAATAATTGAAGATGTAGACAAAGATATATGCAATTATTATTTTTTATTGTAGCATTAGTTATTATAGCCAAAAGAAATAAGACAATAAAAAAGAAAAGAACCTAACTGCCCATTGTCTATAAAAAGAGATGGAATCAAATTAACACACATCCACTTACAGGGCTACTATACAGATATTAAACATGATTCAATGTGAAAAACTTACATGACACAGAAAATATGGCATTATTTTAAAGGCAAATAATTAGCATAAGGAACTGTATATTTAATAAGATAGCAGTTATGTAAAACAAAATATAAAAGCATGCTCAGAGGTTAGAAGACCTATAAAGAAATATCTGTCTCACTAATAACATTTTCTTTTGTGAGAGGAACTCTTGAGTAATTTGCTTCCTTCACTCTTTACACTTCCATTTTTTCAATATATTTTCATAATGTACAAACATTACTTTGGGACTGAAAATATAAAACAGTTTTCTTAAAAAACATAGATAAAAAGTACTTTCAGAATTATTTTTCTCTATACATTTCTATTGTCCCCAAGGGGCTTTGGAGACTCCACAGTGTTCACACATACACCCACTTGAAAAACTCACTGTGCAAATTATTTGAAATGACTAACCATTTACTTATACAAGCAAATATAAATACCAAAAGAATTTCCATCCTTATCAAGTACTTACCAAGTATGAGATAGGAGTGTAAATAATGAAGTCTTTTACTCCTTGTTGAGAGGTAGAAGTAGACTATTAAATACCATTTCCTGAGTGTTTACTATATGCCAGACACTTTCCATATACTATTTCACTCATCCTCATACCTGACATACAAATTAAGTATTATATTCTTAATGCCAAGGTAAATAAATTAAAGCTTACCTAAGGCTGCCCAAATAGGAAACTGTGCAGACAGGAGTATAAACCATGTGTATTTATTTCCAAAGCCTATGTTCTTCTCCCTTACCCATGCCACTCATACAAAGAATAGGTAATGCACCATTTTTCTCTCCTCTGACAAAACTGTTAGCTTTGTCTTGTCATTCTCATTTCTCTGTTGTGTCATATTCTTTTATGACTCCTTTGGCAGTTCTACAGTGGATCAGGCCCAATCACCTTGAAGTTGGATATTGTTTTCAAGGTGTTAGGATTTCTCCAGCATTTTGCTCTCCTGGCCTATTTTCCTCAATATGATATTCATAAGGCAGATATTCTCCACCCACCTTTTAATTTTATTGGAAAGGAGTTTATGAAACATTACTTCCTATGGGACAATTATCCATGTGATTCTAGCACACTGCTTGTAGCTGACAGAGCCAGGGATAGGTGCCTGGCTCAAGGGCAGATGACAGCCTAGCATAACAGATCAGGCCACAGGCATGTTAATCACCAACGAACCAGTTATATTTGAGCTCAGCAAACTTGGTAGGATACATAGAGAGGCAATGATTAGTAGTGAGGGCAGAAGGCATAATGCATGAAGAGGATGGGAGTTACTAGAAATTTGAGGTGATAGGAGACATGAGTACCAAACTGTGAGTAAACAAGGAAGAGGTCTAGCCGGGAATTGATAAGTAGCTGCAGGAGAATGAGTGACGGGAGACATGGTAATGACAGACGTCGGAGAGAGACAGTGGACATTTACTGCTGATGCAGCAGCAAAGGCTAGTCACTGGAATGGTCTCCCAGATCTTGAGCAATGCTCCATCTACCTGAGGCTGGGATCTGCAGCAATTAAAACTAAATTCTCTGCATATTTTAAAACAAACAAAAGATCCAAATAAACAAAAAAATGTACTAATATTACATTTAGTGTGTGTGTTTATTTCTGGTTGTTTGAAAGAGCCTACTCATCAACTTACATCTGATGAATGGTGTAGCATCTCTCACAAAGCCCAGAAGGCCAACCACAGTTAAAGGATGGGTAGCTGATAATGCATGGCTGGGAGAGTTCCCATCAAAACCTCTAATTCTGGAATCCATCTTGCTCAGGGAACAGAGGGAAGGAGAAACACTGAGAATAGCACCTGTTTTCAATTTTTTTCTAAACCTGAGACTTTCTTATTTGTTGTTTGTCATTAATACAGTGAACAATTGATGCAGGTAATTAAGCAAATACCTCAGATTGTAGTCCCATCTGTTTGCCAGAAAGGCTTGGTGATGTGGTGATGTGGTGTGGAGGAATACAGGATTGGGGATTTGAAAACTGAAAGTTATGTCCTATTTATGTCCATATTAACTGTGATTCCTGGCAAGTTACTAAGCTTTCTGGATTTCAGTTTTCTTCATCCATTAAAATGATTATAATAATAGTTCTTGTCTTCCGAACCTTTAGGATTGCTCTGCAAGTTAAAAAAGATAATGAATCTGAAAACAAAAAGTAATTTAAAGAGGTAGTATTTTTCTTACCATCAATAAGGACACACTGCTAATAAACCAGTTTCTGAATTTGAAGAATTTTAGTGGAAAGTACTTAGATTGGCAACCTTAACTGGGCAGGTCTCAGAAAGAAAGCTTAGAGAAAGCTTTGGATCACGTGCTCGAGGGGCTCCATCACTTTCATAAGGTGCTAAGAGCTGGAAGTGGTATTTGTAACAGAATAACAACATTTGAAAGCAGTTGTTGATGGTGTGTGGTTTGCTGATGATCTTGTCTGTCTTCTATTAAACATTTCACAGAGAAGGAAAGGGTGCCAAACACTCACTGCAAACCTGCCTTTAACAACAATAACCGCCACTCTCGTGTGCAGGGCAGGAACGGTGGTTGCTTCTTTTATGTTGATTAAAGAAAGGTAAAGGCCTTTATTTGAACAGCCATCCCTCCCAAGAGTTGCTGTGGTCCACACGAAGTCCGTGTTTTTGGTTGTGGGGTCAACTCATCCTTAACCACCTACCCATGAAGTCCCACCTTAAACGCCAATGCCATCATAAGTCTTCCCTGTTCCTCTTAGATGTGAATAATCTCTTTTCCCTTTGAAATTTCTTTTTGATTTTCCTGTTCTGCCTTTATGGCACTTAGCACATTTTACACTGAATTTCATATACTCCTGGGCAGAGGTCATTTCTATCGCTAGATTGCCAAGTTGCACGATGGCAAGCAAGCTCTTTTTATGCTCGAGAATTCCAAGCTTACTACCTGGCACAGAGAAGTTCCTCAGAAAATGATCAATGAACAAAGGGGTATAGACCCAGAACAAATAGGAAAATAGAACAGGCAGAATCTACTTAAGAACAGAGTGCATTTTGAAAGTACTCTATAAGCCAGCTCTTGGAAGTCTAGAACTTCATTTCCCATACAGAATATAAATGGTGAGTAGATTCTCATATCATTCTCTCTTGGGCTGAAAAAATTCCAGTTTTTGTACCCATTTCTCTTGCCCTCTTACCACCAAAACGTCTTTCTTTTTCTTGAATTTTATTTTCAACTATTTCTTGAAAAGCTCCAAAAATTAGCCAAACCCTCTAGACATGATCTATTGGCTTAGTGCTCTATGGATAAAGTGGTATTTATGAACTTCCACCTAATTCTCCTCTTTGGCTTCCCCGAGGCTGACACTCCCATGCCATGCTGGGCCAAGGGATCTTTTTACCATATGATTTGGCTTTGCTTTAATTCCCAGTAACAAGTCGAACTAAAATAGACCCAGCCTCAACTTTTCATTTCAGTTAAGGGAACACCTTGTTTTAGTCACTGATGTTTTAAATTTGCTCCAATTCATATATTTCATATATCAAGTATTAGTAACATAACACCTACCATCTGTTGAACACTTGAGTACCAGGCATGGTGCTAAGATCTTTGTATAGTGTTTTATTTAATAAAAATTTTTAATTTTAATAAGAAGAAACTAATTCTTGGAGAGGTTAAAGAAACCATGTCAGCTCACTTGTATAGTTAGGGATATAGCCAGTCTTCAAACATAGACTTCCTGCCTCCAAACTCCTATTTTAATCACCATGCTAGTTCATAGGAGAAGGCCAATACTCTTTTGGATGTGGGGTAGGAAAGAGGGTAAGAGAATTGGATAGAGGTGATGCTTTGGGGTCGGACAGGACTGGATGGCAATCTGAGTTCTTTCGTTTCCTACTACTGAGATCCTGGACAACTGATTTCATCTCATTGAACCTGTTTCTTATACAAATAAATAAAGACAACAAAAATCACTCCCTTATGAATAGTAAGAGAGATCATTTATTTGAAGGGTCTAGGTCATTGGTTGAAGGGTCTAGGTCATTATTCAACAAATAATTCATTTTTCTTCTTTCAATCCTTTTCTTTTGCTCCTCTCTTTACTTGAAGTGTGGAGACCATAAATGTCTGTTTCCTGGTACAAACAGGACCACTCCCTTTCACTCTTCAGTAGGTCCCTCTTTTGACACAATACATTTTATAATATGGTCATGCTTTGGATGATGGTGGTATTCTCCTTGTCTTCATTCTCTGCATCCAGTGGAATATTTCTAATTGCAAATATGATTACACTCTTCTCTGCTTAAAATTCCTTTCCTCATTGCCCTAGAGATAAAATCCAGTGCCTTCTTAGTGATGTGTGAGGCTGTTCATGATCTGAGCCTGTGGCATCTGTATCCTCTTCTCATACTCACCCCAGACTTTTATTCTAAATGCTGTTCATAGCAACTACCTATGGTTTCTTCACACATATATGCTATTTCTTCTATGCATTTGCAAATGCCTTCCTGTGTCTGAATATTTTTCAACTGGTATTGATCACTTTCTTTGTTTCTACTGTTAGGACCCTTTGTAAGAGCAGGGAATCCTCCACTTTGAGATATGATGTGGGACAGACTCTTCTACTGCATAGGAGATGAAATATGTACTACATTACAAACCCCTCTGTGCCTCAGACAGAGGCATATGATCTAGGCTCTGTCAATCAGTATTGGCATGGGAGCTTGGGACACAAGAGGGAAGGCACAGATATTACCTCTCATTTTCTGACAGAGGCAGCAATGACAGAACTTCACGGCCAGATAGACTGAGTCCAAATCCTCTCTACTTTGGTTACTAGTTGTAAAATCTTATATAAGCTATATAACTTTTCTTTACATCAGTTTCTTCATCTGTGCAATGGGGATAACAATAATGTCTACTTCAGAGAGTGCTTGGAAGAATTAAACATACATGAAATATGATTGAAACAATGTCTGGCACATAGTACATGCTCAGAAATGCTAGGTCTTATTACTGGTATTGTTGCTAATAGTAATAAAATAGCAATTAACAGTAAACTACAGTTTACTACAGTTTTTGTTTCTGTTTTGTAGTTTTGTAGCATCAAATTTTGCATCTAGAAATTGTGACCACTGCATTTTTCTCTGGCAAGGCTAATTTGGACCTATGCTTAATGTCTGTGTTGAGACTTTCTTCCTCCCAGAACCTATCCTAAATCTGCTGCCTCATTAGAGTTTGCTGTTCTGGACTCACATTCTTTTCTTATTAGTAGCACAGCACTTACCACACTTTATTTAAATGGCTGGTGCTTGTCATTCTCTCCAACTAGAACACAAACTTCTAGGCCATGCTGGCCACATCTTCAACCTGGTATCCCTAGACCATAGCTTAGGCGGTACCTTGACACCTTGTAGGTGTTCCGTAAACGTTTACTGGATGAATGAGCAAATACCTTGCCACCCACAGGGATCCTGCAATGGGACAGTCAGCCAAGCAGGGGAGTCATTGACTTCTATTCACATGCTCCAGCTCTTCCTGTGGGTTCTCTCTCTATGGCCCCATTTAATGTCACACTAAGACTGTGACAGTCAACATTCATATTTGCACTGATGATCCTGAAATGTCCTTGACAATCTCAAGAGAGATGCAATCAATATATTTCTTTGCTACAGTGCTCCTGCCTTTTAGGTCTGGCTTATGAGAGGGAACTCTCCCCAGAGATTTCATCCCAATTAGTGCTATTGTGCTTCCCTTAAAGAGTGTCTTATAAAGTCAGGACTATGCGAAGCAGCCCTCCAGATCAGGGAGCCAACTGCACCATAAGAAGAAACTAGGTGCTTCTATTTGCCTTTTTCTGAGTCAGTGACCTGAGGAAAACCATGCTATCTTCTAACCAAATAGAATTATGTGCTGTTCTTCTGTTCGGGACTGAGCATCTACATCTTGTCTTTCTGTATGTTATGATCTCAGTTTCCTGTAATTCCTCATTGTTTGAGGCATAAAGCCTAATAACTTAGCAGGGCCTTCAAGGCCTCTCCCAAACTGAGATCCATTTACCTTCCAGTTTCATCTCGTACCTCACCCTATGAGATCCCCTGAACTCTGCATGAGTAATCATTCATTCATTCCTTTCATATCTTTAATAACAATTTATAGGCTATAATGTGGACATGGTAGTGGTCCTCACAGCATTGCAGTCTAGTAGTAGAAGCAGACATTTAACAAATAATATAAAATAAAAATAGAAGTGAAGTTATACTGAGTACCTTGAAGTTAAATTATAACAGGGGGCTGAGAATGGTAGGAGACTGTGTGACTATGTGATGGAGGGATCCTGATCATTGAAGAGTTCATGCAAGCTAAGATTCCTTCAGAAGGCCCTTTAGAAGTTTATTGACTCCAGCATTGTTTTGTGTCATTGCTGAATCAACAGGGGTGAGCACCAGACCCAGGACAGAGTAGGCATGCAATGAATATTAATCAAAGAAATGTGTGAATGAAAAAATTGACATTGATAAAGAATAAATTATTTTGCACACTGTACGTTAACCAATTTCCATTTCCCATTCTTAGGTAACAGTTGACAAAAGCACACACACAGAGGCACACACACACTCCTGGCAGCAAATATTAATACATTAATATATTAATTAGTACTTTATAGACTGCAATGCTTTTTTATGCAACATCTCAGCTGATTGGACATAAACTCATTAACACAGGGAGATAAAATTATTTTTATTTATAGGAAACTGAGCCTATGAGAAAGTTGCCCAAGTCAACACATCTAGAAAGTGATAGAAACAAACATAGTACTTTGATCTTTTGGCTGCAAGTCTGAGGCCTCATTCTTCTTTATTTACCAAGAATTAAGGGTGGGATGACTTCAATAACACAAGAATAAGTAATGCAAATCAACACTCTCCTGGATAAAATATTAAACAACATCTGCTTGATGAAATAGGAATGCTATCAATGCAGTGAAGAATCACAGGGTCAGACTTGGGAGAAGGAAACCGAGAAAGGTGAGCTCCTTGTCATCCAAGAACATCTGCCACCCAGGCTGAGGCAGCTGAGTGGTCAGGGTGTGAGATCCGAGGCTCATCATGGATGGGAAGCTCCGGGAAATCACTGGTGCTTTGAACTAACCCAAAGGCCTCCACTCAAGATGGGACAGCACCTGAAATAGACACAGTCACCATAAATGGTCTGAGGTGACTTTTCCTTGCTAGTGCCCTAGTCACTGACAGAGGCAAATCTAAATGCTCCTTGGGGCAGGAAACAATTATTTCAATAATTAACTTTTTTTTTTCACATAAATCATTCAGAATTCAATAAAAAAGTAAACTGAATGGAATCATTCCTGGATAAGTTAAGTTTCATCTCTCAAATATCATTCTGTTCATGGAGTTGGCTTTACATTGGGGCCATTAAAGGACTAAGAAGGAGACTGGAATGTTTGGGTGCATTTTCTAGAGAGAAAATTCTGGAACCTACATGAAAGTTGGTTTAGTGTTCAGTTAGAGTGATCTTAACCAGCTTCCACTTAATCAACTGGCTAGATTAACCAACTTGTAAGATTAAAAGTTGCTCTTCCTCCTCTCTATAAAACATTCTATGTCTATAGCATTTCAATGTCTGTAGCAGGTTTGTGCCCAATAAGCAATACCCTAGTACTCTCATATATTTCTGCTCCAATCAGTGAATTGTATGGTTGCAAATAATAACTTGGGTTAGTTGCCAAGTCATTTATACCAATTAGAGTTGTTTCTATAAATACATAATTTGGGTATATATTATGCAATGTAATAAACTATTGCTAGGGAAGAACAGTTTTTGTTGTAATGAAAGTATGCTGAATGCTTCAGAAAAACTCATAGACATGTATGCCAAAGACTTACACCGAATAAGGTATGAGCAGGAAAACTAGCATGATTGGAGAAAATTGCAAAATTTTCTAAGGGTTCTGTTTTAGATTATTTTTTAAATATTTTGAAGTTTTTATTTAGCTGTATATCACACATGGAGGTAATAGATACTTCCTCTCTTGGAAATTACATTTTGGTATAAATGATTGGAACTTTGATCTGTGAAAGATTAGCTTATAAAAAAAGGTTTATTATGCATATAATGCTATTTCTATTCATCAATAACATGGAGTCAAATGAAATACTTCCATTTAACAATATGTCATATAAGATTATATTGCTATACCATAATATCATTGTATTTATAATAATAATAATATATTATTGTTATGTTCTATTATTCATATATTATTAAAATAATGCCATAACACTCCATTAATATTATCTAATAATGGCAAAATAATAAGTAATACATTCAGTTTTTTCAGCAATTCCATGTGTGAACATCCCGTGTCCTTAATTACTAGGCTAAGGCTTTTCATAGAGTAGGCACCAAGAGTACATAATGAATGAATAAATCAGTATGTAGCCTTTCAGTATCACAATTATTTTTTTCAGGTATCATTCAAATTTTTCAACATCAGTTGACAAATGTGAGCCCCACAAAACAACACAATTGTTCTAGGTGTGCTCTCACCAGCAACAGCCTCATTTTCTCATAAAACTGACCCTTATGGAATTTTTGTCAAATTTATAAATCTATTTTCATACAAGCTGTTCTTCTTCTAGCTCATCCTTGAGATGTGTGGAATTGATTTTTACAACTTCAGTATAAGAGTCTGTATTGATTAGCTTATTCATTTACTAATCCCCCAAATATTTATTGAGTACCTACTATATGTCGGATTTTGGCCTAATATGCGAATTGCCACTTCATTCATTTTGGCCTACTCATTAAATTGTCTGAGTTCTTTTGAGCTCTTGAGTCTATCATCGAAAATATGAGCTATTTCTACCTGCTGTTTATCACCTTCAAATTTTGCGAACAAGCTATCATATAATTATTCAAGTCACTGAGGGACTATATGGAACAGGATTGGGCCAGATAAAGAAGATAGCAGAAACCAGGGGAATATTCCTTCTAGGCTGTCAAATTCCTATTCTTACTCAGCAAGGGCATGATATGGAACAAATCTGACAAGCTAGGATTTCAGACAACCAGTATGATTTAGTGATGGTGTGATACCTCTTAGTAATATTTGAGGCTATCCAAGAAAATACATGAGGAAGTTTAATCCCAAAGAGGAAAAGGTCAATGCTCAAAGGGCATCTAAAAAAGAAGCACTAGGAATATAACCAATATGGGGAGAAGAACCAGTGAAAGTCATATGTTAAGTTCATAGAGATAGAAGGTAAGCCCTTAGGAATTCCCTAGGGAAACAGTAGGTGACTATGACGGATTTTTTTTGGACCACCTCCTGTGGCTGTGCTAAGCAGTTTCCTTGGGCATGAAGCTAAACGGAAAAAGGTTGACATCAATCTACAAATCATCCTATGGTTATGCTGTTAAATCTGGTTGGGTTCTTAACTTGATGTCAGTTAGTGAAAGAGAGTATTAATTACTTGCAAGAATAGGTTTACCTAACCCTCAAACTAAGGAAAGGCTAACCGGCCATTATATTAATTACCTTCCAGTGACAACCTGGAGTTGTAGAAAGAGACCTGACACTTCCTGGTCAAAAGGTGAAGGGCTTTTCTGATGCTGTCAGCTGGCACCTGGTCCAGAAGTCCTTTGTTCTAAGGTCCTGGATTTCTTCAATATCAGGAGTTTCTTTGCCCTGGTGGGAGAATGCAGAGCTCTCATTGCCTTAAACCTAGGACACGGGGACATGGTGCAAGTGGGGAAAGTTCTAAACTGCACTAGTTTAACAAATACTTACTAACCACTGATTGCAGTCCAGGTACTCTTGTAAATGTTTGGAGTACATCAATGAGAAAATAGACAGAGAACCATGTCTTCATGAAGATATTATTCTAGCAAAGAGAAATAGATAATGAACACTAAAACCAATCAGTAAGTAAATTAGGTAGTTTCTTAGAAGTTCAAAATTAAAATGGAAAAAAATCAAAGCAAAAGTCTAAGAGACATGCAAGTTTCATGGGGTGGGTGGAAAAATTACTGTATTAAGTAAAGTGATTAAGAGGGTCCTGAGTGAGAAGGTGAGATTTGCATAAAGTCTTAAAAGAGGTGAGGAACTGAATTATGTGGATATTGGAGTGAAAAGAATTCCAGGCAGAAAGAACAGAGTAAAGGCTCTGAAGGAGGATGAGTCTGGCAAGGAGTAACAGCAAGGAGCAATCAGGGATGGGGGAATGGTAGGCAGAATGGAGAATTAATGGAGGACTGGGTCACAGTGCACTGAGGAGGCATTCTAAGACTTTCACTTTTACTCTGAGTGACATAGCTCTTGGAGGGTTTTGAACAGTGGAATGAAATGATCTGACTGAAGTTTTGAAAGAATCACTTCAACACTCATATTGAGAACATACTGCAGGGAAGCAAATAGGAAGACCTATTAGGAAACGGTTGAAAGATTTCAGTGCTTTGGACTGGGATGGCAGCAGTAACAAGCCCTATCCAGACTGTAGATGGATTTTGAAAACAGACTAACAGAATTTCTTGGCAGATTGGGTGTTGCATAAGAGAAGAACAGGTATCAAGGATGACTATTAGGGTTTTGCCTTAGAGACTGGAAGAAGTTGCTAGAAGTTGAGATGAGAAAAGCTATGGATGGAGCAAGTTTCAGAGGGATAACAGTTCGGTTTTGGAAACAGTAATTTTGAGATGTTTACTGGACATCCAAGGGGAGATGCTGAGAAAGCAACTGGAGTCTGGACTTCAGGAGAGAGGTCTGGGCTGGAGATGAAACTTGAGATGTCAAAATATAGATGGCATTTAAAACCATGGAATTGGCTAAGTTCCCCAGGGCAGTGGGTGTATATAAAGAACGAGGATCGAAAAGGACTGGTTCCTGGGTCACTGCAATGGTTAGACAAGGAAAAAGGAGTGAAGGAGACTGACAATGAGCAGCTAGAGATGTCACTATCAGCAAGGACTGGTAGTGCATGTGCAGTGTTGCTGACGGGCCAAAAGAGATGAAGACACAGAAGGGAAACTTTAGCAATCTGGAGGTGAATGGTG
Organism: Smutsia gigantea; assembly: GCA_032199065.1. Lineage (NCBI taxonomy): Eukaryota > Metazoa > Chordata > Mammalia > Pholidota > Manidae > Smutsia > Smutsia gigantea. The sequence goes on along the minus strand of JAVSCE010017731.1, from coordinate 149,676 downwards.
ACCTTCTGGAGCAGTGTTTTCTTTATCACGGAGAGCTAGCTTTTCTGTTTTCCTGAAGCCGTTTTCTCATCGTTAAGGGAGAAAGAATGTAACCTGCTTTTTATCTCTTATGCTTTACTTCACATGGAATTCCTGGAAGGACTTACCACTATATTGGAATCTTCTACCTCTCCACTCCATATTTCTGAAGCTGCAGAACTGTCCAGTCCTTAAAGACAATATTTCTCCGATTCTTGACATTTGGTCTAGCACTGCACTGCATTGACATACCCCCACTTGAATGTTGTCCCTGAGGCAGCTGGTTTCATTCCACGTATTTGCCATTTTCAAAAACTCTTCCCCCTTAACACTGTCTCTCTTTATTCCCAGAAAAACTGGGGCAACTGGCCTAGCGGTCATGGCAACAAAGAGTTAACATCAATAATTATAGCTGTATTACCAACTATTGTTCAATATTATAGCTAATCCTCGCTGCCTCTTCTTGTTGACATCGAGTATCATGAGCGATTTTTCTATGTGGCATGAGACTTTATTATATGACAGATTTTGTGACATTTTACTACTTGTCAGAGATCATGTTAAATATCACTTTAACTTTACGGTGGTCTGAGGTTTGTCTGGTAGAATTTTTTCCGAGTGAATCCATGATGGCTCCATGTAATCACCTTGCTTTTCCCACATGCTAGCAAGAAATCTTTCCTGTTCATCTCTCTTGCCAAGGATAAAATCATACTTACACAACTTAATTTCTGGGATTCGCTTATTTACCCCATTTTAGAATTAGACCAGATTTAGCCTATCATTGATGTTCTGGCATATTTCCCATTCCCCACAAATTTCTCACGTAGGGATTTGAAAAAAAAAATTGCACAGCTTTTCATAAACACTTTCGGAATTCAGAGTTGGCGAAAAAGATTTCATTTTTGAGAGCAAAAAGGATTTTTCTAGTAGGAAAGAAGACTGGGATGGTTTTTTGAGGTATGTTACTACATTTATAAAATAAACTTTTTAGAGATCAGTTGATACACTTGATACATTTATCAAATTTTTGCATTTAGTATTTCCATTAAACATTTAATTTTCTTATGCAAAATACACAGAAAGCCCCATGATTTCTAGTCATGGTCTAGCTGTAAAAGTATGGAGTAAAGTCTTTTTGGGACATTGTATAGCTTAATGGAAAGATGGTAGTTTTACATCAAATATCTGAAATTCTGGTTCCACACTGACAAATCTTGTAACTTTGGAGATCACATCAATTCTTGTTAGTAGGGATAATTATGCATGCACCCCTGGGTTGTTGCCTTTTATTAATTCAACAAAGCTTTTGAATACCTGTTATAAACAAGCATTGTGCTGGGCACTGAGGATGCAAAGATGAAAGAAATATAACCCCTACCCTAGCAAATCACTGTCTAAGAAATAGATGTGTAAACACACTAATAAAATATACTATAGTCTTTCTGTAATAGAAGAATTCTTTTGGAAATGTATCATTTTCATGTACATGACAGATTTTTGGGTTTAAGTCTATGAAACAATTCTGGATTCTCCTCCTATTTAAAGGTCTTTAAATATATTAAGAATTAAAAACTACTAATGGCTTAGCTGCTAGGTGGGCATGGAAAGTGTAAATTAAATATAAGCTTGGGGCTACATTAGAACCTCTTTTGAGTTAGGAAGTCACTGATGAAGTAAAAATCTCTAGTCTTTAGCAGACATGAAGCAAGCCAAAAAGGCAACCCCAAATTATATAAGATAATTTGAAAGATTGTGTAGTATGATATAATATTTGGCCTAATAGGTTTTCCTTCTTTAATTCCTGGAAGTTTTAGAACTAAGTGAAGAAATCAAGTGGATATCAAGATCAAGAACATATATTCTGAAATCAAAATGCCAATATTCGATTCTGTAGCTGTCCCTACTAACTTTATAAACATAGGGAATTTACTTAAATTCTAAGTACGTCCTCTATTTCCCTATCTGTAAAATAGGGAGAGAGATAGGGTTGTTATGAGGACAGAGAATAATGCCTGGAACATAGTAATTACTATAAAGGTGTTTGCTATTATGGTAGTATTAGTTACTAGCAGTAATATTGAAAATTGGAAGTCCTAATCGTGAACTTAGTATTTTCGAGTCAAAGATTTTGTATCCAAGTTCCAGTCAGTAAAACATAGAAAGAAAAGACTTTTAAGTTGCAAAGATATGAAATTTGGAAATTAAACTCACATCATTTTTACTTGGTATGGTCATCTACATTGAAAATTCAAAAGCATTTACAGACAACATACTGGAAAAAAATAAAAGACTTTATCACAGTAGCTACATAAATATAAAAATTCCATGGTATTTATATATGCCAAAATAAATATTGGCCTCTGTTGTGTAATGAAATTCCTATGAGACCTTGAGCAGGTAATTTCATTTCTCTGGACTTGTTATTTTATCTGCTTTTTAGTCTATTTCTGTGAACTGTGGCCATTTTACTTTGCTCTGGTCTTTTTCAGTTTGAATATATGATGGATCATCAGATTTTCTGCCTTACTTCCCCTTGCCAGTGGTGTTTTTCAAAAACATATGCTCTGTCATTTGCTAAGTGTGACATGTTATTTTATGCGGCACTTTTGATATACTTCCTTGCCTCCTCTGTGTTCATAACCTAGTAACAACAGAAATATTAATGACACCTAGCATTTTCTTAGCTCATTGAAGTTAACAGAATGCCTTTATTCATAAGATGAAATATTTCATGAGCATATAACAAGTACATAAATAATGTGAATACTATAGGGAATGTAATAAATAGCATGGATACCATACACTGTGTATTAAGCTCAACAAAAGAGGGAGAAACTGAATCGCATTTGGGAGAACATCAGTTAACATTGGCTAACAGGCCACATGTGTACTTCTCTTTTCTTACTTGACTTTAATAAAGGCATAGTTAAGAATTAAATAAAAACAACAAGCTATCAGCCCATTAGGATCATGATTTATTCTGCATTGTTTACTTATATATCCCCAGAACCTAGATAAATGTCTGGTGCCTGGTGGGCACTTACTAACTGTTAGTTGCATGAATGAGTGAATGAGCAGCAAAAACAAATGAGGGGAGGCTATCAGTAGATGGTATATTTCAACTAATTTAAGAAAGACAGTGCTAGTGAAAAAGTCCATTTCCAGTTATACGGCAGGTTAAAAACCTAATTGACCCTTCTGCTGAAAATAACTAGTTGGCTAACTAAACTGACTGGCTAGTGAGAAAGGAGGCCAAACCAGTGTGAAAATAGAAATGCAGAAAGATAAGCATAGACTGCATACTGGTTTTGCTCTGAAGGTATGGGGTGAACACTGATAACCTTAATTTGTATGGCTTTGAAAGGCACCATGAACAACAAGAGGTCAAACCTACGGTCTAAGAACTCTAATACAAGTCTAAGAACTCATTTTTTATAACTGAGGATACCTCCCAGTGCAACCTTCGGGTAAGTCTGAACTTCCTAACCCTGATATAATATTTGGCCAAACAGGTTAAACTTTAACTCCTGCAAATTTCAGAATTAAGGGAAGAAATCAAGATCAAGAATATATATCCTGAAACCAAAACGCTATTAAAAATTTAGTCAGATAAATAAATAAAATATTGTATTGCAATTTATCCATGTATTGTGGAAACATTTCTTCCTAGTGCTGGTCCTATATTTTGTCTCTAATTAGAAAGCTTCTCCCCTTCCAATTCCATTAGGCTCTTTCCTTTTTCTTACTGAACACATTGGCTGACCACACCATTGGAATATGAGTTACTTTGATAACAGAGAGAAGATATTACTTAGCTTTATGATTTCATCTTACCTGTACTATGGGCTGAATGTGTATGTTCCCTCTCCAAATTGATATGTTGACATCCTAACCACCAGTGTGATAGAGGTGGAGACTTTGAGAAGCAATTGTGTTTAGATGAAGTCATGATGGTTAAGTCCTCATGAGGGTATTAGTGTCCTTATAAGAAGAGGTCAGCAAGCTAGTGTGGTGTTCCCACCATGTGAAGCCACAGAAGGCTGTAAGCCAGGAAGAGGGCTCCCAACAGGACCCAAATCATTCTGGGCTTAGACTTCTACCTCCAGAACTGTGAGGAATACATTTCTGTTGTTTAAGCCACATAGTCTTCAGTATTCTGTTATTGCAGCCTGTGCTGACAGAAACTCCCTCTCTCTCCCTGTTCAGCTCATAGCATACAAGTGGATGTATATTTAGCAGTGTTAAATATGTAAGTAAATCTGACATGAACCCACTCAAAAAATGGCCTCTTTAGCTTCCTAGACAATATATAAGCCTATGCTAGAAATCCCCTGGTAACAGAAAACATACTAGAATACAAGTTTTAAAAATCTTTAGAGTTTGCTTTTTTGTAAATAGTTTAAACCATTTTTATCTCCATACAAATTTGTGTCCTCTTATATTGACTATTTTCTATTCAGAGATTTTACAGAGAATATTCGCCTAATATTGGTGCAAGAGCTAAATTAGAATTAACTAGCTATTACTGGACTCCATCCCTGCTCATTTCCCACTAGTATTATAACAACTAGTAAGGCAGACCTCAGCTCACACACCTCAACTAATCTTTGCACTATGCTGTGAGATTGGTGACGGTATCCTCATTTTTCATTTGAAGAAACTGGAGCACAAGGAGTTAAAAGTAACTATAATTATAATGATCATCAGAAGGGCATTTAGATTTTGAATTACACGTTTTATTCCATATCATTTCCTTTGCTTTTTATGTGCTTAACCTATGTAAAAAATAAAAGCCAGAGAAACACATATTTATAGGATGAATGGTCCAATAGGAATCCATATGGTCAGTTATAATCAGGTCCAGATGGTTAGCGCTCTGAGCTACTAGAGACCCCATTTGATGCCCCAGTTACCTGCCATCATCACGATTAGGATGGGCATCAGCCCACACTTAATAAAGGAGACAGCATAATTTGGTGGAAAGAACATGGGCTTTGAAATCTGTTCTGGAGTCAGTTTTCAGCTGTGCCACTTAGTAGCTGCAAGACGTGGAACAGTGAAGAGTTAACTCCTCTGAATCTCCCTTTGTATGTGTAAAATGTGAATATCAGTAATATCCATCTTATGTGGGATAAATGACATAATAAATGGGAAAGCATCTCTGATTGTCCTTGACACAGAGCAGGTACATTGTAGGCAGTCAATAAATATTAGTTTAATATGAATCATAGTGTTATGCACTAACACAAATGAGTGTAAAATTCTCTCTCTACCTCATTGGAATTTTCAAGCTAAACTGGGGAGACACAGAAGAATGACAGCATAAAGGCGACAAGGAACCAGTGCAAGTAAGGAAATCATGACAGGTCAGGAGGAGGAGGTTCTGGAGAGCTTGGATAATCAGGATGACTGGCTTCTTTTAGGATCAAGCTTCTGAAGAAAGACAAACTCTCATTTAGATAGACAGGGAAAAGGGGGCATGTATGTGGTGGAAAAGGAGAAATTACTTATAAGAGAATTCTGTATGGTTGTGTGTGGAGAGAAGTGTCAATCACTATGGGTGGAGCAAAGATCCTATAAGAGGTTTGTATGTTGTGCTTTAGAGTATACAAAATCTTTTGCCTCATTTGATTTAAGAGGAGGACGGGACAAATGCCACTATCTCCTTTTAAAGAATAGATAATGATGAAATAGGAACTCTGAGAGATGAAGTGACTTGGCTAAGGTAATACCTCTACTATATAGCTGAGTGGGTCCTCAAACTCTGACAGGGAAGGGATAAGACTAGAGAAGTTAGAGAAAAATTTGTGACTTTGAATTACAACCTTAGGAATTTGGGATTTTTATTTTGCTAGCATAGAAAAACCACAAAAGCTTATGACCAAAGTACATGGTCAAAGAAATATTTTAAAAATTTGTCTGATAGTAGGACTTGGGGTAGATGTCTATTTCTCAGACAAGACAGCATTCATCTAGAATCTATCTCTTCAAGACCATTGTCCAAATGTATTTTAGACCAAAGAGGGCTCTGATCTTCAAGCCATCCTGGAGAAAGCCCTCTTAATCAGGGAAATGGAGCTATTAGCACACTGGCAGGGTTTTCTGTTCAGCATTTTAAATTGTTAATTCAATTTATTTCTGGATAAAATATCTTCGTAAATCAATCCAGTTTGCAAAACTGACAGTCTCATGAAAAAATGTTGGGGAGAGAAAGATCATATGCATGACTAAGCTATTTTTTAATTTAAGCAAGTGTTCTGTTAAATCATAAAGGGAATAAAAATGGCATAACAGCAACACCATAACTCACTGAATAGGGGTCAGGTTCCTCTTCCCAGACAGCACCAATACAATGAAGCTTTGGGTTTGGGGGAGAGATTGAAGTTTTGGATCAGGTCGGATCTGGGTTCAAATCCTGACCGTATGCTCCAAGAGGTCAAGAACATTTTTCCCACTGTTATAATCCCAGCACCTACAACAGTATCTGACTCAGTGTAGGTATTGTACAGATGTTCACCAAAATTCAGTGGGATGAGAGCTCAGCCCTACCACCTACCAACTAGAAAACATTGGATTAGTGTTTTTGCCTCACCATGCCTTCATTTCTCATCTGTGAAATAGAGATGTTTATAGAATCGTTGTAAGGGTTAGCAATACTGAAAGTAAACAAGAATAGAATGGTTTAGATACCTATTCCTGAACCCAGGTCATAACCCAGGGTTTCCCATTCATGTGTTTCCCAGCATGCTTTGCCGGGCTGAGGCACTATCTTAAAGGGCCCTAACTGAGCCAGACATTATTTAGATTTATATCCTTCTCAGGATTAGCAGACTACTTTTACTAAAAGGCGCTCAATTATGGAAATCAAATTTTTCAGGGTGGCAAAACTTTGAACCAAATTATTCCTAATTAGCAATTTGTTCATTTAGGAAGATGATGTGTGCTATATGATGGACACATTTTTGTTATTGTTATTATTGTTTTATGACCTCTTCTACCAAGAGATATTGGATTCCTTTATCTCATCTTTTAATTCCTACAACAAAGTCCCTTCTAAATATTTCCATTTTAAAGATGAAGAAATAGATTTGGAGAAATCAAGTAACAAACTCATAGTCACACATTAAATAAACAGCAGAGTTGACATTTGAACCAGGACTTTGGGCCTCAAAGCCACTGTCCTTTAGAGAGGTATTCCCTATACATTTGTTGATTGAATTAATGGTCAAAGGCCAATCATACTTAGCTTTAACTTTCCCTCAGTCATAAGATGCTCTTTTAGCTCCCGCCATGAAGATATTAAAAACAAGAAATCTGGCTTTGGTTCAGTTGCTAAAAGCATGTGTAGTCTGGAACTGCTAGGTTTTTGTTAGACTATTCATAAGTATATATCAGTCTTACAAGAGCAAGGGCATTCTTTTGATTTATTATGTATTCTTCCTTCCACCAAAAGAAAGAGAGCTGCAATAAAATATAATGCAAAGGTCAAGGTAAAGGGACAATGAATTTAATGTTCATAATGGCAGTAGCTAACATTTATTATGTACCAATTCTGTAACAGGCCTTGTGCTGTGTGTTTTACATACATTGTTTCACTGTGGCCCTCTGAGGGCATACTGCAACCCACAAGTTATAAATAAGAAACTGCTCAGAACTCTCCTGGCCTCGTGTTTCACTCAGGGTGCCACCAAATGTTCTCAGCGTGGCTCACAAAGCCCCCCATCTCCAATTTGAAAATCATAAATTTTGTGTAGGAAACACAATACTGTGAGTGAGATTAACACCTGTAACATCTGCACTACTGCAGATACAGGGATGCAATGGAATTGCACAGGAATATTATGGTCTCTGTGCTCCTTCCTGGTGATAGGAAACCTACTTTAGTTCAGGCGTCAGCCAGGAGAGAGAATCAGCAGGGTCAAACCTTCCCATCTCTGTGATATCTTTTGAGAAAACTCTGCTAAAACGGGGTAGAATATTGCCCTCACATGGCACAGAATATGGGGAAAAAATGGGCAATGGTACCACTAGAAAGGCAAAGGCAGGGAAGGAATACTAAGTTGCAGTCACAGTTTGGGGCATAAATGAGGATACAGACTTCTTTAAGGATACTTTGATTGAAAATAATAATAATAAAATAAAGTCTGGTTAAAATGGGAAGTGAGTGGTTGTAGAGACAAGGGCTTTCCTATGGCCTTACAAGAGACATGAAGATGCCCCACTTCCTCCAGGACATCAGTTTTGTCTTCAAGTGGATCCATTTACCCTTTGGACAGGTTACCTGCTAATCTGGAAGCTGGCATTCTGGGTGAAGGCTGATCTGCACCCAGTTACTCTGATTTGTTTGATGACCATGGAGAAGGCGGTGGGAGAAATGAAGAAGTGGAGCTTCTCAGCACTCCTCATGGAAGGGTGCTTCCCTCACCCTCCACCTGCATCAGTGAGAGCAGTGGGTCCATAGGCTGAGCTCTGTGAAACCTCCCTGTGCAGTGACCATGGACTCTGCCCAGGCAGCCATCACTCCTGGGTATGGCCTTACTTACACAGCTCTCTACCCATATCCGTACCCACTCCTGAGAGGTAGAAAACAAATTTGCATAACAAACTGTTTAAACATTCAATTTTAATCCACCTTCAAGGCACTCTTTGTCCTCTGCAGTTCTAATGGTTAGTGACCCCTTCAAAATCAACATCATTTGTCAAATCAAATTAGGCTTGTTACTAACTGCAAGGCAGTGACATTCATCTTTTCAATGCTTTTAAACCAGTCTGAGGTAAAGTTCTCTTATGGAATTGGGCTTGGTATGCTGAATGAATCACTTTCTCAATGAGGCAATTGTTAGAAAAATAGGAGACTTAGCTAGAAGGTAAATATTGTTGGGTCACTTGAAATGTATGCAGATTTGACATTTCCCTTCTGATTAGCATGTCTACACATTAAGATTTTTTGTATGTCACATCGCATAGTTCAGATGCCAGGGTAATGTCAGTGAACACTTGATAGAAAATTTATTTTGCTCCTGATGAAGAAAATGAAAAGACTAGGAGAAATTTAAGGTGGGAACCTCATCTGGGGCTACACATGAAAGATATAGGGGATCTTCAGAATAAAAATACAATGCTGGAAAGGGAAGAAACATACTAAGTGCCAGTTTATTATATATATTACACACAATATTATATACAAAATATATTTCATGCATGTACTAATTTAATCCTTTTAGAGATTATGATGCCCTTTGAATAAATGACAGGCCTAATGTAAACAGATAAGAAAATAGCAGGACTGCTATTTCAAACTCATGCCTGTTTGATGCCAAGGTTTATGCTTCTCCACTGCAGCATGCTACCTCTTCAAGATGCAAAATATTCAACCTAGCCCTAACAGGAAACCTTCATTGAAAGTATGAAGAAGTGCCTAGCATTCTGGCTCTGGCTCTAGTTTACAAATATAAAGTCAGAAACTCAGAGCGTTTCCTGGTCCAGTCTGTTCCTTTTATCAATGATAAATAACCTTCCTCTACTTAAACACTCCTGTGACCAAGAGCTCACTATTTCACCATTCATCCATGTCCATGTTCCCATACAATCTTTCCTCATATAGCAACAGCTCTACTTACAGCCTTATCGTGCTTAAATGATGATCGTATCTGCATCTAATTATGACTTTAGAGTCTTTACTCTGTTAGTGACTTGCTTTGTCTTTCATTTATTACATAATTTGATCACCACAATAAGCCAATAAGATATGTCCTGTTGCCATCCCTACTTTAGAGAAGAACTTGAACTTTAAGTAACTTGCCTAAGACACATAACTAATAGTAGTATGTCTAAGTAGTATGTTACCTTCCACTTTCAAACTTTTCCTTAATGCAGTGGCAATCCGCAGCCTATAATGCCCATTGAGAGCATTATCAGGGGAGATAATGCAACTTTCACCTTCAGTTTGAACTTGGCTTTCTAATCTTAATTTCTTATTTCCTGCTGTCAAAATCTTATAAAATATAGCACCTGTCTCAGAATAATGAAAAAATGACCCAGATAAATTCAGGCTTTCACCATCATCTGTGCACAAAGGTTACCACTAGAGACCTTTCTCATAGGGCACATCATATGTTAGATCAGGGTGGTAAACTAAGGCCCACAAGCCAAATCCTGTTCATTTCCTGGTTTTTTAAAAAAAGTGTTATTGGAACACAGCCATGTTCATTCATTTATGTATTGTCTATGGCTGTCTTCTCACTATAAGAACAGAGTTGAGTTGTAAGGATAGAGACTATATAACTCCAAAACCCAAAATATTTACTCTCTGATTCTTTAGAAAAAGTTTGCAGATTCCTGCATTAGGATTCTTGTATAAATCTTTCATGTCATGTATTGAAAAGGTATACAAAGGGAATGACAGAATATCATGGGGTGGCATATATACCATCTGAGAAATTGCAAAGTAATAGCCAAAATAGTGGTGTAAGCTGGGGAACCAGGGCAAAGAAATGCTACCCATGCCGTATTTTAGTTCAAGCCCTCTACTATTAACATAGGGGTTCTAAAATGGATCCTCCAATTCTCACTGAAGTGTCAGAGGGTATTAACTTTATTTACTATCCTGACCCTGCCCATAAAGTAAGGATTCTCCACCTCAGATTCACCTGGGGAGATTAACAAAAATAAACACACAGATTATTGCACTATGGATAGAAATCTGAGATCTACTGGGTCAAAAACACTTAGAATGAAACCAGGACATTCATATTTTCAAAATGTTTTATCAAGCAGAAAATGTCTGGGTATGATTGCCACAAACAACTACTATTAGATCTACTTTATCTTTCTGTAAGTACTTGAAGATAATTACCTTTTCCATGGCTTTACATATTATCTATATGCCAATAACTTGACCTTGACCTTTCTCTGAGCTGCAGACATAGTTATTTCACTATGTACTTGGTATTTCCACTTGGCATCTCAAACTTCACCTGACTTTCCCTAAACTTAATTTTCTACCAAAGACAGCTCCATCACAGTTAATGGCACTAACTATTCAGTTCCTTAAGCTCAAATTCTAAATGTTTCCATGATGTTTTTTTTACCAATCCCTCACTGGTTAAGTCCAAAATATATCCTAATTCTGTCTACCTCTCCCTATTCTCTCTCCTACCACACTAGGCCAAGACACTACCATCTCTCATCTGCACCACCAGAAGACATCCAGTCTTTTCTCCCTGATGGGATTTTTGAACTCTTAAAGTCTACAGTCTCCTCTACATTGTAGTCAGAGTGATCTTCCTAAGATTACATCAAGCCACTTTCCTGCTTAAAGCCCTTCAATGATGGTCCGCTACATTTAAAAAACAATGCAAACTTCTTATTGTGTCCTGTAAACACTACATGTGCTATCTATTGACAGAATCAATATCACTTTCTCCTGTCATTTACGATAGCCTCATGAGTTTTTTTTCTATTTCTTGAACAGTAAGTCCACCCATTTCCCAAGGACGTTGTACTTGCTATTCCTTGAACCTAGAAACTTTTTCACATCTAGCTCTTCCCTATCATGTAGGATTCAGCTCAGAGAAGACATTCTAAAGAAACCACTTTAAAGCAATATATTTTATTGAATCACTTTGTTTTCTTTTCCATATAACTCTTATCTATATGAAATTGCCATGTTTATTTGTTTTCTTATTATCCATCTTTTTGCAACAGAATACAAGATCCACAACAATACCCAAGTACCTAGAACAATGTGAGATGCATAATTGTTGCTTAATAAATATTTGTTAAATGAATAACTACTCTTTTTCTTCCATATTCTTTCAAATACTTAGCAAAGTATACTATGTGAATACAGTGTGAGTTCATCAATTATAATCTGTTCTCTGGTCACAAACAATCTATGATAGCCAACTTGCTGTAACTTTCTAAGAGCAGAAGCTGGTCTTCACCATTTTTGAAAGCTTCCTATGCATTTAGTGCAATATTGTGTACATAGTGGGTATTGAATAAATGTTGATGAATTGACTATATAATGGGCTTTTGGCTCCATACATCAAGATTTTCTTGAAGGACAGATAATTACTTCTACTTTCTATCTGACATTTTAATATAACTGGTTGTGGTCATTATCTTTTGGAATTGCATCCTAGTCAATTCCTCCAAAAAAAGAGAAGAAAATAAGGCAAAATTACCCTGTGAGCAATCCACAATTGGATTTGCATTTAGAAATTGCTGAGTGAGCACTCCTGCCTGATGGCCAAATGAAATTAATCTCTCTTGTAACTCAAGGTCTCATCTATTTGGAGAGAGGGGGCTGGGCTCAAGGAGGACAGCAGGCTTCTAGATGGTAAAAGTCCTCTCTCTCATCATTTATATTTATAGGGTGTTCACAACGTTCTCTCACTATGCTAGCCATTGGGAATGTAAAGATGGTTAAGATATTGACCCTACTCTTGAGGAGCTCTTTATCTCCAATTCTGCAATCAAGGTCCCTGCCCAGCCTGCACAGTGCTTCTTGGAAGTATCCCATATGCCTGATGGAGAGATGGGTCACATGTCCATGTTAATAATTTATTCTCTCATCTAGATACAGCTGTTGGTCTGCGGGTCTGTCCTAGCAGAGTCAGTTTCTTTCTTAAAAGTTTGGATTAAAGGAACAAATACTGAAGGAGTTGTCCCTGAGTTGTGTAATGGTAGAACGGATGTCCATGAATTCCTGATGCTCTGGTACCTAGAAAGACCTCACTCCTGACCTCCTGAGACCTGATTAATCATTTTTGTTTTTCCAATTTCAATCAGACCATGAGAGAATTTGAATAGGCTTCTGTTTCTTGCAGCAAAATATCTGCAAGAAACAGTTATGTAGATGAGGAGACATAGAAACTAAAACCTATAATTCAGGCATTTAATTTTTCTAGGCCTGTTTCCTCATTATAGAATTGAGGTTATAAAATATATACCCCCAGAGTTTTAGTTCAGATTCAACACATATATTGTTAGTACCTTATTATCTGCTATTTTCTGACCTTCCTCTTTCACAGGCAGCATTCTGGATGAATTACAACCATCCTGTAGGATAGATATTATTGTTTCCTCATTCAGAATGGGGATACTTGGGCTCAGGGAGGTAAACTGTTTCATATAGCTAGATATAAAAGAACTGATATTCGAAATCATATCTGTTAGACATGAAACCCAATGCTCCTTCCCCAAACCACAGCTGCTTAATGGTAAGCAAATGAGAATTTTTTAAATAATAGTGCCTTTAACTAAAAAATGTATACTACTAGTCGTTGCTCTTTAGTGGGCAAACTCAGTGTCTGCTGTTAAAAAACAAAATTCGACAGATAAATTTGGAGTTCTAATTGGCTTTATTAAGCAATTCATGAATCAGCAGCATCCTATCTAGCAATTAGAAAGGTGCTTCGAGGAGTTGCACAAAATGGAAAGTTTTTATAGAAAGGAGGGTGGGGCAAGGAAGTTATTAGCAAAAAAAAAGAAAGGTTTCTGCCAGGACACCTTCTTTTTTGGGGAGGGAAGGGCAGGGTTTTTATCATGAAGATTACCTTGTTAGGGCTGATCAGGAAATTTCAGATTAACTGTTAAAGGACACATTTCTGGAAGAGTGTAACAGGCCTAGAAAAGTTAAATGCCTGAATTATAGGTTTTAGTTTCTATGTGTCCTCATCTACATAATTGTTTCTTACAGATATTTTGCTGCAAGAAACAGAAGCCTATTCAAATTCTCTTATGGTCTGATTGAAATTGGAAAACAATGGTTACTATTGTAATTAAGTCTTGGTTTGCTGTCATGGGGGGCAAATGCTTCCATTTTGGTCTCACTGTTTTTTTTTTACACTACTGAACTCCCACCTCCTCTTACTCGAGGGCTTTTGTCACTCAAGTGCCCTGTGTCTTCTTGGTCTTGCTTCTTGTTCTTGACAAAATGCTTCCATAACCTTGGGGTTCCACCTGCTCTACTTCACAAAGCATCAGTGTTTGAAGTCCTCACTGACCACCTATACAAATTGGTCTTTTTCTGGAGTTCTAGTGCATTAGAGTCTTGCTAAGACCATAAAAACTTACTTGAGTAATTGGTTTATCCTAAAGCATAAAAGAGTTTTATTAGCTCATTTTATTGTCCTTACATTGTATATTACCTTTTAAACAGAGGTTCCTTAGAATCTCAGTTCCTTAATCCAGCATTTTTTAAAGCTGTTCTTAGGAATGTTAGTACAAGGAGATGTCCCATGAAAAAAGAATTCTTGAGAACCTATGTTGGTTAACATATTAAAGGCCCTGAGGAATCCTGCAGATTTAAAATAACAACAAAACATTAGCTTTTCTAACTTAAGGATTCTCCTTTGGGTGCAGATTCTCTTTGTGGATCATCTATTGTCTCATATAATTAGCATTATGCCAAACTCACTTTGGGAAACAGAGCCTTAATAAGAAATTGTGGAAATTCTGGCACTAAACTGCCTGGATGAGAGATTTTGTAAGAGTAGAATCATATGGATATACTGCTCAAAATACAACATATTGTCATTATTGTAAGAGGCCTTATGGGACTTGAAGATTATACAGTTGGTGGGGGACTCTCTAAGGAAAAGAAAAGAAAAGAAAATTATGAATCAAGATTATTATATTTTGGGGATGACTTGTGTAAGCGAAGAGCCCTACAGCTTAAGCTTTATGGCTTTTATCATCAATCCACAAAAGAGTGGCCTTTTTCAAATTAGTGTAAACACAGCGTGACCTGTTTCCATTCAATAAATGAAAGAATAGTGGAGTAGGTAACTGAAGTAAGACAGAGCAGGGAAATGGAACAAGGGTCGTGCCATTGTAAAATCTATTTAGCCTGTGAAAAAGGCCCAGCTTATTCCTTAATTTAACCTATATGCTGTTCTTCCTATTCTTCCAACCTTTTAATTAAGTAAGTTTGTAACCAGGACAAGAAATAGGCCTCTGGAGTGTAAATGAACCTATAAGGATAAAGAATGCTGAGATCTGAATCAGTACTGTCACCTAAATAAACTTATTCTTAAGACAAACTTCAAAGGAATTATTAATCACCTGTATACATCATGCCTTATACCGATTCCTACCCAAAAGATCTATAAAACCCCAAGCCCTAAAATCTTAAGCACCCCCCCTACTGAGGTCACCCATTGTGAGTGTGTGTTGTTCTATCAAATTAACTTTCTTGCTGCATAAGCCTATTGTACTTTGTTTCTGAACTCTTTTTCACCATAAAGACAAGAACTCACTGACCTCCACCCCCAGTGGTTAAGTGTCTTTGTCACTTTGCTGTTTCATTCAGCTTTCTAATCTTGAATGCAATTCTTTTTCTCTCTTCCTGTTTTATTTCATACCATAGGGAAGCAGTTGAGGGAACCTCTGAGTAGGGAGAGGCTTACATGTTATATCACTTGGGTGACCTAGATGGAATTGCAGCCCTTGTTCTTCAGCAACCTGCCCAAAACATCTTCTCTCCTTGCTTTGGGAAGTGCACAGAACATAATTTCACTCCATTCAGTGTTCCATGGCTCTCCCAAATTCTTGGGTGATAGAGTTATAATTCCCACACTGTGCAGATCAAATGGACACTGGACACCAGGTGTCCCTGGCTTTAGCAGTTGGCAGGGGAAATACCTTATGCTGAGCAGGAGTTCAATAGACTTTCCTTTTCTCCCTCTGTTCTTCCTTGCTCTCTACTGCCTACATGGCTGCTGACATTCTTTACTCGTCTTGCTTTAATGAATTTCTTTCTTTCTGCCATTTGTTTGACCTCACTGTGAGTTCTTTCCCGATCAGAGTCAAGAGCCCTCCCCCATGGGGGTTGAAGTTTCTCCTAGCACAGGGAGAGGGCTCCCCAGATGTGACTACCTTGCAACAGAAGGATATGTTCTTGTCTAGAATTGCTCACTTTCCTTCCATTTACTGGATTCTACAAAGGATGTCACTTTATTTCTCAGTATCATGGGCTTTATTTTTAAAATGGGGGCAATAATTGTCCTATTGATGATTATTCATTTTGAAGAAGTAATTAATGGGGAAGCATTTTAAAAAAATAGCCATGTAGCTCTATATAGATATAGATTATGACTCTTGTGAAAATCCTTTAATTCTAAGTACTACACATATGTTAACAATCATTAATACTATTACTAATATGTAAAACAAAAAACCCAAATCTGGACTCAAGGAGAGACTTCTTTCAAAAGAATATTGCAACAAGGAAATCGAAAGTATTGCAATAGAGAGAATGCTTTGAGCATAAGATCTGCAAGCATTTCAGACAGAAAAGTGATTTTCTTTTAGAGGGAGGTATAAACACTGCCAAGGAAATCTGCTTCTCAGGAGGGGTCATTAAAGAGGGACTGTTCTTAGTTCTATGCTCAGTGGTGGGCCAAAGTTCAGAGACCTGGGAAGGAAAGAACCCTGAGTAGAGCTACGGGCATTTTGTCCAGATTCATAGGCAGAAAGAAAGAGTTCAGCTAACCATGTGTGAGACAAAGAATGGGAATTTGGAGGGTCTGAGGCTTGTTATAGCAAACAAGGGGGTCACCTATGAGTCGTATGTAAGTCATACAGGGAAGGGTGGTTCTTTGCAGGAAGCCATTTTTGGGAATATAAAAGGGGGCTAAGAGGATTTCTTGACCATTGCTATTTTCCAGAAGCACAAAATTTAGGTAATGTTCACATTGACAAACATTATTATTTGTATTGTTTTTCTTGTGCTGGTTAGTCGTTCAAACTACTGTCTTTGAGCAGGTTGCTTAATCTTTCAGACCTTCAGTTTTCTCGGCAGCAATACGGGAGTAATTATGTTACCGGGCCACAGCCTGGTTCTGAACCTAAGTTTGACTGCTCATTGCTGGAAAGGCCAAAACTTGAGAGACAAGTACTGGTGAAAAGAAAGGTTGTTTATTAAGGAAGCCAGCAACCTGGGAAGATGGTGGACTGGCTTTCCCAAGACTGTCTCCCAAGTACCATTCAGAGCAGGAGCCCTTGAAAGGTGAAATTCATGGAGACGGGAGGGGGCTCGCAGTGAATCGATGGCTGGAGGGCAGACTTGCTGGCCTCAGGGAGGCTGTGTGCTCTAAACTGCCTGAGTATGGAATGCCCTTATCTGTAGGGGCCCCAGGTGAAATTCCTGCAACTCAGAAAGGGCTAGTTAGAGGACAAGATGGAGAGAACTTCTGAACTGTTTCAAAATGGAGTGTTTTAGGCTTTGTTAGAGCCTGTAACAATCATAATAGAAACAGCTAGTTCACTAGGATGCTATGAAGCTTGAATGACCTGATGACATTACCAGTGCCTCGTAGCTATAAATACTGTAGCAATGTTATTTATTATTTTTCATTATCATTATTAGTGGCTCCATTGGGCTGTATCTTCTCCTTTTCTTTTTCTTCGACTTTAGTAAGGCTACATCTCACCTGCTGCAGCAAAAGGAGGAAAGCATCAGGTATCCATAAAATAAATCTTTGGTACCTGACACAGGGCTACTCAGTACAGTAATATCCCAAGATGTGTATTTAGTGTCCCCATGCTACAAATGAGGAAACCGAAGCTCAGCAAGGGCTGTGAGCTTAAGCTCACACAGTTCACAAGGAGATAACACAGACGTGAAGTTTTTTGACTGGACTCTGTTTCTCACCACGTTCAAGAAACTGAGATTGTCATGTGTGCAAAACACCCCACTTTTATTGCAGGAATATGGAAGAGAGATGGAGAAAGAGGTACTTTGAACAAGTCAAAGAAAAAGATAAAGAGGAGAGAGAGAGAGAAAGGAAAAAAAACCCTATCAAGCCCATATTGCATGTTGGCTGCCAGCAATGTTTCTTTTAAAAATAAAATAAAAATGTTCGGTTGTAGATTTTTATCTCCCTTTTGGAGAGATACAGGAATCTCAAAGAGAGTGCCAGACAGCTCTAGCATATGCTTATTTTTCTAACTCAATGTGGGCAGCCTTTCTTAAACATTTTGTATAAATATATTTATTCTCCCACTGAGACCTTGCCTGCCAGGTTCAGGAACAACTGAGTAAGCAGATGAGTTATAAACGGAGGGAAGAAAAGGAGGGATTGCCATGGAAATGCTGATGGCCCCTTTATTCCAGCTGAGTACATTGCCCTGCATAATAAATTAGTGGCTGATGCGTTGATGATAAATTTATAGCAGTTTTCATATTCAAAGTAAAAGACATTTCACTCTGTCTTTACTGGAGATGTAGTCGGGGAAGCAAGGAAATGTTGACATCCGGTGGGCAAGACTGAAAAAAAAACACACACACAAAAACCCTTTGGTGCACAACCCACATTTGCAAGCTGTCTGCATTTCTTGTATTGGCCTCAGCTTTGACAAATGTAAAAAAGTCACTAATATTTTGACACTCTCCTGCCCAAGTCTGATACCAGCTGGCTGCAAAGCCACATACTCATTGTTCTGCTGGATTTTAAAGACTGGGTCCCAGCCAAAGGACTGGACTGGATCCATTCATTCATTTTCAAGATTGAAGTTGCAGCTTAACTGTAATGACCATTTCTCAACTCAATCTGGAAACCTCTTCCAAACCCAACAGATGCCTGAGAGGCAAATGTGCATTTGGATTGGAAACCACTCTCTCAGATAAAGAAACAAAAGGTGATCTCTGAATCTGAAAACAATTCCTTGTTTTCAAAACAACTAATATTCTGTATATTGATTATGTCTTACTCCAGTTTTTTTAAACATGCTCATGCTTTAGAATCTTTGTAAAAATGTTTATTTTACCATTGTAAGTGAAAATGAAAATTTAAATTGCCGACAGAGCATGACAACAATTATGGAAAAATATGCCCAGGAAAAAAATTGGAAGAAAACACCCAAAATGTCAAAAACGTTAACAGGGGGTATCTTTAAGTTTATGGTAAGTTTTTTCTTTCAACTTTTATATGGTTTTCTTCTATAATACATTTTAAATTTGTAATTGGGAGAAGAAAGAATAAACTGTTTCTTTGAAAACATGTTCTGTTTCTTTTACCCTTACTGTATTTTCAACTCTGATGACCATATTGTTCTGGTAATCATAAGCAACTAGTGTTAAAGTGTGCTCCCCCATGGAAAATAAAACCACTCTATAATCTACAAATAAAATTACCTTTGCTTTCTATTTCTAAAAAATTCCCCCCTGCTGTGTGTTCCTGCTGTCCATTTTTTTCCAGTACCTTAATAATTGGAGATGTTAAACCTGATGACTTGCAAATTTTCCACCTAAATTTATTTTCAGGTAAGCAGATGCTCAGGAAAAGTGCCATCATTGGGCTGTACGAGAAAGGGAGTTTATAATTTGATCCTGAAATCATTTGAGGGGATTATTCCCAAATTGTGGAGAGATGTCTATATTTTCCAGTGTCAGAGTTATCTTTGAGAAAAACTTGTATTATTTTAACATAAATATAATTCACTGTGCTCTTCTATGTGCCAGATTCTTTGTGACGGACCTATATGTACTATTTCATGTAACCCTCAGACAACTTTAAAAACTATGCAACTTCATCATATGCACTTCAGTTGAGGAACCTGATACTCTGATGGATTAAAAATTTAAACCTAAATCAGTCTGATTTTAGCCCATGTGTTGCTTACCCTTAACCTATTGTATTTTGCTGTCAGAAAGATTTGCCTTTTGATCTCAGTGCCTCCTCTCAAAGGCTGGTGACTCCAGCCAGTCACTGTGTTTCTTTAAGTCCTGGTTTCCGTCAGTAAAATGGGGATAATAAAGTGAGACACAGGACAGTTGCAAGGATTAATGTAGTTAATGCCATTAGCATTAACTGGAGAAAACCCCTCTGATTCCAGGGCATCCCTTCCAAATAAAAGCTACTGAAAATGAACACAGAGATAGGCATCTTTGGGAATGTTTCTTTATCCTGCCTGTAAAAACTTGACATTTCTTCACAGCCTGTAGCCATATTCAACTCTCTGGCTCACGCTGCACTGACTAAGCATTGGATCGCCAGCGGTCATCGCCAGCGGTCATCTCCAGCGGTCATCTGCGATCGTGATGCTCCCCTCTTCCTCCACCCAGTCGTCCATGCACTATTCATGAGTTCTACAATATTTCAAACTTTAATTTCCACAGATTAATTCTTGCTAATTATTCACCATATGAACCTTCACAGGAGAATTCCCCTGGATGCTCTTCCATCCTGAGGCAGGGAAGGGCAATGTCGAATCATTTTCTGATTTCAAGTGGAAAACAAACTAATTATGTGGAAATATGATAATAGATTGCGCTGCAGGGACCAGTCCTCTGCAAGATCCAAAATGTTTGCTTCTGATCAGCTCCTTGTGTTATTTCTTCCAGGAGGAGCTGCCTTTTCATAATGCATCAACATTATTGACTGGCCTGTGATTCCTTACTTGGAGTTAAGATAATTTGCATAATTATGTATTACCTCCGTCTGGTAGAAACAAACAAGATGTTCAGGTGCTAATGATTAAGCAGGCAGCAGTAACTGCTGGGAGAAATAGCATTAGTAAAGTCCAAAAAGCAACAAATAGAAGCTTCTCTCTTTGACATCTTTTACCACCTTCCTTTGACCTAGCTCTCTATTCTCCTTGGCCACAGGCATTGTTATTTTTCTGTCTGTCCAAGCTTAGGAGGTGGCTTGGGCTAGTCATACATTCCAAATGTGTAAAATTATAAAGCATCCTTAGGGTATGAATATTCATACTTGTTCATATTTGTTCAGGTCATTTCTTCTGCTCGGAATGTCTTCCTTCTCTAGCAGAAAGTGTCTCATCCTTTAAAATTCGGCTCAAACACTGCTCTCCTTTTGATGTCTCTCAACTTTCCCATTTAGAAGGCATTGTTCTCTAAGTGAACATATATCAAATGAGCATCGTTGGTGCTTAGTAAATTCATTCTCATTCATTTGCTTAACAGTTGACCTGTGCAGTTTGTTTGCTCTATTCTAGGTATGGATAAAGTGAACAAATAAGAAAACAGTAAAACCTCCTTTCTTTCAATTCTTCAGTTCCTCTGTTCCCTGTATCAATTCATTACCACTATTTAGCAATTATTTATTCTGCCTTGTAGTATACCTGGTGAACAGGGTCATAGCTTACTTAATCTCTGTAACTCCATGACCAGGTACACAGTAAGTGCTAAATCAGTGTCTGATGAATTGCATCAGGGGTGCAAATGGCATACTGTATTTGCCAATTCCATATGATTTGTAGTGGCTGCCTGAAGTGCTGGGAAAGGATTTTTTGAGGTTGCAAATGCTTAGCAGAAAAGTTTTCTGTGATTGATTAGTCATGTCTGCAATGGAAATATTAATGGGAAATAGTAAACCACATATCATGTATTTGCATTCTTGCTTTAGAGATTTAACCTTGGACATCTTTAAGAGACTCAGTGGGTATATGTATGTGTGTTTTATGAGTGGAGTTGGTAAGTTTATCAGGTTGTCTGCAGTTCAGGTGTTGAACAGATTATGATCTACTAAGAAAGTTGCAATCTTGTGATTTTAAACATTAAAAACCCTTGAAATGAAACATTTTAATTTAATTTTATGGAAGTAATAAGATCTGCCATTATTGGGCTAGGCATCATACATACATTATCCCATTTAATTTATCACAGCAACACTGCACATTAGGTCATTGTAATCCATTTTACAGATGTAGAAACTGAAGCTCAGAAACTTGACCAGGACGCAAAGTTTGTGAATGGAAAATCCAAAATTCAGGTTCAGTTTGTCCCAACTCCACTGTGCATGCTTTTTTTTTCATTATCCCCAATACAAACTGTCACTTAGTTGCAGTATAAAGCATACTGCTTTGTACTTCTAGAAAGAAGCCACTTTGACCTAGTGGATAATGAGTCAAACACAGGTGAGGCATTCCAGTGATCATGGTCTTGGTGGGTATCAGAGGAGTGGGACCCTGTGTGAGGGTGTGGTGCAGATTGAAAGGGAAAGTGGTTTCAAATGGAAAGAGGATGAACGGAAAAGAATTCCGTTTGTTGAGTGTGGTTTGCATGCCAAGCATTGTGTTACATGCTAAATGAATTTCTTCAAGTTCTTTTAGGAAGAGCATTACTGGCTCCATTTCTCAGAATAACAAGATACAGGCTCATTCATTGCATTAATGACAAGAGGGATATTGTTTATTTTACTTGCTCAGTATGTATCCTTAATTCAATATTGCATCTCCTGACTGGCACAGATTAGAACCTAAACAAACAGATAAATACATAGCAATATATTTTTGTGATGGCTAATAAGTAAACCAGATTTTCAATCTGAATCTGTTCAACAGCAATGCCCATGCTATTCCTATCATGCCAGGCTGCCCTCGGGAAGTTTACAATGTGCTTGAGACTTTGAAACCAGTTCCATTTTTCAAGGATAACTTCTTATACAGCTGCCGCAATGCAGCTGGTCCTTTGGAAAAAACGTTTATAAGAAGGCTTGGCAGGTTTCTCGGACATTAAATATCTCTTGCAAAATAATATTTTGATGGATTACATGTAAATGAATCAGAAACATATGGCTTCCATTTCCTTTAGAATGCACACATGGAATGTTTTTAATGTGTTTGGCAAAATGGATTTTCCTGAATGCCACCTCCACGTGCTCCTCCCCTTCTATCCCCCAGGGCATTATATCCAAGAGGACTGGAAGATCTTCTAAGAATTCCACAAAAACCTCCTTCCATCTCTGTTTCTGACTCCACAATCATACATAGGTCATTTTCCCTTTTATTTCCAGTAGCAGACGCAGTTGCTATTCAGTAAAGCATACCAGTAGTCTACCTAGGGCACTCCTAGAACATGAGTCTTTCATCACGACAGATACCCCTTTACCTATTTTGGTGATGCTGAGCGCTCAGTCATTGCGAACAAAGAGACTTCCTCTTCATGTACACAGTGTCAGGCCATGTAAACTTTATCATATAATGTGTACGTATTTTGAGCCTTTTGAAAAAAGAGACTTTGGGCCTTGGGGCATTTCATCTGAAAAATCCACTGGACTGGGCACAATTAGATATTTATTTAGAACAGATAAAAGCTATTGTGCAGCCTTTGGAGTAGGAAATGCATCAATCGTGACTTCATAGCAAGGGTAATAACAACATGCACACTGGTGCAGTTGCAGAACAGACTGATGACCAACTGGACCACAGAGAAAGTTATGAGTGTCCCGTCAGGCTTTGGAAGAGCTTTTTATAGCCATTCTCAAAATCCAGTATCTGAATTACAATAGTTGACCTTAATATTCAACTTAGGTCAATTGAAAAAGTGAGGTATCTATAGTTAATGATTTATTATACAAGGGTTATTGTAACATTCAAAACATCTGTAAGTTGGAAAGAACAGGGCAGGGCAGAAAATATGATTTTATTCAAATTACAAAAGTGGTAACTTCAAAAGGAAGTAAAGTGTATATAGATTTCACCTAATTCTGTAGACTTCACAAACTCACATGCCTCTGGGATTTCAAGGTACATGAGTGAACACAGTTAAAATGGAAGTCAGGCTTGTTGGGGGCCGTGAGAAGCAGCACTGAGCATAAATCCCCCCTGTAACATATGGAAATTCATAATTTTTAAAGCACTACTTGCATATATCTTTGAATCAATAGATATATCTTTGCATACCTAGTTTTTAACCTCTGTGACCAGTCCCTTGTGGGCAGATCTTTTTCTCTTACATCGGCAAACATTCCCTCTCCTCTCTACCCTCACGTACTTCAATCTGTCTTGGTCTACAAATGTAATAACTAGATTGGCAGCTGGGGGTTGGTCTGCATTTACTCTTGAGAAAATTTGCCAGTAGTGAAGTTCTGCCAGGTTCACTGTCAACCCTTTTTCCTTCTCCTTATCTTTCTCTCCTCTCATGTAATTTCTATTTTCAGGAAAGGAACCTAATTCTGTTCAAAGCAATATGATTTATATCCAAGAAAGGAAGTTTAGATTGGAAGCAAGCAAGAAAGTACCAGAGTTTTGTTTTCAGTTTTGGAGGGACAAGGCTAGAATGTAAAAGAGAGCAAGAGGAAAGGTCAGTAATTAATGGGGGTGGAGAAAGCAGGGGACAGGCTTGGGTAGGCTGCCTCTAGGGATGATGGGGAAGCTCCAGTGGCTGCAGTGGTAGAGAGTGCAGCTTTATTTGGGAACTTTGTATATGTGGGGCTTCCAATTGGGGAGCCCCTAGTGGGGAGTTGGTCTAGGGTAAAGCACCTCCTAGAGGGGTGTGGCCTTCCCCAGAACTGGGGAAGAATGGAGACACTGGAAGCTGCAGAATTAGTCCTCCGTCAGATAGAAGACTGCTTAGAGGCCCTGAGTGGCCGTGTAGCACCTGGCATTATATCTCCTTTCGTAGAGATAGTGGAAAGTGTTATTGAGAAGAGAGAGAGGATTTTTGAGGAGAGAGAGAGGGTTATATTGGAGAAAGAGGGACTTTGGCAGGAGAGAGACACACTTCAGCATCACTTGGAGTAACTGGGTAATGACCTATGGGATACGCTTAAGGAAGAGAGACAGTTGTATAGTGGACAGGTCGTGCTCCTCAGTGAGGGGAGGCAGCAGGAGAGTCCGCTTTGCAGAAGATCATGGGGGAGGAGTTGGAAAGAGCGGTGCCTTCAGCTCAGGAGATGGTGGAGGAGGTGTCAGGGAAGTATGAGGCAATGGAGTCAGGGGCCGATCTGTTGCCAGGCCACCACCTGAGGAAATAGCCTCTCCTGTATTAAAGCCCTGCCCAGTTGTAATTACCTATTGATATTTAGATGGACCACTTCTCTCCACCTCTTGAAATGCCTGTTGATATGCAGATGTACAAAAACCAGGTGAGAGTTTCTGGAAATATTACAATTTTACCCACAGCCCACCCCTCCAGAAATCTTGCCTCACAATCTACTTGTTCCCCCTCTTCCGCAATGTCCCCTGTGCAAGAAAACTGGAGCACTGTAACCAGACTAATAACATAAAATAGCAGCAGCAATAAAATCATGATAATCCTCAAACTGGAGGCTTCAGCTAGGTTGAAAGTCCTAGGCAAATTAAGTCCATAGCTCACCCATTCCGCAAGCAGTCAGTAGCTGAGTAGAGTTCAGAGCAATCATCACGTGGCAGCTGCAGCCAGGGGCCACATCCAGGCCACAAGGACTGTAGAGGAAAATAACCTTATACATGTTTTAATGACACCAGCATAGGCAAATCTTGTTCACATCAGGTAGGATGCATGCAAGAGAGTGATCCTGTGATAGGACAGTGGCATTGAATTGAATGTTTGTGTCTCCATAAAAGTCACACATTGAATCCCTAATCACCAAATGTGATGGTCATAGGACGTGGAGTCTTTGTGAGCGATTTAGGCTCAGATGAGGTCATGAGGGTGGCAGCTCCCCAGCAACCCCATGATGGGATTAGTGTCTTTGTAAGAAAAAGAGATGCTGGAGCTTTCTTTCTCCACCATGTAAAGATACAGGAAAAAGTCAGCCATCTTCAAGTCAGGAATAGAGCCTTTATTGATCTGGGACTTCCTAACCACCAGAACAGTGAGAAATAAGTATCTGTTGTTTAAGCCACCTGGTCAATGGTGTTTTGTTAGAGTAGCCTGATATGATTATAACATGAATATAAAATATGTTTATAGAATACAAAATTATAGAATATAAAATCTCTTTGTACTTCTAAGATAGAAAATTTCCTCAGAGAAGAAAATCTATACAAATAATTAAATAGAAAGCCGACAGTGAAGAATATAAGTACTAAAATAAGTTGTTTTATTGGACACAGAAGGAGAGAAAGTAAATAACTGGAAGAAAATTTCTTAGAAAATGAAAAGCAAGGAGATAAAAAAGGCTGGAAAATATGGAAAAGAGCACAAAGGAATATAGAACATGTATAAAAGGTCACATATGCATAATTAGAGACCTAGTAGGACAGGGAGAAGATAGAGGAAAAGGAACATTTGAAGAATTATGCATTAAGAATTGTCAGAAACCTACAAAAGACATCAAGCCACACAAATTGAAGAAATCTATAAAACTCAAGAAATATCAATACAAAGACTTTTTTTTGTTTCATGTGCACTTCATAGCAAACTACTGAAAATTCAAAGAAAAAAAAATTTAACCCAAACAAAAAAATACATGTCACCTTCAAAGGAATGATAAGATTGATTGCTGTTTTTTGAAAAAAAAATATTGAGGTATAATTGAAGTACACTATGTGACACATATTTAAAGTGTATAATTAGATCACTTTTGACATACTTATATACCAGTGAAACCTTCATCACAGTAAAGATTCTAAATATTTGTCACTCCTAAAAGTTCCTTGCATCCTTTTGTAACCCAATTATCTCTCTACCCCATTCCCAAGCAACTGATATGCATTCTGTCACTATAGATATTATATATTCTATAATTTTTTATATGGATGGAAAAATATGGTAAATACTGTTTTTTTGCCTGGCTTCTTTTACTTAGCATAGAAATTTTGAGATGCATTCATGTTGCATGTATACATAGTTAATCTAAATTTTGGTGAAGTCTGATTTATTATTGCTTACTTTTATTGCTAAGTGTGTTTCATTGTGCAATTATTCCAGTTTGTTTATCCATTCACCTGTTCATGGACATTTAGACTATTTTCACCTTTTGCCTTTTAAAAATAAAGTTGCTATGAACATTTGTGTAAAAGTCTCTGTGTGAACATGTTTTTGGTTCTCTTGGGTAAATATCTAGCAGTAGATTGGTTGGGCTGTATGGTAGATATATGTATACATTTTTAAGAAACTGTGAAACTGTTTTCTAAGGTGGTTGTACCATTTTCTATTTCCAATAATAGTGAAACAGAGTTCTACCTGTTGTACATTATCATCAATACTTGATAAGGCTAGTTTTAAGGAAAATTTTAGTCTTCTGAATGCATTTGTAGTTTTGTACATGGTTTTAATTTGAGTATCCTAGATACCTAATGATTATGAGAATGTTTTCAAATAACTATTGATAATATATCCTCCTCATTCATAAAGTGTCTTTTAAATCACTGTCCATTTTCTTAATGGGTTGTTTGTTTTATTATTGATTTGTAAAAATTCATTAAATATTCTTGATAGAAATCCTTTCATATTTGTGTTGCAAGTATTTTATCACAGTTTGTAACCTGCCCTTTGGTTTATTTTATGAGATACTTTGAAGAGTAAAACTTTTAAATTTTGGTGAAGTCTGATTTATCATTTCTTACTTTTGTGGATCATCTCATATTGTTTATTTTCTAAGAAAACTTGCCTTTCCCCAGGGTTGCAAAGATTTTCTTCTATGCTTTATTTAGAAATTTTATAGTTTTAGGTTTTACATTTAGTTCTGTGATCTATTTTGTGTATGAAAAAAGTAAGAGTTGATGTTTATTTCTATGGGTACCGATTTGATCTAGCACCATTTGTTGAAATGACTTTCCTTTCCTCAGTGAATTGCCTTGACATCTTTGTAAGAAATTCATTGACCATATATGTGTAGATCTATATCTGTATTTAATATTCTGTTACCTTGATCTATATATCAGTATTTTAGCCAATGCCAAACTGTTTTGAATATTGAAACTTTGCAGTAAGTCTTGAAGTCATATAAGAACACAGTTTCCCCCAATTGGGTTCTTCATTTTCAAAGTTGTTTTGGCTATTCTAGTTCCTTTGCATGTCCACAAAACTATTAGAATTAGCTCACTGATTTCTACAAAAGAAGCCTGCTAGAATTTTGATTAGAACTGAGTTGAGTATACAGACCAATTTGGTGAGAATTAACTGATGAAAGAAACTAGAAAATAATGGAGTGACATTTTTATAGCATTAAGAGAAGATGATGGCCAATGCAGAATTATAATCACAATGAAAATATCCTTCCAAAATAAAGGCAAGATTATGGCATTTTCAAATAAACCTACTGAGATTATTTGTTGCCAGTAGACCTACCAAAAGGAAATAATAAAGTGAATTATTCAGGCAAAAGGAAAATGATCCCAGATGGAAGTATGGAAGTACAAAATGGAATAAAAAGTAATGGTAAGGGTAAATATGTGTGGTGAGTCTAAAAAGCAATAATAATTGCTTATTACTTTAACATATATTAGAATTGAAGTCTAGAATAAGTAGCACAAAAAGCAGGACAATAAAGAATTGAGTTGAAGTGCTCTAAAGTTCTTGAATTGCCTACTAAGTGATAAAAGTACTAATTTATAGAATAATCTGATAAGATACATTTGTCATCAGTAGGATAACCAAATGAGAAGAAAAATGATGTACTAAAAGAATACACCATAAATCCAAAGTAGACAATATAAAGAGAAAAATAATGCAAAAGACGAAGAGGAAATAAATAGGATAGTAGATTTTAACCCAAATATATCATTAAGCACATTATAACAGTAAATGTAACCAGAAAAAAATAATCCAATGAAAAGTCAAAGTATATCAAGCTGGATAGTCAACTTCAGGGTGTTTATAAAATATGTACCTTAATATAAGGACTCAGAAAGTTTGAAGTTGAAAGTATAGGAAAAAGACCATGCAAATATTTATCATAAGAATTCTGATATAGCTGTAGTAATATCAGACAAATATGTAAGGCAAAAAATATTGATAGAGATAAACAGAGATTTTTCATAACTATCTAGAGGGGTGGAGTAAATCCTCCAGTAAGATATCAAAATTTAAATTTGTATATACCTAATAACATGGCTGCAAAAACATATGAACCAGAAACTAACAGAAATGGAGGTAGTCAGCATCACAATTACAGTGGAAAATTTTTAATATATACTTCTTATTAAATAATAGAGGAAGCAGACAAAAACCCAGTAGGTATAGAGATTAATTATATGGCATAGTTATAACTATTACTTTAATGACCTATACTATACACTGCAGAGTCCATGGCTCAGCAAGGAACATTCCTAATGGTTCCAACCAAGAGGCCGCTGCCACAGTCAATCAGCCAATATTGACAAGAGAATTTTATCTGATTGTTTTAGGTTTTCTCTCATCATAGTCTCACCCAGTGGGAGGCCGGTGGTAATATTGTGGCATCTGTGTTTGATGCAGAGTCAAGACACAGTCCCTTAAGACTTTATGGGAGCTTGGAGATGACTACAAATGATCTCTGAGATCACATAATGGTAATAGGTTATAAGAAGTATTAATGTCAAGTCTCATGTTTCATTTGGGACAAAGTGTTAACTAAAGGCTGCATAACGCAAAGGGCATGGGCTTGGGAGTCAGACACATTTGGTTCACTTTCCAGAACCACCACAGCCTAACTGCAATGTCAAGGCAACTATTTAACCTTTCTGATGCTTTGTGCCTTCATCATGAAATGGAGATAAATTAGCTGTAATGAGTACTTGCAGAGGGACAGGCAAGTCAGAAAGGGTTGAGTTTTAGGATATGCTAGACCAGCCTACTAAAGATACTTGAGATTAAAGATAAGCATAGTGCTTTTGCTCATCTTAACGTCCTAATGCCTGGAGACCAGCAATCTGACATTTTCAGCCAATTCACTGCAGATGTAGCAGAAGTAGCAAATTAGAATATATTTATATAGTTATTGAAAATTTTCCAGAAAATGGAAAGAAATGAAAGGGAAAATTCCGGGTCAGATATTAAAGTTCTTGTTAGAGATGAGTTCGCTGGAGGTCAGGAGATGACAATTAGATGAGGTCTGGATATTGTAGTTGAGTTAATGTGGACATTTAGTCTCCTTTAATAAGCAACAATCTCTCAGACATTTGTACCTTGGCACTTACCAGCCACCCTGCTGAGAATGCTTTTTTTTTTCCTTTTCTATTTGATTAACACCTATGTATACTTCAAAAATAACTGTACACATAGTTACCAGATGAATAGTGATACTTATATACAGCACATATACTTTCCTGAGTGTGCTAGTCAGGACTCGTGGTTGCAGTTGATGGAAACCCACCAGCTTAAGCAAAACAGAGTCTTTAATGACTCATGGAAGAGGGATGGTTCTTGTCAGGGATCTGTCCTGCAGGGTCTCAAGGCTCTGCCGTTCTCTCTGTTGGCTTCAGTCGCATGCCCGCTTTGCCGCCAGCGGCTCCAGACTTACGTACTTCTGCATCAGCAACCCTATTGGAAAAGAGCTCTTCTTTTCATTGACTGCAGAAGTTCTGGGGCCAATTTGGGTCATGGGTACATCACTGAACCAATCTCTATGGGATAGGCCCAGGTCCTGGGTCTGCCCTGGAGCCCAGGGGAGATTTCACACTTCATGGTTATTATTTATTTGCTTGCGTTTCCCCACTGTACTGACAGCTTCACAGGAGTTCACAGAACTGTGTAGAGGTGGCAGAGAAATGTGGTCAGGTCTGGTTAGCCGAGTAGGGGCAGGTGATGCAGTGGTTCAAGAAATAATCTGGAGTCAGATGCCTAGGGCACAATTTAGGACCTGCCACTGACTGGCTCGGTCATTTCCTCTTTCTGAGCGTCTTTCCTCATCTCTACAGTAGGAATAATAATAGGGTGGTAGTGACTATTAAATGAACTAATACATGCAGAGCGCTTAGGATAATGCCTGGGATTTTTATACATATATACATAATTATACACATACACACACGTATATATATGTACACACCCGCACATAATTTTATATGATTTCTAAAATAATTTTCTTAACACACTATTCTTTGATCTCAAATAGTTCCTGGCACATGGTATATGCTTGTATGTTTTTAATGAATAAATATTATTCGCTCTTCCTAACTGTCCTATGAATTTAGTGCTGTGATTCCCAACTTACAGATGAAGAAAAGGGAAGCATAAAGAGGTTAAGTAACTTGATTGTACAGCTACTGATTACTTCAGCTGGGATTGATTTTATATCTGTCTGACTGCAGAATTAGGACTCATAGACACCCCACTGGTCAGCTTAAAAGACTTAGTTTTGCTATTATCTCTTCTGGGAGCATTTCCTTAGAGCTGCCTCCCAAGGTGAGGGAGATTCCCTTCTCTGTGTTTCGCCTATTTGCCTGTGGGTACCTGAGGGCAGGGTGTGTGTCCTGCTGACCTTTGAATCTCTAGTTTCTATCGCTTTGGTAGTAACTAACTGACTTAATTGTTAGTTAAATAAATGAATGTTAAACGATGAACTGGAAGGTTTCTGGGAGTATGAAGAGTAAATGAATCCCTTCTCTTACCTGAGGAAGATGGCTCATGGAAGATGTTTGATTCTGGGCAGATAATTACAGAGGAAGTAGTGTCACATGCCTTTGCTCACAGCAGAGAAGGTGGGCAGATGGCCATATAGCAGAACTAGCCAAGGAATCAGCTGGCACCGCTCGTAGAGAGTCTGAAACCCATGTCTTCACTTTACAAACAAGGATGCAACAGCTCAGAGAGTGGAAGGGCCTCCCCCTTAGTCATCTGACCGTGCGTGGGCCAAATGAGGACCCAGGCTTCCGAGACCCCGTTACAGATTCTTCCCACTGTCTCGTATGATGAACAGTTGAGCTGAATCGAGCAGCCCAGGGGAAATAAGGAGCCACTAGCCTTACGGAAAGCGTTTGAAAATGAAAATACATTAAACATTTAGCAAATGAAGAAAAATGCCCTAAAAACTACAGCAGGAAAAGAGACAGGGAAAAATTTATTAACTTAATATATATCACGCTGAGGCCAACCTGGTGCTGGGTCTACCTTTGGAGCAGGGAAGAAAATCTCAGCTGCTGTGGAGTAGAATAGATCACTTTGCTACTCTGAAAGAAATGCAGGCAGATAACAAATCATTGTGAACTGCCCCAGACACTACAGACCCCAAGACTCCCTTACTCTTCCCCCTGGAGTTGAGGCTAAATGCTTGCGAAGTGCGGACACACTCTGGACCTGCCTGGTGCCATGGAAAGAACATAAGACACAGGGTCTCCCACCTCGACTTTACCATTCATTGGGTCTGTGGCACTGGGCAATCTACTTGTTTATCCTCTCTCAACTGGCTTTTCCTCATTTATAAAATGGGGCTGTTAATCTTTAAATAAGGGGCTGGTAAGGATTAAATGGGATAGACCATGTAAAATTCCTGGGACAAGGTAGGCATTCAGCAAGTGGCAATTATTGTTATTACTTCAAAGATGATGGTGCCCTTATACAGAAGGGAACCATTTGCCTTGAAAGTAAACCAGTAAATGAAACAAAAGAAATTTGGTATCATTCAATATTTTCTATAATTCTTTTTCTTTTTCCGCTAAAGGTTCTTCTGTGTAGAGGAAGGGGAGGCATGTGTTATGATGGCTTTATATAGGACATTTTATTTTCTGTCTGATGTGGAAAGGGATCCCTTGAGGTCAGAGTGAGATCAGGAATTTACAGAGGGAATTGATATTTCGGTTATACGCTTAAAAAAAAGTGTTAGTTTATGCAAATTTATTTTTCCTTTAATTTTTTAAGATATTGAAAATGGCATATTAGAAGTAGTAGGTACACTCAAAGCTATAGAGGAGAAAAGGAGAAAGACCATGAAAAACAGCAGCACGATAATAAAAGCATAGCATTCGGGCCATTTTGTGGTGAAATGGCCAAATATATTTAGTTAGCTCCTTAAGGCTAATTAAATTGTGCAATTGTTGATGTTCATACAGATTTTCTTAAATCACCAATTAAAACATCTACCTGTCTCCATGCTGTTAGGACAAGAGATGCATATTTCATGAAAAAGCAAAGCAAGGGAGAAACAGTTTCATGTCAGTGAGGGATAATGTGGTCAACCATGTAGCTGTTGGCACATGGAGACCTGGTTTCCACTTTCATAGGTGATAGAGCCCTGACAGGAGCACCACCTTTTTGAGTAAGCTTACCTGCCATCTCACAGAGACCTAGGTTTCGTTTTACTTGGGCTACAAGCATTTTCCGGAGGACACGTCAGCAGGCCACAAGCCCACCT
Organism: Smutsia gigantea; assembly: GCA_032199065.1. NCBI lineage: Eukaryota > Metazoa > Chordata > Mammalia > Pholidota > Manidae > Smutsia > Smutsia gigantea. The sequence goes on along the minus strand of JAVSCE010017731.1, from coordinate 116,704 downwards.
TTCCCCTGACCCGTCTCCTCAAAAGCCCGCCAAAAAACCCTGCCATAAAAAGCTGTTTAGCCTGTAAGAGATGCCTTCTTTGTTCTACTCGCTGGAACAGAGGGGTCCCTCTCAGGTTTAGCAATAAACCTGCTTCGACTGTTGAATTTGCGTCCCTTCTTTTCAGTTTAACAGGTATTATGGCTTCACAGATATCACCATCCTCTCTCTGCTTTAGTCTCCTCATCTTGGGAAATAACCAGAAAGTAAGGATCAAGAATTAAAAGACTTAAGCTCTTGGAATTCTGGCTGCAAATAGATAGAAACACAGGTTTAAAGTGAAATGGTTATATTTTAATTGAAATATAGTTGATATACAATATTATATTGGTTTTAGGTGTACAACACAAAAATTTGACAATTATATACATTACAAAATGCTCGGCATGGTAAGTATAGTTGCCATCTGTGAACAGATATTACAATATTATTGATTATATTTCCTATGCTGTGCTTTCATCCCTGTGACTATATTTTGTGTAATTGTTTGTGCCTCTCCATCTCCTTCACCTGTTTCACGCACCTCCCCAACCCCTCCCCCATGGCAACCACCAGTCTGTTCTCTGCATGACAACATGAATGGACCTCGGAGGTGTAATGCTAAGTGAAGTAAGTCAGAGACCAGCAAATGCCATATAACTTCACTTGTAAATGGAATCTGAAAACAAAAAAAAAATGATTAAGTAAAACAGAAATAGACTCATTAAAATATATATGTACTAATTAATATCCTAACTAACAGGGTCACCGGAGCAACTCAAAGAACCTAATTGCAGGAATCATACGAAGGCTCAAGAAAACTAGAAGCAGCGGCTTGAATGCCGCCAGGACTCTCTGTCATAGCCTTTGTCTGCAGGTCTTTTCATGTTCTCCTTCTCCTCCTCTCTTCTTTCTTGCTCTCTCTCCACACCGGTCTCTAATCCTCTGGTGCTCATGCTGAGAAACGGACAGCATCAGGTTGAAGCAAGTGAGGCAACTTGAGCCCCAAATTCAGAGAGGTCCCTGCAGGGGCTGACTTCTGAGTTTTGTGTCCTGGGTGCCTTGCCTGCCCCACCCCATCCCTACCCTGCTGGAAATTATGATGCCAAGACCAACCAAAATTTTAAAAATCTGTTTCTGTGACTTTTCTTTCTTGGCCCCAACCCAGAACTTCTCAGGGAAGGTACATCTTGAATCAATTTGAGTTAGTGGGCACCATGGGTCAACGCACTGTGGTCAAGGGTTGGGCGTATATTTCATGGTGGGAATCACGATGCCCATTTGGATGAGGTTGGGGAGATGGGAAGAGGAAAAGTTCCCAGCAAAGAGGACCTAGGCAGAGTGTACTCATATTACTCCATGTACTGGGTCATTTGTTGCCTGCTGTTGGTGCTATAGTGGGCTAAATGGTGGCTTCCCAAAAGATATGTCTTCATTCTAACCCCTAGAACCTGTGAATGTGACTTTATTTGGAAAAAAATGTCTTTGTGGATGTAATTAAGTTAAGGATCTAGAGATGAGATCATCCCGGGTTATTCAGGAGGTCCTAAGGATAATGGCAAGTGTCCTTCTAAGAGACATGCAGAGGAGAGACAAAAAGCGAGGAGGAGGTAGAGATAGGAGCAAAGATGGAATTGTTACCAGCTGAGATGCTGTTTTCCCCAGGATTGGGTCTCAGAGGTGGCAAAGAATGAAGCTAGCAGACAAGAATATGGAGCAACCAACAGAGTTTTTAATGAGGAGTGAAAAGGAAAAAAAAAAGACTTTCACTAATCAGCAGGGCTCCAAGGACGGATGCCATTAGGGCTGTCATGTCTAGGGGTTATACGTACAAACATGGAGGAAATTGCATGATTGGCTGGGGCTTGTGGCAATGGCTGAGCTAGGATCAAAGGAAAACTCCCTTTTTTCTCAGGCTTAATTTTCCCAGATGTCTGGGATGAGGCTTCTTGTTTACTGCGAAGCCTTGACCCTGACTGTAGCTTACCAAGGCCTTGAGCCCTATCTGCCTGCGACCCAGTAACACCTGCCTCAGAACGATGCACCCACGAGCCAAGGTATGCCTGGACTCACCAGAAGCTGAAAAAGCAAGGCACAGATTTTTCCCTGGAGCCTGAGAGGGAGTGTGGTCCTGCCAATATCTTGATAGCAGACTTCTGGCATTGAGAACTGTGAGAGAATATATTTCTGTAGTTTCAAACCACCAAGTCTGTGTTAACTTGCTATAGCAGCCCTAGGAAACTAATACAGGAACAAAATAAGAAATCTTGGGCAAGTCAAGTCTTCTGTGGCTCTCAGAGGAGGATATGTAACAGTGATTAAGAGCATGGGCTCTGGAGTCAGGCTAATTGGGTTTGGGTACTGATTCTACAATTTCATAGACAGCATCTTGGGTAATTGCTTAACCTCCCTGGGCCGCAATTCCTCATTACTAAAATGGGAATAATATTAGCTAATTCGTGCAGAGCCTGGAACAGTGCCTAGCATATACTATGTACTTACTGGGAACCATGGTTATTCATGGGTAAATTTGGGGTGATAATTATAGTTCCCCTGCCCATTCCATCATGTTGTTGGGATGAATCATGGAGAAAGGAAACATGAATTTCATTTAAGTCAAATGACCTACATGCACTAGAAATGGAGCAGGAAATGCAGGGAGGAAATAAAATAAGTTAAATAAGTATATGACCTTGAGGAGTTTATAGTCCTGTTACAGACTGAATTGTGTTGCCCCAAAATTTATATGTTGAAGCACTAACTCCCAATGTGACTGTGTTAGGAGAAAAAGCCTTTAAGGAGGTAGTTAAGATTCAATGAGATCATAAGTGTGGGGCCCTAACCTGGTAGGACTGGTGTCCTTATAAGAAGAAGACACACTGAAGAACTCTCTCTACATGTGCAGAGAGGAAAGGCCATGTGAGGACAAGGTGAGAGGTGGTGTGAAAGCCAGGCAGAGACTCTTCACCAGAAACCAATCCTACTGGCATCTTGATCTTGGACTTCCAGCCTCCAGAACTGCGGGAAATAAATTTCTATTGTCTACACAACCAAGTCTGTGCTATTTTGTTATGACAGCTCCCGCAGACTAACACAAGTCCATCAGTGGAAATTATAATGTGATCCATATTATAATTATTGTATTTCACCACTATTAATACTAACAGCTAGTTCTTCCAACCAATGTTTCTATGGAATTAAAAAGGGTGCCTCTAAGGTAAAAACTTTCTTTGTTTTGTTCTTTGACTCTAAGAAGTTTGTGCCAACACACAGTGGAATTCAGGAAATTCGACAGCTCTAAATGAAATGCTCCTTTGAGGGATGCAAGCAAGAAAGAGATTAGAATAAAACAAAATTTTTGCTTTCTACTCAGGGAGACCTTTTGCCTTTGTAAAATATGTTTACTTCAACTCCTCTCTCCCCTATATTTTTACCTTCATTTTGGAAATCTTCTAAAATTAAAGAAGATAGTTTTTCTCCAATATGGATGAAAATGAATTTAAGGTAGAATACGATTCACTTTCTAGAAGAGGTAATTATTTTTACTTCCACATGTTAGACCAAGGCCATTCTTCAAATGTCCCCACCAGTAAAATTTCTGCTCATATTTCAAGTGCACTTAAATATCACCTCTTCCATGAAGGCTTCTCTGACTCACTTCTCTCAAGTTAGAATTAATTAAGCCCTCCTCTCTCTGTGTCTTCTATGTGTCACATTCTGACTTGGGGTAGACATATCTCACTAGATTCTGAGATCTTCAAAGTCACAGGCAAATTTCCTTTAGTACTGACTCATTTCTCCTCCCATAGCCAGTGGGGTGCCCATACTTAGAAAAATTTCAATATATGAATTGAAAGGAGTCTCACCTATTCCTATTAACACTTCCCCCCAACCCCAAACATTGCTGTTTGAAATTTCTGTCTTTTGGTGTAATCTGTGTTTACCATATGACAAGGGAACAGTAATAGTGACATGTTTAAAAGTGAAAAAAAAAACTGGTATGTCATCCTGACCACTCTAATCAGGTGCATCTTTACCATGGCAGACCCACCCTCAACATCCCATCTCTGGAAGCCATTTAAAACCACTGGTGGGGAGTCCAGCTGTGCCTGCGGCCACCACCTCAGTCTCTTTGATGGGGCTCCTCATCTTAGCACTGTTCTGGCTTCATAGGCGTGGTATCCAGTTTCCCATCCTGTCCCTGCCTCTTGAGCATAATGACTAACTTGGTTTTCCTGGTTTTGACTAAGAGCACTGATGTTTCCTCCTTCAGTTTACCAGGGTTTAGACCTCAGCACTGTACACTGCATGCTGGAAAAGTGGTTTTCAAAGCCCGGTTCCCAGACCAGTGGCAGGAGCATCCCCTGGGGTATTTAGATGTGCAGATTGCACGGTGCCCTCCCCGAGCTAATAACTCAGAAGCCCTGAGGCCTGGAGGTCATGCCTAGAATCTGGGTTCCTACGGCCTTCCAGGGGATTCTTATGACTCTAAAATTTGAGAACAACACTCTGTAGAAAGTTCACCTAATTTCAGGTCCTCAACTCTCAACTCTGTCGGTATACTGTCTGTTTTGCAAGGTGACTTTTGTGACTTAGTAAGTCCTAAAGTCCACCAGGTTCACATGGAAGGTGCTAATAAACAGTCAGTCTGAACCTAATAGCCCTGTGTTAAAACTGTGAGTTTGAGGAACCACAGTTCTGCTTCAGAGGGCCTTCTATTCGCACGGGCTTCTGAGAACCTGCTTCACAAGATGGCAACCCTCCCACCCGCACTGTGACAAGCTCCCCATCACCTGGCGCATATGCCGCTCTGAGTCTCATCACACCTTGGTGAAGAAACACATGGGCCCATATGTCAGCTGAAGTGTTTATATATATCCTTTTATACAGAAAGGGGAAATATGTTTCACAATCAATGTTTGCATACTTTGGAGCAGATTTTTTTAAGAGAGAAAGAGAAAGACAGAAACTTTGGCTGGAGCTAGTTTCAGCTTTGTTCTTTTGTAATGTTCTCATCACCCAACCTTGGAAAGAGCCTGCATGTTCCCTGGGAAGGACCTGGGCTGAGTCTGGGTTTCTGGGAGCAGAGCAAGGGTGGCCTGTGCTAGTTGAGACCATCAGGAGGGGTAGTCAAGGAATTAGAGGTAAGAATTCTCAGAACCCAGGCAGAGAAACCAAAGAGAGCCAGGGGCTGGCAGGATACAGGAGAGATGTCATAAATAATTTGGTAGGTTGCTGGATGATTGCCAGCGTGTCTACAGCACGCTTTATTTGGCATTTAATGTATGGAATGGGGATGGATTGCTTTAAGGAACAATAAAGAAATGTTTATTTAACTAATTGAGATTCAATAAGAATAATCATCATAATGGAGATGATAGCAATAGTATGTGACATAATAAACTGATATGCTTTTATTTCTCAAGTTTTTTGTGCACATCTATTTAACCCTGTGACTTTCTCCCATTCAGGTTCAGAAATAAGAAACAAGTATTGCTGCAAAGGTGGGCTTTCAGTGGAGAAAATGAGGAGCAAATAAATAAATAAAATTATTGTTTTTCATGTTTTCAAAAACAACAGTTTTAGGTGTAACAGAGAAAGACTTGGGAGAAGATAAGGTCAAGAGGACTTTGCTCCAACCCCTCTTCTCCAGCCAAGCCCCAGGTACATGAGATAAATATGATGGTCCAAGTGAGGGAGTAAGAAAGCATTTTGAGGATGTAGAATACAGAAGTTAGGCCACAGGAGGCCATAGAAGTTCTGTTTTGGCCCCCATCCTCCCCAGCCATGATAAGAACAGAAACCATAGAACCCTCAGATCATGTGGGGGTAAGGGTGGAAGAAACTCATGCTACCTCCTGCTGTAACTCTGAGAGAGAGTGGATTCCCGGATGGTCCCCATAGTCCTAAGGCATAGAAACTGTAGGATGTAGAATTATGCCAAGTTTGGTGCTAATTCTCTAAATATATTTTCTGAAAACAACCCTGTATTATTAGACTTCTTTTAAAGAGGAAGAACTGAGATTTAAGTAGTAGGTCCATGATCGCCCAGCAAGTATGTAGGAGGGGCGGCAAACAAATTCAGCAAAGCAGCAGATGGAGAAAAGAAATCCATGGTAACCTTCAGAGCTCTGCCTCCATGAAACTTTGTGAACACGGACAAAACACTCAATCCTTCCTCATCTATAAAAATATGGACTTTTACTTTTGGCTATTTCATAGGGTCCTTGAGAGGATAAGCAAAATGGGGTACTTAGTATTTATCCTGTTTGCCGTTCTCTGTGATTCTGGGATCTGTGGTTTGATGCTGTTTGTTATTTTTTGCAAAATTCTTGGCCTTTATTCCTTCAAATATTTTTTCTTTATCATTATCTCTCTTTTCTCCTTCTAGGGCTCCAATTACATGTATGCTAGACTTTTTGATTATGTCTTACAGCTTTTGGATGCTCTGTTCTGTCTTTCTATTTGTGTTTTATTTGTTTTAACTTTTTTCCTCGTGTTTCACTTTGGGTAATTTCTAATTGATCTGTCTTTAGATTCACAGATTCTTCCTTGGTTATTTCAAATTTAATGATAAGCCTTTCAAAGGAATTCTTTATCTCCAATGCTGTCATTTCTTATTGCTCCTGTTGTTATTTGCCTGTGATGATTTCCACTTCTGATAGAATTGCCCACTAATGTTCATATGTTTTCTACCTTTTTCACTATATTCTTTACATATTGACCATTGTTTTTAAAGTCCAGCACTTCACTCCTTTCTGATTTTGGTACTGTTGAATTATCTTTTCTTTTAACAATAGGTTGTTTTCTTTGTGTCTTTGTAAATTTTCTTTTTTTTTAATCAAATGCCAGGCATCTGGTGTAGAATAATAGGGACTCAAGTAAATGTCATTTACTCCTGGAAATGGGCACACAATTTGTCAGACCAGTAATATGGGGGTTTGAGAAAATCTAGTGTGGAGCTGAGTGGGGCTTGGGCTTTGTGACTACTTCCCTTCAAAGCACCCAGGCTTTCCTCTGAAAATGCCCTGTGCTTGGGGTGGGAGTTGTAGTGCTGGTGGGTTTTTCTGGGGATGAAAAATATACATACTTCACCCTCATTTTCGTCTTTTCTTGGGACACGTGCTGCAAAGTGGGCTTGTTACCCATGGCTTTCTGCCTTCCTCAGTGGTGTGTTTTTGTTGCTTGTTTTTTCTGTGCATAAGGCTAATGGAATGAGGGGAGAGGGATTTTTCTTTTGCCTGATTTAGCCTCAGGCTTAGGAAGATGCTGTGGGCCTGGCCCTCCCTTTACTTTCTGCAGACCTAAGTAAACCTGGACATTATTTGTATCCTGAGTAACTAATGCCTTTCACATAGTGTTATGGCTTGAACTGTTTTCCCCTAAAAAGGTATGTTGAAGCCCTGACCCCCAGTACTTGACAATGTGATCTTACTTTGAAATGGGGTCTTTACAGAGGTAATCAAGTTCAAATGCGGTCATTAGTGTGGGTGCTAACCCAATATGACTGGTGTCCTTGTGAAAAGGGGATATTTGGACACAGGGGCAGACAGAAGGAATATGATGAGAAGACAAGTGTGAGAGGATAGCCATGTGACTACAGTGATGCATCTACAAGCCAAGGACTGCCAGCAAACACCAGAAGCTAGAATCATCAAGTAAGAATTCTCCCTTAGACCCATTAGAGAGAGCATGGCCCTGTGTATGCCTTTATTTCAGACTTTACTCTCCAGAGGCAATAGCTCTCTGTTATTTTAAGCCACCCATTTCTTTGGTACTTTGTTACAGCAGGAAATTAAAATAGATTTTGGTACTGGGCAGTGGGGTGCTGCTCTAACAAATACCTAAAAATGTGAAAGCAGTTTCGGGATCCATAATGAGTAGAGGATGGAAGAGTTTTGAGACATTTGATAGAAAAGTACTCAATTTCCTTGAAGAGATTATTGGTGGAATATGAATGTTAAAGTTGCTTCTAGTGAAGTCTCAGATGGAAACGAGGAACATGTCATGAGAAACTGGAAGAAAGGCTATTCTTGTTGTGAAATGGCAGACAAATTGATGAATTTTGTCCTTCTGGGTGGAAATTAGAACTTAGAAGTGGTGAACTCAGGTGTTTAGCTGATGAGATCTCTGAGCAAAGTGTTGAATGTATTTCTGGTTTCTCTTTTTTGCTTATAGTTAAATACAACAAGGGAGAAAAAAACTGAAGGAGGAATTCTGCTTCAAGACTGCCACACAGAAATCATGATAGACTTTCCAGCTTGCTGGTCTTCTTTGTGGATTTCAAACACAACACATCAGCTCTTATCTGAACTCCCAGCCTGCCAGTGCATATAGGTATGTGGCTCATTTCAAATTTAAATAAATGCTATGCTAATTGATATAAACAACTTTACTTCAAAGTGCCATAGTTGCTTTTTGCCCCTGTGCAGCCATTGAATCCCGTGGTCATGAGCTCCCTCCTGCATCTCTCTCACTGTGAAATGGGTCCCTTGTCAGATGCTATACTGTCTGGCATTCCATGCTTGTGAATTAGACATGCCATAATCATGTCACCTCCTTTTCTGCTTCTTTGGCTGCTCCACGCATATGTCCATCATACCAGTTCTAGGGTAGCTGATTATAAAGACTCGGTTATGTCAACTGGCCAGGTCACTGAGTCTGTTGTTCTTCCCTGCCTCTTCTATGATGGATGTTTCCTGGTGTGCATTGATGTGTGATACAAAACTTCTCATATTTTGTATGCTCTCGCATATGTCTACTCACATGCCTTTGTCCCAGATCTCCCTGTCTCCAATCTTATAGTGTTTCCATTAAGGTCCCTATCATCTGGTCAGATGATTAACTATTGTCCAGGAAGCTTTATATATTCTCACTTTGGGACACTTTTCCTTCCATATAAAGTACTTAAACAGGTTCACTGCTCTTGGCTCAGAGTGAAGATTTTCCCTTTCTTCTGTCTTTCACGTCCACTCCTGAATTTGGCTATATTGCAGCTGCACATTACCCCCAATAAAACCCTTGTTCATAAAATCCATTTGAGTGTCTCCTTCTGGACCTAAACTGGAAAAAAAAAGGGGTATTGAGAGTGTTTTGAAAAAACAGAGGCTTAGGAACTGGCTTCCTCAGTAACTGCCTGGCAAGAAGGACCCATCCTGAGTGGAATTTGTGGGTGGGGGGAGCAGATAGTTTATGACACAAGATTAAACCAGTCACTGATGATTTCACCAGTGTGGACCTGGGAAGACATCCTAATGGAAGACAATGCCCAGGTCACATGGGCCTGGCTTCTGGTGTTTAAGTACTGCCACCCAAAGTAATATGCGCTCAATCATGCTCAGGACTATTACAAAGCCCACTGCTGCTGTCAGCGTTGGCCTGCTTACAGGGCCACTACTGCACTTTTTAATGATCTCAATGTCCCTCTCACCAGGGCATTACTGATGCTCATCAGGCCATCCTGGAGGTCCAGGTGCTCGTACAGACTCTGTGGAATTGTGTCAGTGGTGGGAAAAGATGTAGTGTAGAGTTACGGTAAGCCCTATTGGGAGAACCACAGTATAGACCCCTGAGGTTCTGGAGCAAGGCCATGCCATCTGCAATGGATAATTTATATGCCTTTTGGGAAAGAGCTCCTTCTATGTTACTGAGTCTTAGCAGACACAGAAGCCTTGCTCATGGGGCTTGAAAAGAGAAAGCACCTGAAACTACCCATTATGGGCTGGATTATGTCAGAGTCACCAATTTTAAGTCAGAGTAGTCCATTATAAGATGAAAATGATACATTTGGGATTGATCTAAAGTGTGTGAATGATAAAGAGTAAGGGAATAAGTAGTTAGAGTGAGACTTCAGATCACTATGCAAATATCTGAGAACTCCAAGAAGAAAAAGGGAAAGAAGGAGGATGAGTAGGAAAAGCCTCACACTCCAATTGCACTTGAGAAAATATTGGCTAGACTGATGGGAAGTCTGTAAGCAAAAGTTGCCAGTTAAAGGCATCTCATGTCAAGTGGGAGTCACCTGGCTCTTGTACCCACCACTGAGCTTAGTCGTTGGCTGGGAGTAGACTGGCACAAGCTTTGTCTCTGTATGACCACTTCACTGGATCCAAAGTGTGCTGGCTGGAGGCTGCCAGTCAACCATGCTTCTCAGAGAAAGTTCTTTTGAATGGAAATCTAAGTGGTGCTCCTCTATTGCTGTTACATCTGCTTCGTTGCAGAAGTTGATTTTCCCTTCTTTCTCTTTCTCTAAGTTACACTGCACACTCCTTCTGCAGAGTCCTAACACATGTTATTCCCTCTGCTTGGAAAACTCTTTACCTCCTTTCCCGCCACTGTTCAATGTAATTATCAGATCACAGCTCAAATATCACTCCTCCAGAGGCTTTCTTTGAACTTCCAGGGGTTGAATTCCTTACATGACTTCATAACTTGCCGTGCTTTTTATCCAAGGTATTCATCAAGGTTTATAATTACACATTAGTAAAATGATTTTTTTAATGTCGTTACATGTCTGTAAGCTTTGTCTTTCCTATTTTTTATCCCCAAATCCCCAATACCTATCAAGTGCTTGGCATATAGAATGCATTTAATGTGTGTTAAATGAATAAGTGAATTAATGACTTAATGACTTAATTGTTTTAATTTCAACCATTTTTTTAAAATAAATGAGAAACTCTGAGAGCTTTAGGTTCATACATGTGGCTATAAACTACCATCATCCTATATATAGATGAAAATACAGAACATTCAAGCACTTGATGCCAGGAAGTTAGAGTTTATGAAATATAAACTATATTTCATATTATATAGTTTATTATTATATTATTCACAGTATATATTTCATAATATAGTTTCAAACTATATATTTTTTGGTGCTTGCTTCAGCAGCACATATATGAAAACTGGAATGGTACAGAGAAGATTAGCATGGCCCCTGCACAAGAATGACACAAATTTGTAATGCAGTCCATATATAAAAAAAATTCTTTTGACACTTTTCTTTTTTGATAAGAAAAGTATCGACTTTTTAAAATTTTGCATGTTTGGTTTTCTGGTCTTCAAGACTTTATAAATGGGCATTCAAGTAAAATTCTAATAGTAAAAATAATAATGTCATCATAATTAATCATTCTTTATTATAGGCCATATATTGTACTAAGTCTCCTTCTGCACTACTTTGCTAAATAGTCTCAATATGCTATGTTGGGTATGATTATTTTGCAGATGAGGGAATTAGCCCTTAGAGAAGTTCTGTATTTGCTCAAGGTCTCAGACATAGCATTTTGTGGGTCTAAGTTTAGATGCATCACATCTATCTGATTCCAATGACCATGGCTATATTCACAATCCTGTAACTGCTTAAATTTTGAATTTCTTACCCAAATACTGAATTTTTAATTTCTCTCTTGGAGGTTAAATAGAGAACTTTGAAAACTTCTAATTCGAGTATGGATTCAAATCAAATTTGAGCCTCAGATACTCTTCGCAGGTCAAAATTTTCCTTATGAGCACTGAACACCAGTCCCCCGCAACTGCCCCTCACCCACTTCTCCACCTGGCTATCTTTTTTGTTTATTCTTCAGTTACAACATGAGATCCAAGGCCAAACTTAGTGCTTGAATTCCTACATCCCTCCGTTTTCCTGATTCTCTTTTTCAGTGATGATGGCGAGCAGAGGTGCCTTCCGTGGTTCCCCTTTTTAATGAATGTCACCACCATTCTCCCAAGCATCCAGTTTGAGAGCTCAAAGCTACTCATTTCTTCCTCGAACAATAATGTGAGTTTCAAGTCCAGGGCATTTTCTGCTGTCCAATCTGTCCTATAGAAAAGGTTTAGTAATGAGATTAACCCATTTACTAACTTTCCATTAATACAGCATTTATTTCCACAAGGTGCCAGGCAACCTGTAGAAAAACTCAAAGCCGTAAACTGGTTACACTTCATGATATGATTTCTGTGTTTTAGAAAGAAAGTTTTGAAGTTTGAATTCTTCCTTCTTTCACATGCAAATCAGAGCCAATATGTTGTCTGAGGCCACAGTCCCTTGAAGGATCACAGACCTTGCTGGGAGAGGAAAATAAACCCCAACTGTTGGAACTGCAGGCCATCTGTCTTTAGCTACTTCACATTTTGTCAAAAATTATCAACATAGTTGGAAAATAGCTGTGACCAACTAATATTACTAAAATATAAAGTATGATTAAATGGAATAGTTAAACTGTTTATTCAGAGACAACATATATATCCTTTGAAATTTTGAAAGAAGGCTAAGAATTATGGAGGGTATTCATATTGCAAAGCTATTACAGAGTATTTGAGGGTTTGTTGGAAGAAAATGGATTTATATACAAATGCTTTATAGGTACAAAATCTTAGTTTCCTACACTGGGAATGTAATTGAATTTAGAGACCATTTAACCTAACTCCTTTGTTTTATAGGTGAGAAGAATGAGACCAAGAGAGGTTAAATGGGTTGTCTGAGATCATAAAGTACTGAAAGAAGATGGTGCTTAAATCTCTCTACAGTAGTGCCCCCTTCTCCATAGGGGATGCATTTCAAGACCCCTAGTGGGTGTCTGAAGCTGTGGACAGCACAGAACCCTATATATATTATGCTTTTCCTATACATACATATCTATGATACAGTATAATTTATAAACTAGGCACCATGAGAAATTAACAATAATAATAACTAATAATAAAATAGAAGAATTATAACACTATGCTGCAATAAAAGTAATGTGAATATGGTCTCTCTCTCTCAAAATACCTTATTGTACTGTGATCGCCCTTCTCATGATGAGGATGATGCTATGAGATGATCAAATGCTTATGTGATGAGATGAAGTGAGGGGAATGACACAGGCACTGTGACATGGCATTAAGCTTCTACTAATCTTCTGATGATAAGCCAGAAGGAAGGTCATTTGCTTCTGGACTGTGGTTGTCTACAGGTAACTGAATCTGTGGAAGGGAAAACCACAGATAGGGGAGGTCTACTGTATATGAAAAGAGAGAGTTGGACTATTATTATTGTTGTTGTTATTACAAATATTTCTAATTTAGTTGATGTTTTTGATTTTGAACACTTTACATTTATTAACTTATTTTATCTACACAATGAATCTAGATGGTAAATATTATCACTGCCATTTTCCAGATGAAGAACTGAGGCTTGTGAAGGTTAAGGAACTTGCAACATGGACTCTATACAAATATAGAGAATGATATATATTTATATGCACACACACACGTATATATATGAAATCCAAAAAAGCAAAACAAATGAGCAACAAACATACAAAAACAAAAACAAACCCAGAAACAGATTCATCAATACAGAGAACGTACTGGTGGGTGTCAGGGAGAGGGGTTGGGGGAATAGGCAGAAGGGGTCTAAGAGGTACAAACTTCTAGTTATAACATAAATAAGTCATGAAGATACAAAGTACAGCATAGGAAATATAGTCAATAATATTGTAATAACTTTGTATAGTGATTAAAGGTAATTATACCTGTCATGAACATTTCATAATGTATATAATAAATGTTGAATTGCTATGTGGTATACCTGAAACTAATATATTTTGTCATCTATACTTCAATAAAAATATAAATAATTAAGTAAAACACAAATGAGGAAAAAGCAAAAGTTCTTCCTGGAATTAGAAGACCATCTAATAAATGATGAAGGAATGATAGAATTAGAAAAAGCACTATTTGGCAAGCTTCATAGTAATCATTAATTAAGGGAAGAATCATAAATAGATGATAAAACTAGTGGTGAAATCTTGATGGGACTAAGATATTTACCAAGGCCCCAAAATTTTGTTCTATAAGACAATTATTGATTCCAAATGAAAAAATAGTAATTTTGCAGTGGAGCAACCTAGCAGATACTATCTTAACCAATGACTAAAGTTAGTATGTGCGTAAATAAGACAAATAACATTATACTCCTTTTGACCTCATGCACTGAAAAAGATACATCAGCTTTGGAGTACTCCTGTCAAAAATGGATAACCTGAAACTAATCATAAGAAAACTCAAAGATGAGAGGCATTCTAAAATATATCAGACTTGTTCCCATCAAAAGTGTCAATGTCATAAAAGATGAAGATTAAGTGCAACATGTAATCCAGGATTTTCTTCTAATATAAAAGAGAAGTGGAGAAATGTAAACCCAGTCTGAAGGTTAGATGATAGAATCTGATCAATGTTAATTTCCTGGTTTGACAATTGTACTACTCTTATGTAACAGAATGTCCTTGTTTTTAGAAAATACATACTGGGTTGTTAATGGTATTCATGTCTATAACTTACTTTCAAAGAGTTCATAAAAATGAGTGCATGTATGTGAATGACAAAACAAATGTGAAAGTGTGTCAACATTTAAAGAATCTGGGGGAAGGTAGGGGAATACTTTGCACTATTCTTGAAAATTTTCTTTAGATCTGCATCACATGAGAAAGAGGCCAATAGAAAAAAAAAAGAAAGTTGTAACAATTCACATCCTCAAGTCTGGGACACCAACCTAGGCCAGTCTGAGTTCAAAGGCCATGCTCTCCAACCTGGAGCATCAAAAGATGTGTTAAGCTTCCATGGCTGCTTGTATGGCCTCATCATGACAGAAGGACTCTTACTTCAACCATGAACTTGCTACATAGTACTGAGGCAAGGAGTTCTTTTTACTTAGATTTATATCTCTCATGTAATTTCACTAACAGCAACTCTTACCTTCATCAGTCAGCGCAGGTCACATGTGAAGTCTTGAATCTATTAGTTATCTTCTATGACTCTCAGTTTCCTCATCCAAAAGAGGGTATAATAATACTTCCATCATGGATTGTTGTGAGTATTAAATGTAATCACGAGGAGAAAATACCAATATTTTCAAAAACATGGTGGTCTTTCAAAATAATGTTAATTTTGTTTTCCTTTTCCTTTGGAGTCAACCATGACATATAGGTCAGGCAGAGAGGGTCCAGGGAATTGACTGGGTGATGACCAAAGCATTTCTAAGGTAAGAGTAAAAGATATTAAATTGCCCTCTAGCTTTCTAGTTCAATAGGAATGCCTAGGTATCCTTTATGTACCTGGTGTTGCAGGAGGCGGGTGAGCTGAGTTCATGTGGTAGCAAAGGAACGACATGGTAGCAGAGGGTGCCTCCCTCTAATATCTCTTTATGCTGATGTTGCACATCTACAGGATGCAAGACAAGGACAAGAATCTGTTCTCTAATAGCATTTCTGAGTCAAGAACTTCTATGAAAACAACAGGCCCCCCACTGAAAAAGGAATATTGGGTTTGGAATTTGAAATAGTAAAAAAACATATAAAACATATGTTCTGCAGTGAAATAAACTGACAAATGAATAGTATATTGGAGCACACCCTTAAAAGTCATTTATACAAAACTACATGCTTTAGAGCTAAGGAAGGCAGACCCGAGAGGGCAAATGACTTGGCTATGATTGAAGACTTATTTAGTGGAAATAAGGATGAGATTGGTTCTGTTGACATTTAGACAGTAGAACCACCACAGAAAGGTGGTTTTGTGATTCTTGGTACCTTGGCCAGTTTTTCTAAGCCACTGAAAGTGAGTGGTAAGATTACTGTATCTCCTTTTTCCAGTGTAGTGGGCTAGATATACAAGACAAACTACCATTAAAAAAAAAACCTAGATGGATAAAATATTAAATAAAAAATGTTAATACCTCATTGAAGTAGCAAGAAAATAAGGACTCGTAAAAGGCAAAAAAAAAAAAAAAGTTAAAGCAGGAATCCAGGAAATGAAGCTAGTAAAATTTTAAAAGAAAAATAAAGGAAATTACAAAAGATATGTTACTCATTGATGCGGATCATTGAGTATTTCCCACTCTCTGACTTCTTGGCCCACAGTGAGGTTGTACTTCCTAAATCGCTATGTGAACACTTCTGACCAATGACACTGAGTGAAACTGACATGTGCTTCTTCTGGGCTAAGCATTTAATTCTCAGTGAGACCCTCCAGTACCTTCTTTGTTTTTTCCTAGGATGATTGGCAATATTCTACATAGTGTCTTCTTTGTCAACCTAGGTCCTGTTGTTAAATTGACAAGCTACAGAGATGGAGCCAATTCTTGTAGGACATGTGGTGGAAGTAAAGAAAAACACAAAATCAAAGTCAAAACCAACAAGCTTTGTTTTGTAAAGCACTAGGATTTCACTTTGTTACTACAGCATATCACAGCCTACCCTAACGCAGAAATGATAATATGAATGATGTTAATGGTGACAGAAATAATAGTAGCTAACATTAATGTAAGTGTTAATATGTACTGGGTGTTTTTCTAAGTGCTTTACATATGTCAGTCAATGATCTCAAAATACATAATATATCATGGATGGTGAGGTTTTCCCAGATTGAGAGGTGGTTTAATATAAAACAAATTAGCATAAATTCATTATATTAGCATATGATTAAAAAAGGAAAATGCATGACTTTCTAAATAGGTATAAAAGAAGTATTTACTAAAATTCAATATCCATGAATGACAAAAGTTAGAAACAGAAAGAACATTTGATAGAGAGAAATATTAAAATATATACAAGACAAAAATGCTTACCATCACCACCTCTTTTCAGTGATTTCCTGGAAGTCCAAGACAAGAAAATGACATGAAAGCCATAAAGATAGAAAAGGAAAACACAATGTTGCCATCATTATTCCCATACACGCTGATTATTTCCATGTGAAATGCAAGGACTATACTAATAAATTACTAGATTTCAGCAGGGAATTTTGCAGTGTTGATAAAGCATTATTTTCTCATAAAATTCAATTGCCTTTCTTTACATAAGCAATAAGAGTTGGAAATTTTAATATTAAAAATGATATAATTTACAATAACAAAATATTATCTGCCCACATACATACATACATATAAGAAGAGACCTAAGAAATGTTTTTAAAACTCAAATGAAAAATTATAAAACTTAATTTAAAAGCATTAAAGAAGATCTAGACCAATGGGAAAATATACCATGTTATGAATAGACTCTAAATTTAAAACTATGATGTTTTCTTAAATTTATCTACTATGAAAATCTTACTAAGACTTTTGTGCAACTTCACAAATTGATTCTAAAATTCTAAATTGACTGAAACATTTTTATGAAGGAGGTAAATCTACGAAAAACCAAAACACCACTGAGGGAAGCAGAAAGTGGGGGACATGATGTAATTGTTTTTAAGATCCTTATATAAAGCACTAATAAATAAAAATATAGTGTGAGTTTGGGGACAAATAGCCAATGAAATTAGAATAGAAATAGAAGAAATAAACTCACAAACATATGGAAAGTTGACATATAACAAAACATCCAGTACAGGTCATTGGGTAAAGAAGACACTTAATGATACTGGATAAAACAAAATCTATATTGGAAAAACTTACGCTGGATTTCTGTCTCTACATAAACAAAAGTCAGTCCCAGTTAGAGACTCAAATTTGAAAAAACAACATCAAATTTTAGAAGACAATAAAAGAGAATATTGATGTGACCTTGGGGTGGAGGAAGATTTTTTAAGATACAAAAGCACTTCCACAAATATAAATTTTTATATAGTTAACCATTTGACAAAGTATACCATTTTGTGTATGTTAGAATGGCACAAATGTAAAAATCTGCTAATATCAAGTTTTGGTAAGAATGTAGAATAAAACAACTCAAATGACTGTTGGTGATTATTTATATTTTACAACCTATTTGGAAAACAATTTAGAATTCTCTCCTAACTTGAAAATATACCTTACCTTACAAAGAAGGAATTCCTCTCCTGGACTTTTACTTTAGAGAAATTCCTACACATGTGCATGAAGAGTCAAGTACAGACATACTCATTAACTTGTAATAGCCAAAAGGGAAACAGAAACAAAAGCAAAAACTACCAAAGAGGAAACAACTTCATTGGCAAGAGTGAATAAATAAACTGTAGTTTACTAATGCAATGAATTACTTCAAAGCAGTAAAATCTGAGTCAACCAACAGGGCATATATCAGTATGATTGAATAACAGAACCCCTATGATATGATCCCATTTATATGAAGTACTAACAATATATTGTTAGGAATATATAGATAAATTGAAACAACTAATAAGGAAAAAAAGGAATTATAAATAAATGTTTCATAAGAGTGATTACTACTAGAGAGTAGGGAATGAGATCGTAGAGAAGCACAGGCATTCTCAAGGCATTGTGTAAAGTTGTGTACCACATCGTGGTAATGTGGTTTTTCTCCAGTTGGATGGTGGTTGTTTTATTTACTTTTTTAACTTACACATTTGTTAGAAATACTCAGAGCAATTGTGTTTTAACTTACCCTATATCTTCCATTCAAGTGCTGATTTTCACTGAGCAAAGTTTTGTCCTATTAAAAAGTCATGCTAAATAATATTTCTCATCTAGTATTTATTCAAGAATTCAGATGAATGATGATCTGTTTTAGATTCAGCAAATTTATCTTTTATTCAAAGTTATGTGTCTTTGGAAACTTAGAAACAATAAATTTACATTCCCTGTGAATTGAAAGCAATATAATAGCACTGCATTGGAAATGGATCTGGAATTACTGGGGCTTCCAATGTGCCCTTTTTGGTCAAATTTCTCCTCATTCTCATTGGCCCTTTTCCGCTCAGCCCTGCACCACACCAGCTCTCATACTAGTAGCAGTGCTACCAGCATTGTCCTTTACCACATCCATCAATGAGTGACTGATCACCAAGATTCCCAGATCAATGGATTTGCAATCAGATGACATGAATTTGTGGCTTTGACTATCCACCTCCGACCTATGTGACTTAAACAAAATTTATCAGGTGGAGTAGTGAGAGGTGGAAACTCAGTGATCAGAAAGAGAAGAAAACCTAACAGACATTTTCTAGATTCCTATACTGAACACTGTGGCAGGCAGAATAATGACCTCCCAAAGATGGCCACAGCTTGATCTATGAAACCGGTGAAGATGTTACCTTGCATAGCAAATGGGACTTCATAAATATGATTATTGATCTTGAAACAGGAAGATTATCATGGATTATCAAGTGGGCCCAATGTAATTACAAAATTTGGGCGGTAGGAGAAATCAGAGTGACGGCTCTGCTGGAAGGAGTGCATGAGCCAAGTAATGAGGACAGCCTCTAGACGCTGGCGAAAGCAAGAAGTGAACTCCCCCCAAAAGCCCCACAAGAAATGCAGTCCTGCTAATGCCTTCATGTTAGCCAGCTAAGAGCTATTTTTGAATTTCTAATTTCCAGCACTGTAACGTAGTAAATTTGTGCTGTTTAACCCACTAAGCCTGTGGTAATGTTATGAAGGCGATAGGAAACAAACATTGACATCTTTTATGAGTTCCTGAAGTCCTTGTGGGCTCCGTCTTTTGCCCGGCAGCTGTAGTGACCAGCGCTGCCTAGCTTTGTGCAGCTGCAGCCAGATGCACCTTGCTCCTTATGTATCTCGCTGAAGGTTTCTCTGATGGCTGCAGGAACGCCCTGACATACACAACCTGGAAATAAACATCCCAGAACTATCCTTGACTAGTCAGGGGATGGTTGCAGATGAATAAATACTTTCCCCTTTTTTCTTTCATCAAAGAGTTCTAAGACGCATTTCATAACACTCCAGGGAAGGAAGGTCAAACGCCAGTCAACTGCACTGGTAACACCCTTGCAGTGGTTTCCCTTCTTTGCCATTCTCTTCCCTGGACCTTCATCCTGCTCCCAGAGGTCATTTCCAGAATACACGATATGCATGTGTCAGGTTCTGATCTCAGAGAGTGCCAGACTAAGATGAAGATATACACTATGCTGATTGCTTTATCTTCATTTGCTCATTTAATTAAAATATCCACCCATTAAGATATTTATTCATACCCCATGATTTTATACATAAAGTATCTCTAACTCAGGAACTAATAATTTGCAGAAGTTAAGTCAAGTAACACAACAAGCAATTGACGAAACCTGGATTTACCTTCCAAGTCACAAGTCAGGCTGGTTGCAAAACCTCTACACTTAATGATATACTACATGCATGCTCAACTGCTGTTGGGACAGGTTAAGTGAGAGCGTAATGTGAGATTCTTGGTATCATTAGTTCTCAAACAAGGCTCTTCAATCTGTAGAATCTAATTCCTGTCTTCAGGAAGGGAAAAAACTCCACACTCCACTTTACTCTCAGAGAAACATGAAAAAATTCATCTGAGACTCCAAATCTCAAGTTCTATGCTTCTTAGAATGTTTTGTTGCTATGGAAAAGAAACTTGGAAGAATTTGTCCAAAACACTGTAGAGGGAAAACAGAAATCAGTCAATCACATTATGCCCCAAATGCCGAAGAGCAGCCAAATCTGATTGCCTCGCACCTTTAAGTGCAGAGAAATTCTGGGAATTGGGATCATCTGTCATTTCAGACTTGTCATATTCTGCTGAAATAAAACATATAGTCTTTATTTGCAAAGTTCTCTTGTGGAAAGAGCCTTAAAAATGTACATAACCTCTGTACCAGTAATTCCATTAGGAATTTATCCAACACAGAATCGAAAATGCAGGGAAAGATCTACATGTTGGATGCTTATGGCAGTGTTCTTTACAGTTATGAAAATTGGAAGCAGCCAAAGTCTCCAAAAACAGGCTAATGGTTAAGCAATATAATACATCCATCTATGAAATGTAGCAATTGAATATTCAAAATATTTCATATGGGAAATTATTCATGGTATATTTGGTTAAAAATGGAATGAATTAAGTTGTATTTTGTAAACCAGTATCTCCATATTTTAATGTGCCTGAAGGATAAGATAGTTAAGTTTTAACTATGTTTCTTTAATTGTTGGGGTTATGGGTGATTTTAATTTTCTTAAAAGTTTTTGATCTTTTCTGAATTTTTTATATCTCTAGAAATAACTTATAACTAGTAAAAATATAAGTTTTTAAAAGTGTTTATTCTGTTTTTTTCCTCAAGAGCAAAATTATGTATCAACAACATTTCTTTGGGAATCCTAAAAAAGTGTTATTAGACCATTTGACACAGATATTTGAGTCTGCCTACTTAACAAACAGGGGAAGGAAAGGGAAGTGATATAATATAGCCAAGCCCATATAGACATTGACCTACAAATAAAAAGTACATATGGCTAATGCCTGAAGAGATCCACAATCTCATTAGCAATTGGTAAAATACAAATCACCACCATAATTAGATTCTATTTTTTTAAATCTATTTGATTGACAAAATATAAGAAGCCTGACAATAATTATTGCAGAGTATGTGGATCATCAGGATTTCTCATAATTTTACATATGATTGTATAAACTGTGTTTATAAATTGTTATAATCACTTTGTAAAAGCAATTTGACATTTTCCTGTAAAGTTAAATATTTACATAACTTACAATTCAGCAATTCTACTCCCAGGTATATACCCAAAAGAATGTGGAAATATCCATGGTTGTATTATTCATAATAGCAAAAACAGAAAACTGAAAATTACCCAAATTTTTGTGAATGATTCAATAGTTAAATGAATTGTGGTATATTCAAAATATGGAATATTTAGCAGTAAAAATTAAGGAACTGCAACTATACAAAATAGTGTGTATAAATATTAGCAATATCATTTGAATTAAGAAAATCAAGTTCCAGAAGTCTACATGACAATTTTAATATAAAGTTCAATTAGGAAAAAAAATGACCAGAACTTTACTAATTATAAAATAACAAAGGATAATAAAGACAAAATTCAAATTAAAGATAATTTAGTGTGGAGTGATTAAATCAGGAGTTGGTAAGAAGAGACGGAGCATGGAGATGTAATTAGTGGAATTCAATATTTTAGTTGCAGCAACGAATGGTGGGTTCATGGGGACCTGTCTTATTATTAAAAAATGAACACATATATGTAACAATCAGGAACATGCATGATATAGTGATGACCGTGATAAACCTAAGGATGTAATTAATCTAATTTTGTGTATCGAAGGTTTATTTAAATAAAAGGACAGCTCCAAGGAATAAATTTATGAGCACATGACTCCCAAAATTCCACTTAATTGAAAATAGTACATTAGAATTGAAATTAGAAGACATGAGTTGATTTTCTGTCTCCTATTTATTTCCCATGGAACCCTGGACAAGAAATCTCTATCTCAGTCTTCTTATCTTCCTTATCTGAAAAATGGGACTAAGGACAGCTGTGGTTATCTTAAGATTCAAAAGAGACTATATGTATATACGACCTCACTGTGTAAATTATAAATAGATGCACAGACAAACATGGATACATGCACACATACATATAGATATGGTTGACAATGATAATTAAGGAATAATCATACCATTATGACAAAGAACATTTACAGAATGTGTGCTGTATCCCAGGCATGGAGCTAGGCACAGTCCAGCTGCAGAGATGTACATATAGCTGGTAACTGTATAGAAATTAATAAATGTCCATATAGGGATATGATCAATGTGTTGTTTAGGCACAGAAGAAAGAAGAAGAGAGTGAATTGGAGATGAGCTTACAGGAGATAAAACTGGTGGGTCTTGAAGGATGAGTAGCTTACCAACAGAGAAGACAGGAAGGCATTCCAGGTGGCTTGACAGCATGTGGCTTAGGTGGGCTTAGGAAATGCTGGGTTTTTGGAGTTACAGGGACAGTAGGCTGCAACCAAGTGAAATTCAGCTGGTCACATAGTAGAGACCAGAGCTCTAATTCCTGAAAGTAAAGAAATTTTATTACACCTGCCATTCAATTTTTAAAAAAGAGCTCATTGCATTTAATTTCTCCTAAACCAAATCTTTTTCCAAATATTCATAAAGGTCCTTCCTAGAAAATAAGTTAATTACTGAAATGTGTTGTGCTTTCTGACTCTCAGGAGCTATGAAATCCATTCATAATTCATTTTTAAATAGGAAAAAACTTTATGAATAATATGAATACCATTTGTGTTATCACTGTGAGATCATTTCCTTCATAGGGAGGAGAATAAACTTCAGGGGTCTCTTAACTTCACCCAATTCATTAAAACTTGCTTTGATTCTTAAGAAACATACTAAGGTTTTCCTTCACTTCAAATTCCCTATCAAACTTATTCTTTAAATTAGCCCCGAATCTTATCTTGTATTTACAAAACTCTGAGAAAACCACAGGACCCACGTTATTTGGAGATCTTTCATTCATGAGCCTAAAAAAGTGCCCCAATTAACAGCAACCAAAGAGTACTGTGGTACTTGCTACTTGATGAGTAGGGCCTTTAAATGCCTCCTTTTATTGGTAATGTTGGACATAGATGACTGTTATCCTGTATACTAGAATCTTGTAGTTTGGATGCTTAATTACTTAAAAGAAGAGTGATGTGTCCCATGGCGTTAAAGATGACAGGTGTCATTCAAAATAGTGGTCACGAAATTTTTAATTCTATTATTATTTTTTCTCTGTATGCTCAAAGTGGCTATTTCTTGTAGATTCAGATGGCTTCCCCTTGGCAGAGAAAGTAAATAGCTTCCAGAAGAGCACAATAAATCATAGAGCTAATTCAGGGTCTTTTCAGTGAACCTAGGACTTCATCTGGTGTATTGGAAGATCAGTGCTGCTTAGATGAGAGTTAGATACAGAAATGACATGTGGGTGAGTACCTTTCCTCATAAATGTTGTCATTTCCCGTGCTTTCTCCCTTGTCCATATTCTAATCTCACTTTAAATGCTTTTTGTGGTTTATTTTATCTACTGCCGTAATTATAAATACCATCTCTAAAGTAATTATTTCTAATTTTCTTCCTCTGCCCTCAGCTCCAAATCCATATATCCAAATTTGCATATCAGTTTGAATGCTCCCAAAGTTTCTTAGTCTTACCATTTTCAGAACAACACTCATCTTTCCTGTCCTTCTCCCAACTTGCTCTTCAATCTGTATTCCAATATTTTCTTCATTACCTCCAAACAAGAAACCTGGGATTATCCTTGACCCCCTCCTTCCACGGACCAGTTTCCATGTTTTGGAGATGGTTATCCCTAAATACTTAAAAAATATGTTGCTTTATATTTATTCCCACCATCACTTCCTTAGTTCTGGTCTTTTTTATTCCATGTTCCTATTACTGTAATGTCCTCTTAAATAATTTCCTGCTTTTTCCCTCTTCACATTCTACTCTTTCCCTCTTCAATTTATGCTTCATATACCTGTAAGAACGCACTCAGTTGAAAATATAAATATGTCTCTCAGTTGCTTAAAATCTTTCAATGATTTCATATGGTCTTGATGAAAAATAAATTATACATTTTAGCATGGCATACATAGGCCATCTTAGCCTGACTAATTATCAATTCAGGGCTAGGTCTTGTTACTCCCCTCTTCACACCCTAAGATCTAGGCACACTTAACTACTGGCAATTCCCTCAATTTGCCTTACTCTTTTTCCTCAGTGACTTGGAATGTTCCTTTTGCCTGAAGCATCTTTCCCCTTCTTTCCATTTGTCATATTCCTCCCTTTTCTTTAAGAGACAGTTCAGGCTTCATCTGATTTTAGATGCTTTCCCTCATACCTAGAGAGAATTAACCATTTGATCCTTCTCTGTGTCCACAGATTTCTGCACTCTGCTGTAGAAACCATCATACAGGTTGACTTTTATTTATTCATGTTTATGTCCCCCAATTAATTATGAGCATTTTAATAACAGAGGCCATGTCTTATCCATCCTGTTCCTAGCACCTAATTGTGTCTGATCCAGAATGGGAGTCTAGTGAATGTTAGTTCCATAGTTAAATGGATTTATTGAAGAAACAAAATGAGAGACATGAAATATGTAATTTTCTCTCTCCTGTCCTCATTTCAGTGGAAAGATTAAATTCTTGCCAGGACGATGGTGGAATGCTCATATTCTTTATGAAAAACTCCACCTCTACATTGCCAGAGGTAGTGTCCAGCTATACAGCCACAACTAGACAATGACACAGAGGGTAACAGTCCAAGATCAATACTGTATGAAAGGCTCATTTACTTACCTCTGAATTCACCACTTGCCTGAGATCAAAACTCTGGGAAGAGATGGAGCTGAGATTTAAATCCAGTCCAATCTGAGTTGTGCCAAGCATATCGTGCTCTTTCATCTAGTTTCTCTTCCAATGTGAGTTAAATGCTGGACCTACATTTCTTTTCCTACAACCACGGAGGCTCTATTTCTAATCTCTTTTGATCAAATACAAGGATATGCATCTTAGTCAAAACAAACAATAATTTGCAGCCTAAATTCCTGCTTAATAAAGAAATCTTTCAAAGAAGCAACAAAGTATGCAAAGGCATAGCTCTGCTAAAATGAACATTAAATTTGCATTGCAAAATAGTACATTTATCCATTTAGTCTAAAACATATGCATTCAAGTTATTCCACTATTTTCTCAAGAAAAGGGATGATGGTGGGGTGGAGTGGGGTGGAGAATAGTTATGTTACATTTGCATAATTAAGTACACATATACAGATGATTCTTCCCACAACAAAGGAATGATATGTTTCAAAATTTAATTAAAATACCTACCATTTGTAAAAGAAACTCTCTGATAGTACTTTTTAAACGTTTCCACTTGTTGAGGTTTTAAACAAAAAAAATCTTAATCAAAGTAATCCAGAACAAATGAATGAATAAAAAAACCAGTAATAACATAACAAAGTAGTCATTGTAACAACAAAAGTCATAAGAATAATAGCAAGAGTAATAATAATATCAAATAGAACTACTTGCCAAGTTTAGTTTTAAGATTATAAGTTTACAAGTTTATTTATAAGATTTTCATATATGTTAATCTATTTAATCCTCACTTTTTCTGATAGAAACAATTATTGTCCCCATTTTACAGATATTATCTTAAAGAAGATGTTATTTAAGGTAATCTTTGAGATGCAGAGATTAAGTTACTTGCCTATAGTCACAGAGCAATAAGTGGTAGAGCTAGGATTCAAATTCTGGAAGTCTGGTCTCAGAATCTATGCTCTTAACCACTACAATAATGGCTGAATGAATGGTAAATATGATAGCATATTATAAAACTTATGTATATGTGTATGCATGTATTCAACTGTCATATTTGTATATACATAGATGCACATGTATATGCATACACTATATACAGAACATTTTCACATGTGTTCTACTCATATACATAGAGAAATGGAGATATACATATTTATATATACACACACAAATATGAAAATATATAATATGTGATAAATAGAAAATAGAAATACAGCAATGGCTTTAGTAACTTTTCCTACAAAAATCCAATTTGGCCTCCCAAACCCAACAATATGAAAATGAGAAAAAAATTTCCCTTACAATTATTTTTAGCAAATGTTTTCCAAGAAATATAGTTTAATCACTTCATGGAAGCAGAACTTTCTAAGGCTGCAGCCAAGTTAAACTTTAGAAAATTGTTTTTGTAATGTTTACCCAGTGAGATCATATTTTCATTGCCCTGATGAAATACAGGTGCAAAATCTAAATACATCAGCCTCTATAGTGTATTTCCTGCAGAGTTCCTTTCTTAGCATGGCTGAAAGACTTCCACCTCTTTTTCTTCTACCTCTGTCCTTCACCCCAGAATTTATTGGACTCATGTGATTCTAGTAATATCCACTGAAAGGAATAACAGAAGGAAAATAATATTTACTGAAAGCCTACTATGTGCCAGTAACTTCAACAAGCATTATTTTTCTAGTTCACTCAATGATATTATGTGGTGTGCATTATTTTTATAGGAAAAACCCGGTCCCAGAAAAGTTAAGCAACATACTCAGGGTAACAAAGCTGTGAAGTGGTGAAGCCAGAAGCTTGTGGTGTTCTCTTGCAGTCACAGCAGAAAGAAAGGAAGCATAGAATTACAGAATACCAATGTCAGAAGGGACCTTATTTATCTCACTGTAATTATTTGTTTACTATGAACTGCAGGGAAATGAATACTCTTACTCATGTTTGAATCTCCAGCCATGTGCATTGTGCTGACACAGAATATGCACTGGATAGGTATTTTTTTTAATTAATTAAAAATATATTACAATATCCAAGAGCTAACATGTGTCGAACATTTTGCTGTCTTTGTCATTTACCTTCTCTCCTTTAACGGATTCTTAGCACAGCCTCCTAATATTGCATTTGAGGGAACTAGTGCTCTTTGGAATTAATGCTCTTTGCACGCCACAGGAAGTAATTCTGCATTTTTGGTACATTTGTATTTAGATGATTTGAACTGAACCAAAAAGAAAAGAAAACTATCAATTCCTTGCCCATCTAAGTTGCCAATGCTAGTTCACAGCCCAGATGGAAAGAATGTTTACCCCTTATAGTGCTAGGAGGTTAAGGTATCGTTTTTGTTTTCATATAAGCAGGGTGGCAACATCCTCTATCTTGAAGTCCATGCTCCTATGCTGAAGGCCAGAGCTGCCAGCCATGAACCAGAGGGTAACAGCCTCTGCTGGCGATTCAGACCCACAAATCCCTGCATAGAAGATAAACTCTTTTTTCCCTCTTAATTCAATCACATACTCAACTGGCAACCTTGCATATCAAAATGGGAATCCTGGGAGGCTGATGGAATATGCAGATCAACAGAAGCTAATTAGCATTAACTTGCAGCCCTCCTGAACTGATTGGCAGCACAGCTGTGGGGACCCAACAAAACATGCTGCGTAGCACGTTTGTCAAGCCACCTGCCACTTGGCGGAATCCAAAATAGTGCAAACCACCATGCCACAATAACTTGGTGACCTTAGTTTGAGAAGAGTAGGGAACAGACATATTTGGATCATGCCGTAATTAGTACTGCCTTTACCTGACACGTATTCAACAATAGGCTTCATGGCTGTACCTTCTTCATCTGACACATTGACATCTTAGTTGAGATTGACAGCTTTGTCCTAAGGCTACCAGTTCTCCATAAATTTTGCAGTCTTATTCAGAGTCGCTACAGGCCACAGGCATAGAGAGTCTGATATGATTTAATTTCCTTTTTTCTTGTATCAAGGGCACATTTTAGGAGTAAACATAAAAGCCATTAAGGCAAGGACAGGCAGTGTAGGAGCCAGAGACCTGCTGGGGGAACTTATGTAAGTTACCTAACTTCTTAAGCCTCAGCCTTCTCATCTGAATTGTAGCATCTTATGGAATTATTGTGAAATTGAATGAGTTAATGTGTGAAAATCCCCAACACAAAGTTGGGTTTCAATAAGTGCCAGCCACTTTTCCTTTTATGGTAATTAACACACATATACACATACCAGAGAACAGTGGGGTTGACCATTGAGATCCAATTTGTAAGACATGTCAATGGAAACCACTGTAAAAATATTTATGAATCAAACCACTATTGCTTTTATTTGGAAAATGTGCAAAGCATGTTATAAACTTTCATTTATTCTTTCCAAGTTTTGACCTTATACACATAAGGAAAATGAACTTTAATAACAATGAGGATAATTGCTAACATTTACTGAGAAATTACTATATTCCAAACACTTTATTAAATATTATATACATATGATCTTATATAATCTTCACAAGCTCAGGAGGTAAGTACTACTAACATCTCAAATTTAAAATTTGAAAAATAACTAGAGCTTGGGAAAGTCTAGTAACATCCACAAAGTCAACCTTGAATCCAGCATTTTTTGTCTTCTGGAACATTTTAGATGACACAAATAATAGTTACATTTTGCACTTGGGTTGTGCTTCATTCTTAATAGAGAATTGAGCTTTCTGTTTAGAAAGCCTGCACATAAAAAATTAATACTCCCTTGGTTATAGAAAAGATGTATGCATCAAGTGCAAGGGGAGATTATTAGGTTTCAACTTGAAGGCTTCTGAGATCCATCCCAAATCTTAGACACTCTAATTGACATATTTATTACATTTTCATGGCAGTTAAATTAAAAGTTATCCAAAGTTTTTTTCTTTTTCATTTCTTCTAGATAAGGTAGGTGAATTAATAGCAGGTTCCGTTTTCACAGTTTTAACAGTGGAGAACAGGGTTGAATGTTCTGAACTTTGAGTGGATAATCACTCTCTTTTGGACTTGGCAGTATCAGTTCCACTGATCTCTTCATGCAGATGTTCTGAAGTATTGCAGATTTACTTTTGTTGGAGTTTCAGTTTATGAAAATCCACATTTCTGATGATGGTCCATTAGTGGAACTTTTGCAATTGCCTGCTAGAGTAAGTTCACTGTGCCAGGAATCCTCTTAGTCACTTTCTCTCCATCCCTCACTACCGTGGTTAGTACCTCCTGCTACCTTTACATGTGGCTTATGAAATTTGTTAAAAGTATATTACACTTGGAATAGATAAAACACCAACTCTGAGATAAGCAAATAGGTTTCAACTTGTATCTTGGCTCTGATCTATTGGTAAAGCAGCTGGAACACTGGAGGGAGATGGTTTTGAAGCCCCATTCTAGCTCACCAGGAAAGAGTAAGAATGAGATCACTGGACTATGAACCAAGTAAATGTCATTTCTACTCTGCTTAACCATTGACAACTTTTTAAAAGTAGGTTTAAACTGGAGAGTGGCAGGCAAAGGGCATGAGGGCATTCTTTACCAGGAAGGGAAAAATAATGAGGAAGATAAATAGGGTATTTGGAGCTGGAGAGTCCTTATTGACATTGTCAAATAAGGGAGCAAAAAATAAGCAACTAATATTTTGAAAGCATTTCTGCAATGTTTAAGGAGCTGTAGCATATACTATTACAGTCAATCATTTGACAGATGAAAACACTGAACACTCATTGTTGTACAGGGTGACAGAACTCGCAAATGATGGTGACAAGATTAGGGCCCAGCTCTCACTTATGCTTATGTTCATACTCTCTATGCTAAAAATTTCATCTCTCAGCCTAGAATGCAAGAGATGTGTTGGTTAAGGATAGGAGGAGCAATATGGAAGATTACACTGTGATACAGAGGGTTCTAAACCTCTCTCTCTTATCAGTGACCCTGGACAAGTCACTTATCCTAGTAATATTAAAAGCAACATTTTATGGAGTGGGGGCATGCAATAAGCACTCAGTATAATTGCTTGTTTAATTCTTTCACTTCTCTATGAGGGAGATGTCACTAACTTTATTTTACAGTTAAGGGTCTGGGAGGTTAAATCACATTTCCAAGAAATTTCTGGTGACTGTCTGGACTACAAATCCAGGTCTCTCAAACTCCAAACCCCAGCTCTTAACAAGTCTATCATGGAACCTCAATTGTAAAACAATAGTTTTCAGAATAAATGAATACTTAAGTGAAATCATTGCTATGAGAGGTGAATTTTAAAAGGGGAAATAGAGATTTGTGGGACTGATGAGAAGGGTATTGTTTTAATAAGGAAGAGAATGGAAGGTGCTTGGTAAAGGAGGCAAACTCTAATATATCTAAAATGTCCATGCATAGTGTAAAATGATTAACTGTGGGTCCATCTTCCCCTCTGCCCAATGCTCTCGAGATTTTGACTAACGATGCATGGGAGTATCAACTCTCAAACTCAGTCTTGGTTCTTTGATGAAGGCTCCCTGTCTTGTCAGCTTTGGCTGCTATAACCAAATACCATAAACTAGGTAGCTTATTAACAACAAGCTCTTTACCCACTTCTTATGAGGGCACTAATCACATGCATGAAAGTCCCACCCTTGTGACTAATCACCTCCCAAAAGCCCCACCTCCAAATACCATCACATTGGAATTAGTGTCTCAGCATATGACTTTTGGGGGCACACAAACATTAATTCCATAGCATTCTCTTCTTGTAGGGCCTTTGGGGTGTTGTCTGGGCAAGCTAGACTCTGCTCTCACTCCCTAAGAGGGTGAATGGAGAAGTAGCGGGAGAAAGAATTACAGTTAAAGTGACTAGGGTTTTCTGGTTTAATGTGAAGCTGCCACTTGTTCCACTGAGAGGAACCTGTCAAGTGTCTGAACACAGAGGGAGAGAGAAGGGAATCATGAAGTCTGGGAGATCCCTGTTTTATGCAGGAAAAATGGCATTCAGAACGGATTCTGGGATTTTCAAATCTTATTAGGTGTCAGTTTACTTGTCTGGGCCAAATTTTGTATTTTTGAAATGCTTTATCAGTGGAGGAAAAAAAAGGAAAAAGAAAAAGAAAAACAAACAAACAAAAGAAAAGGCATGGTAATGGAGAGAAGATGAGTGAAAGGAAGATACACAGGGACCTCGTTTGATACCAGGTACACCAGCTCTGCCATACGCCATGCAAACAGGCCTTCCTTGGTGCTGTGACTGAATTGTGCTCCCCCAAATTCACATGTTAAAGCCCTTACCCAGGAATGTGAGAATATCTGGAGATAGGGTCTTCAGAGGTAAAGTATGAGGGTGGGGACCTAATCTGATAGGACTTTGGCTTTGTAAGAAGCGAGACAGAGCTCTTTCTGCACCTTGTGAGGACACAGAAAGAAGGCAGCAATTGGCAAGCTAGGAAGAGAGTTTCATCAGAACCCAAACATGTTGGGACTTTGATCTCAGACTTCCAGCTTCTAGAACTGTGAAAAAATAAACTTCTGTTGTTTAAGCCACCAGTCTATAGTATTTTGTTAAGGCATTCCAAGCTGACTAATGCTTCTGGAATACACTATGGGACTTCCTTTCAGGGCTCTGCCCAACCGACTACATCTGGGGGAACATAGGGCATGATGGGAGAACAAGGCTCCAGGGTGACAAGCCCTGGAGATGCCCTGGCTCAGTCCTAAGTTTCAGAAAAAATAATAGCCATCAGTTACTGAGCACCAAGTACCAAGTAACTGACCTAAGACTTGCCATTTAGATCTCCCCAGAACCCTGGGAAATAGTGTAATTATCCATGTGGCAGGAGGAGGAAACTGAGGTGCCAAGGGGAAGCAGACCCCTGAAGGCCCACTGCCTAGTATGTTCCAAGCTTCAAAAGAAACCAGATTCTGTCTGAAACACTTGGTTCTCTGAAGAAAAGTTTTATTTAACTCTCTGTATTGAGCTTTAAGGATAAAGACAAAAGAGCCTGCATCATGTAGTGAATTAATAAGACATGGGACCTCCTCGGACGAGTTTTAATACTGTGTATTTGTGTGTTGGGAGCTAAGTTTGGAGTTGGAAGTGCAGAGAGAGATGGTCAAGCATGTGGAGTATAAGAAGCATCTTCATAGTGTCCATGACAAAGGGCTATACGTCTGCCGGTGACCTCGTCGGAAGCACCAGTGGGGCAACAAAGACCTTCACTGTGGCCTGTCAGGAATCCTTCAAATTGAAACTCCAAATATGGTCCTTAGTTTTCTGGAATTCTGATTTCAAAATCCTCCTAAGATATACCTAATTGCAAAATCCATTATCAACATCTTTCTAGCCCTTGTCTGTTGTGTTTTCTCCCCTTGTAGGGACCAAACCTGAGACCTGGTCTCTCAGCTCTGGTACTGGCGCACTTTGTTTTCGTACTCTACTTCTGACAGAGAGAACTATGTTAACAACATTCTCTGGTATTATTAACTCCTAGGGAGAATCTTGGACTCAGCATATTTTTATACAGCCTTCTGTAATCCAAGAGTTCCAAAATGGGTGCATGAGGGCAAAATGGAGCTGAAAACTTTTGGCTAGGGCAGAACTTTTTTTTTTAATCAGCTTTATTTAGTTAAATTTATGTATCATAAAATTAACCCATATTAACTGAACTATTTATTGGTTTTTAAATGAATTTACAAAGCTGTGCAACCATCCACACACTCTAAGTTTAGAACATTTCCATCAGCTTCCACAGAAACCCTAGTGGCCACTGCAGTCACTCCTTAGTCCCATTCTCCACCCCAGGAAACCATGGATCTTTTTTTGTCTCTATAACTTCACCTTTTCTGGATGTTTCATATAAACATAATCATATAATATGTAGTCTGGCTTCTTTTACTTACCATATGTTTTTGAGGTTCATTTTTGTGTACCATATGTGAGTGATTTGTTCCTTTTTATTACCAAATAGTATTCCATTGAGTGGATATACCATTTTGTTTATCCATTGCCCAATTGAAGAATGTTTGAGTTGTCTCTCCTTTTTCTCTATTATAAATACTACTGCTATGAACTGCTATTCACATACAAGTTTGAGTAAACATACGTTTTCATTTCTCTTTCACAGATTTCAAGGAGTGGAATTACTGGGTCGTATGGTAAATCTATGCTTGACACTTAAAGAAACTGCCAGACTCTTTTCCAAAGTGACTGAATCATTTAGCATTCCAGTTTCCAGTTTTTCCACATTCACAGTAACACTTATCATCTATTTCTGATTATCCCCATTCTAGTGGGTTCGAAGTGATATCTCAATTGTTTTAATTCGTATTTCCCTAAGTCATAATGATGTTGGACATCTTTCCATGGGTTTATTGGGCATTCATGTATCTTCTTAGGCAAAATGCCTGTTCAGATATTTTGTGCATTTTTAAACTGGTTTATTAATTTTCTTTACTACTGAGGCATAAGAACTCTTTTATTCTGGTTACAAACCCATTATCAGATACATGATTTGAAAATATTTTCTCCTAATCTGTGACTTGTTCTTCTCAATCTCTTGGTGTTGTATTTTGAAGTACAAAAGTTTTTAAATTTGATAAAGTCTAATTTGTTATTTTTATCTTTTATCCCTTAAGCTTTTATTGCCATATCTAAGAAATATTTACTTATACAATGTCACAGAAATTGATTCCTATGTTTTCTTCACATATTTTTAAAAAATACTTTAGCCCTTATATTTAGGCCTAAAATCATTTTAAGTTAACTTTTGTATGGAGTGAAGTAAGGGGACAAATTCATTCTTTAGCATATGGATATCCGGTTATCTCAATACCATTTCTCCAAAAGACTGTTCTTGCCATGTGAAATTGTCTTGACACCTTTGTCAAAAAAATCAATTAACCATAAATATAAAGGTTTACTTCCAGACTCTCAATTTTATTCCATTGATCTATATGATATCCTTATTCCAGTGTCACCGTCTTCATTATTGTAGCTTTACAATAAGTTGTGAAATCAAAAAGTGTGAATCCTCCAGCCTTGTTCTTCTCTTCCAAGATTTTAGCTATCTAGATCATTTGTGTTTCCATATTTAGGATTAGCTTGCCAATTTCTGCAAAAATACCTGCTGAGAAATTTGACGGGGAGTTCTCTGGATCTTTGAAGCACAGTATTTTAAACCTTCGGAACTTGAAATTGAGTGCTTTTTAGGAGAGACTGTTGCTTACCAATTTTCCCAGATCTCCACCACTTTTTATTGCTTTATTCCAGATTGTTCTACACAAGGCATCACTCATCTGGTCCTCAAAGCAACTGAACTTTCAATTCTAGGTATCTACTTATGGATAGCAGAATGCGAAATGTAGTAAGAATGATAAAGATGGTGTCATTCTAAGCGTATTATTGATAAATAGTTACCAGTAAGCATTGATTCCTAAGGATAGAAAGATTTATATTTCTAAAAATTTTGGGTAAAAGCCCAACCAAAAACTGGCAGTGAATACTCAAAAGTCTCACAGTGTTTTAGCTCGTTTACTGGACATCAGCTATACGTTTGATGATAACTGAGGCCTTTTACATATGCACCGTCTTGTCCATACACCACATCTGCAAAATGGCCATTATTGTTCCCATTCTATGGTAATCATTAAACATAACATTTATTCCCCACTACCCCCATTAATTCTGATGCATTTTTTTCCTTTACTCAGATCCAGTGTTTCTATCCCCTGGAATCCCAGGCCATTCTCTCTGGATCTTTCTTAGGATATAAAGAAATATTTCACCCCTTATCTTACCCATTTATATAGACATCTTACCCCTTACTAACTGGAAATTTCTAATAGGAACAGACCCTATTAGACTCATCAGTTTCCCAGACGGTGCCTTCTACAGTAAAGATTGAATGTTTCCGTGCTTTCATATTTACTTCATGAGTTAATATATACCAGATGATAAGTAACTTGGGTCTTCAATGTGAGGTTTTTTTGTTTCCTGAAGAGGAAGAGGACTTTGGGTCTCATTTTATATTTATTTCCAATAAAAATTCTACAAAATTTAGAATAAAACGTTTTGGAGAATGGACTACTAGACAATTTCCTTTGATAGGCTGACAATTGGCATGTTGAAATGAGTCATAATATATAGAGTTTTAAAATTCATCTGTGGACCTTAATTATGTTGCACAGGTGTCCTTTCTTAGCATACTTGAAAAATCTTTTTCTTTTTCAAGACTGTTGTAGAGCTTCCTAAACCCTCTCCAATACCGCACATGCATTAGCCTTCTTTCTTGGGACCCTTATTTCATGGGTTCATGAAAATATTCTGTATGTCTTCTTGTTAACTGCCCTGCAATTGGACAGATAGCTCTGCTTGGGTTACAGTTTTGATCCTATTATCAAAACCCCAATGCAGGACTTGTTTTGCTGGCTGTCAAGGCATTTTGCTCTGTGTTTTATGACCGAAGGTATAAGGTGGAGCAGTTTTGTCCCTGATGCTGCTGAGTTCTTATTTTTCTTCTGAAGAGCAGTTTGGGCTTTTGGGTATTAAACCATGACTATAGTATTTTGTATTATTGATTTTTTTGTTTTATTGGTAAATCAAGTGTACATTTTATGGTATTTTAAAGTTAACCAAACACTAAAATTGAACATTAATTGCCATAGTCATAACAATCAATTTTAAAGTCTGTTTTTTTCCCCTGCTCTGATATCATTTTGAGATTGCAACAGGAGATATTTTAGGATTCCACTGATCCAAATAACAGGTGAGCCAAGCCATGGAGTACATCTTATTTCAACATTGAATCCTAACATAGTCCTTGGCATATGCATAAATAGAAGGAAATTTTTCTTTCCACATCTGTCATTCCTTTTTTCTTCTATTTGCTTTCTTTTTTTTTTCTCAGCTGAAAGATCTCCAAAGATTTCTAAGCTTATCAGGTTTCACATGAAAAATAGAACTATTGCTAGATTTATTAGAGATTGAACTATTGCTAGATATTATTAGTGATTAAACAATCACCTTCCTCTCCCACAGGGTGATTTGAGTGCTCCTAGGATACTGAGAGGCACTTAGGTCGTCTTTCTGGTTTTATTGCTCCTAAGTGTTCAGCAGCTGATGCTTGGCTCTTTAGTTGACTTCTTATTTTGGAGATGCCTTTAAGGTTTGGTGTCAAACAGCTAGGCTGACTGTACATTTTAAAAGTATTCAAATACAAGTATTGCAAGATGTTCATTTATCTGTTTGGTCATTCAGGAGATAAATATGGAGCATTTACTATGTGCCAGTCCCTGCACTGGAACCTGGGGATTAAAAGACGAGGACGTGATCTCTGTCCTCAAGAAGTTTCCGATGCAATTGGGCAGGAGAAACAGGAGAGGCGCCAACATGCTGCGCTGAGCGCTATATTAGAGGAATGAATTATGTGCTCTGGGAAGTAGAGAAGCAAGTGAAAAATGTTGCCTGGGGGTTGGGAAGCATGTTTATTTTGTTGCTCTGCATACTCTTTCATCACTGGAAGCCCTGAGGACAATTTTTACACATGCTCATTTAGCAAGATAATATTTGTAAAATATTTACTGTCCTCAGATCATAAGGGAAACAATTCATATGGCATAGCAGGACATGAAGCACCGGCCTAACACTGGATTAATACCTTCAAAGCATTTACAGTCATCACTGTGGAATGATCTAGAAAGATGCTCATTACTTTGTGACAAGGGATGAAAATTGAAGTTTGAGGACAAATGATTGTTTCATCTGATCAAAAATATCTTGTCCGTAATTTGCTGGTGTTAAGAAAGTCCTTTCTTTCCCCTCTTCTCTTTTTTCTCTCCTCCTCCCTTTCTCTCTCCCTTCACTTTCAACTATTTTCTGAGCACTAGCCATGTGTTAGACCCTGTACTAGGTACTGAGAATTCAAAAGGGCTAAAATGGTCTAGCAGGGGGGTTAAAGAAATAAATCAACTCTATTTACTAGGACACATGCTGTAATAGACGAGCACACAGTATGTTGGGGATGCTTCAAGAAACAGTAATGACATCTGCCTCAGGGAAATTCAGCAAGATTTCCAAGAGGAGGTGGTATTTGAACAGGGTAGTGACAGGGATACATTGTCTGTTTCATACGTAAGGTCTTACCTAACAACCTACTTAGTGTCTGGACAATTGTAGTTATCTATTCAATTATGACTTGTCTTAATAAGAATAATGTACAATTATAAATTAGAATTCTATTCCTGAAATCTATACATTTACTATGAAAATTATTTCATGAATATTCTTGGGAAGTACTCGTTTAATGAAAGCTGGATTGATTGACGCTCCTTGAAAATAAATTCAATTAAATTGGGATTAACATTGATGAATGAGATGATTGATGAAGGAGATTAAGATATAAACTTTCAGTTATAAAATAAACAAGTCACAGGTATATAATGCACAGAAGAGGGACTATGGTCAGTGATATTGTAATAACTTTGTAGTGACAGATAGTAACTAGACTTACCATGGGGATCATTTCATAATACATCAAAACATCAAGTCACTATGATATACACCTGAAACTAATAGGATCCTGTATGTCAACTGTGCTTCAATAAAAGAACAATACCTATAGTTACTTTATCAGCACTTGGATTTTGCAAATTGCTGTCTTACCTAAGATTGGGAATTCGGGACTTGACATGTAGTATAAAATCAATACATGTACATTTTTCCATATTGCTATGCTGTGATATGAGGGAATCTGAAATGGTTTATCACAAATAAGCTTAAAATGTATCTTAACATAATTTTTACATATTATTTTATTTGCTACTTATTATTTCTATTTCTATTTATTAATTATTTAATATTTACATGACCACAGTCATACCGTAAGCACTCCATGGTGGATTGTTTATTTCGCTCAGCATTGTTTGAGTCTGAGATTCACCCATATTTGTGTACATAGTGGAAACTGTTCGTTCACTCATTCAATTATGTAAACATACTACAATCCTTTTTCTCATGCTGCCTTTGGTGGGCTGCCTGTAGGCTTTACTTATAATCAGGAAAGGAAAGAAAACTAACACAGAACTATGTGCCACGTGATTTCTTCACAATATGGGTGACACTCAATGAATTCTGCTAAGTTCTGGGCATTGTTCTAAGTGCTTTCCATATATGAACTCAATCATCACAACTCTCTTATAAAACAAGTGATGCTATTATCATCATCCCAATTTCCAGATTGAGACACTGAGGCAAGATTAAATTCCTGGGCCAAGGACACACATAAAAATTGCATGACCTGGGATTTGAGGGCAGGCAGCCTGTATTTAGAGGACATGATCTTAATTTTGCTGTATTGTCTCTACATGAACAAGCCATTACACTGAACCTCATTTAATTACTACTGATAGATGTGCTGTCCGTTTCATAGTTTAATAAGCATATGTACAGAGAGTCAGCTTGTCCCGTGGACAAGAATCAGATCTGCCACTCTGAGGTCTGTTTCCTACTTCTGTATCTTCTATTTCTAAGA
Source organism: Smutsia gigantea (assembly GCA_032199065.1). Taxonomy (NCBI): domain Eukaryota; kingdom Metazoa; phylum Chordata; class Mammalia; order Pholidota; family Manidae; genus Smutsia; species Smutsia gigantea. Next base: position 78,101 of record JAVSCE010017731.1, on the reverse strand, counting down.
CTTTTTTGTCTCACTTTTTCTTTTAAAACAATTTTAGATTCACAAGGAGTCTCAAAGATAGAACCAAAAGGACCCATGCCCTCTTTGCTTAGTCTTCTCAGTCATTCTTCTCATTTTGTATAACTAAAGATCACTTTCAAAATCAAGAAAATTGATGTCGTTGTAGTCCACAAATCACACCTGATTTTATAATGGCTCCTAAATACTCCCAAAGTGCTGACACACAGAATGAGATAATTAGTTCTCTTTTCTGTGGATAAGGGAAAATTACTTTAAAGGAACCAAAAGAGTACTGCGATTCTAGGAATCAAACCTTCAGACTTAAAGAAAAGTGGGTAGGCAGGGGTGAAATATGTATTAATGGTAGAACTTGTCATCAAAATGTTCTAATACAGTGTAACCCTATTACACACTAAAATCTCAGTTCCATAAAAGGAGATGAGTTCAATTGTGAATCTGTAAGAATACAGACTTAAGTCATCTTCAGTGTATGAAAGCAGTATATATGTAAGACATTATAGAATGAGATTCCAGATTCTGAAACATATTGCAGGAGTATTGTCTGTCCAGTATCCCTTGGAAAATTGATGACTGGTCTCTTTCTAAAAGTTTTCCATTCGGCATTCAGTCCCTAGTAGAAATTTTTGCTCTGAACCATTATAACTCTAAAAATCTTTTCATGGAATTCACTAGAAACTTAGATTCATTGCTCAGAAATAAGTGTGAAACCACTTAGCCTGTAAGGCAAGAGAGACCTGTATTTGCCCTTGTTGGGCGATAAAGCAATCTCCCCCAGGTCCTCCAATAGCTACAGCTTGCATGAGAATGAGAATTATAATATGCTCACAAAAATAAATCTTCGTAGATTTCCCAAGGCAGAAGACTGAGACCAGTCCTACGCTCCTTCCAAATTTTTGAAAACCAAATTCTTGCCTCTGTTTAATCCAGAGCCTATGCTGTTCTGACCAGTCCATCCATTTATTTATTGATTACATATACAGAGCACCTTTCATCTAAAGCAACATCTTCGTCAGAGCTCCTAGAGGAACAATTGATCCCAGGGATGCTGTGAAGCCACAGGGCACGCGGAGTATCAAACGCTCGATCATATTAGAAACAGCAACAGCTTCCCAGGATCTTTACTATGGAGATGCTTGTTTCACTTTTTTCTTTTTTTAGCATGGTTACTTTAGGAAATTTCTAAAATCTTACAAGAGGTGAAATTCCTTAAGTTCTTTATTGTAACATATCCACAGCCCTAAGCAATGATTCCTTCACTACTAACTTGTCACAATCAAATAACAAATTAAAGTAGGAAAAGTTTCTTATTTGCCAGTTTAAACAAAATAGGAGAAAAACAGAAACGTCTCTGGTCACTGGAACTGGCTTTTGGCAGATCTGCAGACATTTTGATTTGTAGATATATGTTTCGATCTTTCCAAGCTGTGTCATACCTCTGTGCCCCAGCACACTCCAAAAAACATTAGGAAAAGTTCAAAACCTTGAAAACACATTGCAGATTATTTTTGCCTTTGGGAATGCAGGCTCTCTGACCCATATCTTGACAGTTTAGTGATATTAACATAGAGCTGCTCTCCAATCTTGACTTTACAACACACTAACGTATTTCTTCACAGTGGATAAACATGAAAGTGCTTTAAATCATTTCTGGAAGAGGCTGAAGGGACAGGTGAAGAAATATCATATGCGAAAGAGCATTAAGCTGTGTGAGGAAACTCGACTTCTGGCCTTGATCCACCATTACTTGCTGTGTGACTCTGGACAATCCATTTGCTATTTCTGGCCCTTAGTTTCCTCCTCTATACAATAGAGTAGAAATCCTAGATGATCTCTTAGGTCATTTCCCTACCCAGCTTTCTAAGAAACTCAAATATGATTCTTGGAAGTCCTGGCAAAAATACAGTGTGTGATAGAATTAAACCTTATGATCAAATTTTCACATTTTTTTTACAAGTGAAGTACGATTCCATTCAGCCAATATTCAAAACATACTCGTGGAATGTGTTAATTACATACCTACCAAGTGCCATGCTAGGTGACTCAAACCTAAGTATAAAAAAGAGATACACAGGCCCCTCAGTGAAAGAGAACTTACAGTCTGGGGAGATAAACAGAAATTAAGTGAAAAAATAGATAAATGTTTAATTAATCACAATTGTGATAAAGGTCTGCGGGAGGATTACAGGATGTTATTGAGAGCTAATGATGGAATTTGGCTGTCTAGGCCAGGTGCCTGTTTTGTTGGCTTCTGTTACAAATTCTCTTCAGTATTCCCAAGAAGCATATTTCTCTCACACATTTGTTTTAGGAAAACTCAGAGAAAACACAGGCCTACAGTTTATAAAGCATCCTTCACAGCATTCTTTATACCCTGAAACAGCGCATGCGAGCAGGAAACCACGTTCTAACAAGAGCCACCGGAAGTCATAGCAGGTGCTTCCATGGCAACACATGGACCATTCAGCATGGTTCCTGGGTTTACTTGGGTGCGGTTGGTTCTGCACTATCCTTTCAAAGACGCCGTAGAGTGAAAAGTCTTGGGTAGATTTGTTTATGGCCTCTGAAGACAGAGATAGTACTGTGAAGTAAAGACAGGCAGGCTTAAGGTCCAGTGTAATAAAGATAATGCTCCCCTGCTCTCTGGAGAAAGGGGAGGCACATTTAGTGTACATTTTAAAATGGTTTGGGTTCCCTGGGCTTAGGGTTTGCCTGCTGTGCCACATCCACTGTGTCAATCCACATGTGCAGGTAACATCTGGCCCTCTTCCTGCCACACTGTGGGAATTGGGGTTTGGGAAAAATGAAAAATTACTGATACTCTGGCTGCTGACACCACTGTGAGTCATAAACTGTTCTATGTCTCTCGTCTTCATACAGCATCCATGAAATTGTGGCAGGCTAACTTTGTAGTTTGCAAATAAGGTAACATCTTGAGCCCTTTGAAGTTCTTAATAGTAGCTAATAGAGATGTGAGAATGTGAGTTTTGTTGTTCTGTTTGTTTTATGATGGCAAATACTAAAACATAGACATATCTATTATGTAAGTCCTGCTTGAGACAAACAACTGTGTCTTGGAAGAATTCATGATTTCTGTTTTAAAAAGAAGTTCCTTTTGTGCCTCTTTCTCCCCTTCATCTACTTCACCCCAAATCTTAATCATAATATAAATCAGTCATGGGGATGAAAGCATAGTATACAAAATACAGTCAATAATTCTGTAACATCTGTCTATGTTGACAGATAGTAACTATACTGACTAGTTGGGGTGAGCAACAATTAATGCAGATAACTGTCAAATCACTATTTGTATACTTAAAACCAATATTATACTGTATATCAACAGTCTTCAATAAATTTAAAAAGTTCCTTTTGCAGAAGGGATTGCCAATTTATTTCAGTAATAATGATAGCATTAAATATTATGTAAATATATATTACTGAATATTATATAAATAATTAAGACATATCATCTATGAGCATATATTATTGTATTAGCACCATGCAAAGCCGTTATAATGCATTAGTCATTATAATGCATTAGCACTATGCAAAGCATTTTATATACGTCACTTCTTTTAATTCTCTGAAAAAACAATGAAGTAGGACATGCCAATGCTCATGCTTCTGACGACCACACCAATGTCTCTTCTGCTCTTGTTATAGGCTCTTTGGTCATTATACTCCTTATCCACATGGTTACTCTAGTTCTCACCTTATTCATGTAAATAGCCGTGGCCTTTGGGGTCACATCATTTCTAGAGTAATCCAATATTCAAGATGAAACTCCATGGCACCATTTTCCTCCACTGACTGGCATTCTGCAGGGGGACATGCCCTCTGTCAACGTGCACAGAGACAGGAAAGTCAACTCCATGCTAGGGCAGATATCATTTAACATTGATTTTGTCCTTAATAACCTCAAGCCAAAACATAAACATAAGTCTATATATACCACCCCAGACAAACCAGAGTTCCTCTTTCTCAAGACCCATTACTTGTAGTTGACAAGAGAGTAGAAGTATTGTTCTGAAGCAGCTAAGTATATTTTGGGTTAATTTTCTTGATTTTAAGTGTAGATAGTACTAATGATCAGTGTGTCTACCAAGTGCAACAAACTGGGTTAGGTACAACACAGAATCTCAGTTAATCTTCACAATGACACCCCCCAAATGCAATCATTTCACAAGGATTAAGCAAACTGCAGGAAAGGATAAATAACAGAGTGAGGTCATTAAAAGCTTTGACTCTGGAATCAGGCTAGATATGGACTCAAATTCTGGCTCCACCTTCTTCTAGTTTTGGTGGCCCAATTGCTAAGCTTCAGTTTCCTATTGTATGAAGAGAATGACAATAGTACCTACTTTATAAAGCTATTTTGAGGACTGAATAAGATAATGTTTGCATATACTTTGAATAATAAGTACCCAATAAATATCTGCTGTTGATGCTAATCCCACTTTAAGGTAAAAAGTGAGTGAGGAATAGCCAATGAATTGAACTCAGGATATGGTTACCAGATAAAATATAGGACACACAGTTGACACTGAATTTAGGGTAAAAAACGAATATTCTTTTAGTGTAAATAAGTTCCAAATATTGCATGGGGAATGCTTATGCTAAAAATACTCATTTTTCTGACATTCAAATTTAACTGAACATGTTTTATTTCTGAAATCTGATAACCCTAACTCAAGGTTAATTAGTCCCAAAGCCCATGCTCTGTACACTGTACAGCATTAAAGAAAAACTGGTTATTTCTATACTGTCCACATTGTCTCCATTTTCTCTCATAAATCCCTATTTCCCATGTTTCTTTCTCATTATTCTTTCGCAGTCATTGTGAAGTAGTGGAGAGCAGGGAGATGTGAAGAAATTCAAATCACGCAATATTATTGTTAGCAGCCCTGGCGGAATTTAAGGAAATAGAAGAAGCTGGATTAAGTGATAAAAAAGTGTCAGGTGCTAATTTTCTTTGGGAAGCTTGCCTTGAGTTCTCCATGCTGGGTTAGTTAGCTCCTTCTGTGCTCCATGCTCAGAAACATCCCTCAACCAGAATACTCATCACACTTCACCATCAAGGTTCTCAAAGATGGACAGTCATCAGGATTACCTGGAGAGCTTGTTAAACCAGAGGTTGTGGGGCCCCACTCTCAGAGATTCTGATTCAGTAGGTTAGACCTTGGGAATTTGCATTCTAACCAGCTTCTGAGTGATGCTATTACTGTTAGTTGAGGGGCCATATTTTGAGGTCAGTTTACTTCTTTGTCCTTTGCCTAGATGGCTTGAGTCTAATGTTGACTTCCTAAAAGTCAGTTTTCCAAGAGTCAGTTCACTAAAGATCAGCTCACCCATTCATCGCAGGCTTGTTCTCGGTATGTTTGGTGTGTTCCTGACCTATCTTTGTTCTGCCCATGTTTCTGCCTTAACATTGACCCTGAAAAAAATATATAACTGTGGTGAACTCACCTAGGCTCTGTATTGGTCAGATGGTCTCTGTGGCTGGCCCAGGGCTGGAGGCACAGGGTAGGACAGAGACAAAATAAGTAGTTGAGCATATATGCACCCCACAGAGGGGAAGTTAAAATAACACCCCCCACCCCCCACAAACACACACACATTAAAGCACATCCAGTCACCTACATAACGGCAGAAGCAAAAGTAAAATAGAAATATTCCTTTTTTTTTTAAATTTGGTGAAATGGCCTTTTATTGATTTAGTCTCTTATGGTATGAATTAACATAAGGACACTTTTTGTTGTTCTCATATTGCCGTTTAACAATTTGACTGTGATCTCTTCTTGGTGCCGGAATTATGTCTTGCCTATGTATCCACATAACGTTAAACAATATGTAGCACATCTAAGTACTTAATAATTTTTGTGTAATTATTGAATAAATGAATTTATAGAGCTCAATTAGCCATGATATTCTGGAACCTTACGACTGATGAAGCAGTATCATTCAAATACCAAATTGGAAGGAAATTAGCAGTTTTTCCAGTAAGATGAGCCAAAAAGTGATCATCATAAATTTAATGCAGTTTCTCCAAATGAAAAGCATGTCTCCAGAGGGTAGTTTCTGTTCCTTGAGACTATGACTCAGTAAATTTTTATTTTTCTTCTGGCATCAATTCTTTCGCTGATTTGAAGTGCAAAGCTTTTATAGAAGTTCGAAATAGAATTGAAAAAAATAAGTCAAAATCTGGTTGTCTACATTATTACCCTATCACCTGAAACTATAGAAATGTGGGTCTTTCTGCTGAGCTGGAAAACTTTTGGTTGTAATAGAAGATGTGTCAAGGACATGCTAATGATCCCAATTCATTTTAGGGAAGCTTAAATAACACAGAGATGATAATGTGGAGGATAGAACAGCTATGTCTCTATGTGCCACAAAACAGGAATTTCTTTTAGTTGTTGCTATATAGTTAGGAAGGAAGTATTTATTATATGGTCCGGAAATTTTTCAAAAATGAATATTCACAAAATCATCTGACATCATAGAATACCATAATTGGAAGGGACCTGAAATATTATATGGTTAAAACACACACACTTAAAACAGATTATACTTTTTATTTCTATTTTATGTTATAGCTGACGATTTTTCTGTCAGGAGGCAGGTAGCTCACTATTGAACAAATCACTTACACAAGAGGTTTAACTGCAATAAACTTTTTTCTTGTTCTGGCTAAATCCAATTTTACTAATACTGTTAAATATTGATATTAGTTGATTTATTCACTTATTTATCTCAGTATGTACAATCAGAAACATTTTCTGACCTGGGGATGGGATACAAAGTTGGTGAAGTATGGTCTTCGCTTTCAAAGATTTTATAATTGGGTGGGAAATGAAGCATGGAAAGAAAAATTACACTATGTTGAAAGATTGATTCGATGATAGTACATCCAAAGTATGGTGAGCACTTAGGAGAAGGAGTTCCTAAATCAGCACTGGGGGTTAGAGAAGGCATCATGAAATAGGTAATGCTCTAATTGTTATGTAAGGATAAGTTTCATTGTAGGCAGGGAAACAGCATGCACAAAGGCTAAGATACTAAGAAAGATCACTCTGTGTTTGGGAGCCTAGATCATGCACATATATGTTGGGGATGGGGAGAAAGGGAATTTAAATGTGAAGAGAGTTGCAGGCATGACCAGATGTGGAGTGGGACATATACACAGGGCGGAGTATTCAAATGAGTTTATCTTTTACCTTCTAGGAGGTACTGAAAGGGTTAATCCAGGAGAAGTAGCACAATCTTATTTTCATGTGATAAATGAAATAACTGACAAATGAAAGATAATTTTGGCAACACCTAGTAGGATGCATTAATATGAGCTAAGAGCAAACAGAGAAGAGAGAAGCTTATTGCAATTTTCCAGATCATTCTAGAAAAAAGAATGGAAAGGAGAAGAGGGAATAGATTTGAGAGGTATTGATTGACAAGTATTCAGAATAATTGACAGGAATTAGTGGCTAATTGTTTTTGAAGAAAAAGGGAGATGGAGCAGTATGTCAGATGAATTCAAGTTCTGTGACTGAGACCCTTATGCCTCACGAACCAGCAGCACTGGAATCATCAGGGAGCTTGTTAGGCATGCAGATTCTTGGGCCTTATTCCAGACCTAGTGCATCAGAATGTGCATTTTAACTGGATTCCCAGGTGACGCTTTTGTATGTCAAGTTTGAGAAGCACTAACTGATGCGAAAGGGTGGGCAAGAATGCCATGCACTGAAGCACAAAATCCTGGAGGAAAACATAGTAGGTTCTTTGGGTGGATGGTTTGTTCAGAGTGGAAGGAGAGAGGGGATTACTTCAGTTTAGGCATATTGAAGAGTTTGAGCTGTCTGCAGAAGATCCAGCTGAAAAGGCCCTTGTGCATAGGACTCCAGAGCTCAGGATGGATACCATTCCAGCAACCATCAAATCATGGGGAAGAGTGGAAATTATACGATTAGAAGAGATTGTCCAACAGTGTACGCAGACTAGAAACCAAATACCCTCTGATACTGATTTTAGAGTCCTAATCATTGGAAAGAACACAATTTCAGGCCAGTTTCCTCAATTTGAATCATTTGAGAACATATTTGAGGTAGCCTGTCCCCAAAATGGCCTCAAACAATCTTCCCTTCCTTATGTGTGCATGCTGCAGCTTACATCAAGAGATGAGGCTTATTTTCCTTCTCCGTGACACTAAACTGTCCTTGAGACTTGCTTTGACCAAAAGAAGACTTCACATGTGACATTCAAGCACTTCCAAGCTCAGGCCCTGAAGAGGATGATCATCTTTTACATCCTTTCTCTTGGAAGCCCAAACAACATGGAGAGGCTATGTGCAATAGAACAGAGGTACTGCAGTCAGTGTTCCCAGCTGAGCTCCCAGCTGACAGCCAGCCCTAGTGCCAGACATGTGAGCGCCCCATCTTGGATGTTCCAGCCCAGTGAGGCTCTGATGAGCACAGTCCTAGCTGACATCCCATGAAATAGAACTGTGTTCAGTCAACCCACAGAGTCATTTATAATAAGATGGTTGTAGCTTTAGGCAATTAGTATTGTAATGGTTTGTTACACAGCAATAAATAATAGGAATAATATATCTCCTCACAATCTTTTTAACAATCTTATCTTTGGACAGGTAATTAGACATAGGGCAGATCTCTATTTGAAGATTAATGAAAATCATGCTTGCATGTTGGTATGTAATGGACAAAGAGAAAAAAATGATTTAATTGGCAATACTTGTTACTTATAATTATATAACCAGGCACAAATCTGGGGGAGTCTTTTGATACTGTTGATTTTGCCCCCCAATTGTCTTGTCTTCTCCTTTCACCTTCCCCTTCCTGTTGTTAATGCTTTAGTTCAGTCTATTATCATCTGTTACCTGGATACAGTGAGGATCTTTATACCTTTAATATTGCTGGTTCAGTTCATCCCCCTTAATGTCAACAGAACAATCTTCCTAAAAATGTTTTGAACAAAGATGTCAGTGTTGTATCGTTCACTGTAGAATCAATAGATTAACTCACTCACTCATTCAGTTTTGCTCCCTATCAAAACATGAAGGTTGTGCATTATTTTAGTTGAGTAATTTTCCAGTCCCATATTCCTCCATGAGCTTCCTCTTTCCCCACAGTGATTTTTTAATTCTGTCCATACTAGACTGTCTTCTGTTCTCCACATCTTTGGCATGAACTTGCACACCTCCATGCATTTTCCCAGCCTTTATTGCTCTTCTCCCTTTTCACTCTATTCTTTTATGGTAATGTATTCATCCTTCAAGGTCAGGTCAAATGCTACCTCCTTGGTTAAGATTTTTCTATACCACTATTCAGAGCTAATTACCACTCCTTTTGAATCAAGTGCCTTTTTTAGCCATTTTCACCAATTGGAAGCATCACATTATGCATGTACTGTGTTAAATACTTTGCACCCAGTGTGTCTCCTAATTCACAAAACAAACAACAACACAACACAAAAACTAGAGTTAGTGTTACTAATACCATTTCATAAATAAGAAAACAGACCTGGGGGATTATGTAACTTTCCCAAGGCCATGGACTTGTTAAGCTGCAGAGATAGAACTAGTCCAGGGTTATCTGACTCAAATAGCTAAAATCTAAGCACCAAATTATGTTGTCTTTTTCTATTAGCTTCATTTGTATCCTTAGTCATCATTAAAGATCCATCTCCTACTAGACCTTGAGAGAGAGAGAACTCCTACAACCAACCTCTGCACTTAGCCAGGTGCTCACTATTTCTTTGTTAAGTGATTTGCTAAATTGATATAGTTTAATTCAGGTTAGTGAAGTATGCCATTTGAAGGAACTTTCTATATTCCTTGCATAGTCTGAGTTGCCAAGGGGGAGACAGAAGAAAAACATTCCAATGTTCCCTACCTTAAAGCTTATAACAAAACTGGAAAGGGAAGTCAAATGTTATGACCACCCTTCCAGCACAGATGGAGTTAAAAACAAAAGTGTTCCAACAAAGCTCCTTTTCCAGTTAATCACTCTCTGTGCAAACATTTCTCTAACACATTTCTATTCCTTCCATGCTAATGGGGACCAGTGTTCCCAAAGTTGATAGCATTGCGACAGCAGGTGTTACCCAAGAAAGGAGGGGATGAAAGCACTTGCTGCATAGTAAAGCTAAGAATAGACAATTTATTCACCTGGCACTCACTGCATTAACATACAGGATGAGCTCATTGTTTTGGCAATCAGCATGCTGCTACTCATAGGGAATAAGGAAATCACAGCCTCCTTCTATTTCACACTCCCTGGCTGCCTGTCCTCCATCCTCATGCACACTCTTCCTCCACGTCAGTCTAAGTACTAGCAATGACAGCTTTCCTAATGTGTGGCTTAGACTGTAAATTACCAATGGAAAGAAAACATTTTGGGTAGGATACAGAAACATGGAAAACAAGAATACTTCAAGAGTTCTCCACTGTCTTTGCCCCAGGTTCTACTCACCTCAGTGAAAACATGTAATTTCCAGTTCTTCTCCCTATAGAAAATATCCAACAACAATTGTTTATGTGGCTTCAGTGATGTTTCATGAACCTATAGAGGATCTAAGGACTTCCTACTCATAACCATAGTCTTGGAGGATTAAAAAAAGATTTCTTTGCATGGCCTAAGAGGCCCTTCTCTTTTCATTCTCTGCCTTAACCCCTTGTCCTGAGACATTTCTGACCATATGTTATCCTTCACTTCATGCCCTAGCAATTTCTGGGCTTTTTGATAATTCATGGAACTTTGTGGTCTCTCGTGCTTCAGTGCATTTGCATTTTCTGAACTCTTGGAGTGTAAACACTTATATATGCATGTAAGTATGCATACTTACCACACCAGCCTTCAAGACCTGGTTCAAGCACTATGTCTTCTGAAATCCTTTCCCACATTCCAGGACAGTTAGGTTTTTGTTTCTGTATAGTCCTATTAAATCATATAAAAATGACCATCAAATTGCACTGTAACTGCTAGTCTGTGTCCTCACTTAACAGTATTTCTTAAGAGTAGGGACCTTGTTTATATATTTTTGAATTCCTATGACCTAATATGTAAAAAAATTTCCAAACTTTCTGTTTAACAAATGGCTGTCATGTAGCTCTCTATTTCAATAGCTTTGTGGATTCTGTTTTCAGATCACTTGGATTGATAACCCAGCTCTAGCCACTTGATGAGTTGTGTGATATTAAGCAGGCCACGTACCCCTGCACCTTCCATGACTACACGTCCAACAAGGTCCAGATCTTTGTGCCTTACTGAAGATACAAACTCCTGTAGAGGACATTGAATTGGCTGAATTTAAGTCACCTGTCACCTTCTGATTAATCTGGGCAAGGAGAGGAAGATTTGCAGTAGGAGGCAGCTATTTCCTCCACGACTACACACAGCTTGGGAGATTCTGCAAAAGGGAGATATGAATGCAAATAGGGGTGGTTGTCAGGGGCTGGGGACAAAGGAGAATGGGGATTTGCTTAATGTGTATAATTTCAGTTTTGCAAGATGAAGAGTTCTGGGGATACATGGTGGTGATGGTTGCAAACAATGTGAATGTACTTAATGCCACTGAACTGTGTGCTTAAAAATGCTTAAGATGATAAATTTTATGTTATGTGTATTTCACAATTGAAAAAAATTAAAAAAGATAATCAAGTGAAAGAAAATAATGCAACTAGGAAAGAGGATAATGACAGCCAAAACATGGTAAGTGTCTGTAAGAGGGCCCGAGAGAAATGTTTAGAATTCACTTCCAACTCTGGAAGCAACAGGGGTACTTTGCTCCTATGTGGCCTTGGGAAGGTTAGTTTACCTCTGAGGCAGAGTAAGACCAGACTGCTCCTGATAACCATTGTTCTGTTTCTGCTGCCTGACCTTCCGTAGCTCTTCCAGTTTCTCTTTGTCTTTCATCCAGGTCTGCTCTTCCAATAGGAGGAGGCCCTAACAAATTTCCAGTAAATTCCTTTTCTGCTTAAGAGCCTGTTTATTTTGCATGTTACCAAGAACCCTGAATAATACAGACTTTTACTTAAACAAGTAAAGAGAAGGAGAAAGCCTGGGAGAGATACTAAAGGGAAAGACATTATCAATTAGATTTGGGACCTTTATGAAAAATCCCTGTAGAGATTTTTCTCTAACACACTCTTTTAATTATTCCTTGGAAGAGCTGAAGTTTTATTTAAATAAAATTTGTATACATCATCCTTCAAGATTTACCACCTTCCCAAATTTTCACACTCTCTCATGCTTTCTTTGACATCTTCCACCACTGTGATGCTTTTCTGACATCTCCCATTACCCTCTTAGAAGACAACAAATTTGTCATTAATTCTGTTTACTGATCTGTGTCCCTGACTCAATTGTGATTTCCATGAGAAAAAAGATCGTATATTATACATGTGGATACCCCAGCACCTAGGAAGTTTCTAGAACCTAGTATGTCAGTAATAAAAGAATTAGCAAATGAGGAGGAAAGTGAGCAGAAGAGTAAATGAATTGCTGAGTGTAATCAGTTTGGTCTGGAGAACTCTACTGGATTCTTTTCACCTCTCCATTGATTTCCCTTTCCCCCTCAAGCTTTCTGGATTCAGACATTCTTTTTGAAGTCCCATTACCACAGTCAACATTTGCACCATGGCTAATAAATTAGCATCACTTTGAAAACAAAAATGATTCCATTTTGCACTTGGAATGTGGTCTGTGAATTAGAAAGGGCAGGGGTGTTACTTGCCCTGAGGCCTGGAAAGTCTCTTGGTGTTTTATTAGGTACCGATTTCTGTTTTTACTGCATTTGCTGGTCACTAACTAGCCCCTGGCAACCTGAATGAATGCCAAGGGGAAAAAAAAAAAAAACCAGCAAGCTCCCTGCTACCCAGAGACCAAATAACTTCCTAACTAAGAGGTATCTACTACTGAAATTAGAGGCATCTATAATTGTAATTCTGAGCATGGACTTCTTAAAGGGAAAAGTCATGCAGAAGTAGGCCAGTGTTCATGACTTGGCTGGAAGCTATTGGTACCAGGTTCCCTTCCTGCTGGTCCTGATTGTGGGAAAGTCCTAGAAATGAAGGAAATAGAAAGATCTGTTTCTCACAATGACTCTTAGTTTAAAAACATGTATTTCCCAGAGGCAAACAGAAAATGAGTTCGTGTGAGGTTCAGGAAAGCAGCACTAATTTTTCAGGAACTTGGGTGGGGGGTGGGGGGGTGATCTGATGGTACAGTCATGGCCTTCTTACATCTTAAAACCCGTTTTGGACTCCTATGAGTCAATTATCCTTTCTGTATGTCAGAAACCAGAAAAGCTCTGTGTAGTGGACCGCCGTGTAGTGGCCAGAGCATCAAAGTTAGAAGGTTTGAGTATGGCACCTATCACTATCTTTCACAGATAGATGACCCTAAATAAGACAGTTATTATCTCTGAGCTTTGGTTTCCTGAACTGCAAATCTAGGATGTTGATGACTGTCCTACTTAGCTACCTACGAGCCTGTGCTCTTAAAAGCCACAGGGGATGCAAAAATCTGTCAAAGTATTTGATAGGGAGAAAGACAGCCTTCAAGTGGAAGAAATGCTGGAAGAGAGGAAAGGCTGTTTTTCCGTTTGCTCCCTAGTTGATCTAACCACCTCCAGAAAACCAAAAGTGTAGAGCAGAGAAACAAACCCAGGCTTTGAAATCAGTTAAGGGATCTATCTTCTTTGAACCTCAATTCCCCCATTTTTAAAATAGAACCCCTACCTTAACAGGGTTCCTAGGGGGTTAGGTGAAGTAATAGAATGACGCTATGTCTGAAACTTTAACTTCTCTCTCTTCTTCTAACTGTTAGGATTTTAAGGGGGTTGGAAAAAGGGGAACTGATAAAAACGGTGGAGTCTGCTATGTGTTACCCATGGTCTCTACAGACATTTGCCCAACTGATATGACTGTTACTGGTAATTGAGGAATACAGAGAGGGGATTCTCTGACACATCAAATATGTAGCCCCCACCCCCAAAAAATTCTCCATGAGAAAAAATAGTGAAATCAACAATGAATTAGCACATAGATATACAAAGTCACCTGAAAGAAGTAACAATTCTCAAGGTGAAGGCCCTGGCTCTGACCTGATTGAGGATATTCACATAGTTAAAGTAAGTCCTCCCATCCTCCAAATTTAAGAAAATTGGTCAGGTATAGAGAAAAAAGGGAAAAAAAGGAGGTTTATGTAGGTGACCAGTGGCTGAGCCCATTTTAGCTTTGTTTTCTAATTAAAAATTCATTGAGAAGGGACTGCAAGGTCATTGGTAAGCTCATGCCCAACTGGGGGAGGGCTGGGTTAGTTTCAGAGCAGGCAGCTCTGTGTAGTGATGAATAGCACAGCTGTGTGGTAACATAGACAGAGGTTTCAATCTTGGCCTTGGCATTTACTGGCAGGTTTCCTCGGTCAGGCTATTTAATCTGTCTAGTCTTCAGTTTTCTAATCTGCAAAATGGGGATAATATTATATGCAATTCATAGGGTTGTTATGAAGTCTAGATGCCAGAATCTATGTTAATTCCTTAACATAGTGATTTACATTTAAGGTACTCAAATTAGCCTTTTAAATTGTTATTTGGGCTTGTTTACATTAAACACTAGTACCATTCAGTTAACACTTTCTCGGTCTGATTGCTTTTGAAGAAACTTCTTGACTTTCTCAGGTTGGTCTGGCTATAAAGAGGAAATACAATGATTATTGTTATGGTTTATATGACAATTACACTTCTCATTATAAATTTAAAAATCGCCATTCTGATTTACCTATCATTTTCTCTGCTAACTCTCTGTCATTTCATTCGAGGCTAGTACCTGTAGTCACACAGAGTTGTCAAACATCAGATTTCTGAGTCTATACAGGTCAGATCCTGATCTGTGTTGAGTTCACCATGGAAAACACCTCTTAACAGGCCTTGTGGAGGCCAGAAGGATGGCAGCTCCTGGCTACACCCCAATAGAACCATGGGTGCCATCAGTGAGCAGTTGAGAAGGGGAAATTCGGTGGTGTTGTCATGGTCTCACCTGGCTGGTTCAGGAACTTTAACCTATTAGTTCATTAGACTGAATTCTAAAAAAAAGCGTTTCTCAACCCTTAACAGGTGTCAAAATCACCTTGTGAAGGCTCAGATTACTGAGCCACACCCTCAGTTTCTGTGATTCAGTAGCTCTGGGGTGGGGCCCAAAATTTGTATTTCCAAGAAATTCCCAGGTGATGCTCATGCTTCTCGTCTGGGGCCACATTTTGAGAATTACTGCTCTAATGTAAAATATCTAAGTGCATATCCATTTCAGATAACCTTTTTTTTTTTAAATATAAAAACATTTGTTGAGCATCTGCCTTGTCCAGGCACCACGCGGAGCTTCAGGTATACAAGATAAGCACTTATTAGGAGACAAAGAAATAAACCAGGATGTTAGTAACTGGAAAAATTAAACTAGCAAGCCAATTAAATTACTTTAAATTCTTCTCTCAAGGAGAATTTATACGGGAATTCAATTGCTCTGAGTAGTTTGTTTGGAAACTGTTGTTAGGCACAGGGATGTCGAATAATATTAATGACCAGGGCTAAAGTAAGGAAGGAATGCTTCATTTTTCTATCTGTTTTGACTTTCAACCTTTCTCCTATCTTGCTTATTCCCCAAAAGGAGTTTTTAGTCTCATTAGTCGGATTGCGTCCCTGTGTGATAAAAAGTTGTGTATGTATGGCTGTGTTTCTGTTCCTATATTTTCCTTCCACGCATTTGGATGGACCAGGTAAGGCAGTTAAGGCAAGACTTGCTTCCTGAGAACACATCCTGCCCCCCTTTTTTGGCTAAAAGGATGAAAAAAAACTGATTGCCTTTGAGCGTATAGCGAATGTTCCAAACCACCATCACCAGGGCTTTACATTGGGTGATTTTGAGAATCGTCTTGGTTTATCATTTCATAGTAGCATGTTTCCCATTATACCATTAATTTAAAAAAATAGTCTTTGATTTTTAGAGCAGTTTTAGGTTCATAGCAAAACTGAGTAGAAAGTGTAGAGTTCCCATATTTCCTCTGCCCCGACACAAAGACTCCCTTACTGTTAACATCCTACCCCAGCGTGGTACATCTGTTACAGTGGGTGAACCTATATTAACACTTCATTACCTCCTAAAGTCCATAGTTTCATTAGGATTACTCTTGGTGATGTACATTCTATGGGTTTGAACAATTGTATAATGACAAATACCCACAATTATATTATTATACAAAGTAACTTCATGCCTTGAAAATCCTCTGTATTCTGCCTAGTCATCCCTCTCTCCCTAACTCTTGGAAACAACTGATCTTTCTAGTGCTTTCATAGTTTTGCCTTTTCCAGAATGTCATAGAGTTTGAATCATCACCATTCATTTTTATATGTTCAGATGCTTCAAGAACACTGTGGGTGATTTTCAGGAAATACTGCAGGTATCTTTGTATACCCTAGACAAACAACATCTTCTGAAAAACACCTTCACAAAGGGGAAAGATGGATGGCCAGTAGGCCATATCCCAAGACCCTACTGAAGAAAATACACTGCCAATTTCTTACGCATTGGTGAAAGTGACTTTAGACTCGGCAGAATACCAGCTTTCTGTTAGTCCATCCTTCCTTCTTGTGGTCAGAGAAGGGATATCAAAATGACAGTGAGTACTTCAACAATGGTTACAGATCTCAGAGGAGGCTATCTGTGTTCCTGTCCAAGCTTGGAGATTCCCCACAATGGACACTATTTTCATTAGAGTGACCCTGGAGAAACTGAGACTTGAGGACATCCCTTAGACTTTAAGGGATGTGCTTAATACTCCCTTAAACACCTAATAATCCTTACTAAATACCTAGGATGGTGTTTCATAATTTTGGTGTCAGGGTCTCATTACTAGTGTTATAAAGTTATAAAATCTCTATTAAAAGATGTGCACATCCACAAAAGTTTCCATAAAAGGTCAGGTACTTCACTGAAACCTGATGATCCACTGGCCCAATGTATAAACAATGTAAAACAAAACAAACAGATTTACAAAAAACCCAAAAGATCAATACCTGTTTTCGAATAGATGATATTGTCTAATTCAATGGAGTTGTGATTGACCATCAATCAATTTGGCTGCCATACCCTGTTAGAATAGATGGTTGATTGGCTGTCTTGGTGCAGTTTGAAGGTCAAAAGAGTTCATCAAGTTATAAAACACATCCTTGATGTTACTGAAATGGTCAGCCTCAGGTGTCTGAACTGATGTGTGTTGGGGTCTAGTTATTAAAATTCGTAAACATGCCAGAAACTTTTCAAGTGACATTTTAATGTTAAGTATTTCTTCTTGGAAATACATGAGTCCTCTTACTACAGGGCAATATTTCCATAATATAGTTAATTAAGTTTCTGCTTTCCTTGTTTCCTATAGTTCTAGGAAAATTGAGATGCTCTAGACATATGTTTTAGACTCAGGTTTTCTCCCAGAACTTCTCAGCCATCTCTCATAGGGGCCAACTTTTATGTAGGTCAATTCAGTGCCAGGCACTGTGCTAGATCCTTGGGGCACAATGACCAAACAAGTTGAGATACTAGAAACAGCATGGAGTGTAGACCCAATACATAAAAATCCAAATCCTACTTAATGGAATTTATTGTTTTTGACCTTAAGTCAAATTATTTAGTGTCTATCTTTGAACCTCAGTTTCACCATATGAAATAAAATGTCTGAAATTTTAGAGTGACTATGAGGATTATATTGCAGTGTCTGAACTGACCCATTTTATATTGGATTTCTGCGGTTTCCTGCTTTGAAGGTAATGTTTTCTTCATATCTTGTCCCCACCAACTGGAAAGTACTACAAAATTGTTGCCATGAACATCAATTATTGCTGTTAAAACACAGTTCCCACATTTATTTCAGGCTTTTTCTTCATTCCTTCCAGTGCACACACTTTGGGGCAGAGTAGGACCCTTTGCCTACTATTACAAGAAAATAAATATTTTGCCAAGAATTTAGTTCTGATGTGCTTGGCACAGCAAAGCAACAGGGAGAGAAATGAATGGTCATTGCAATTATAAATGGGTTAACATTCCACAGTGCTACAGAATAAAAGATTTCAGGCAAGGTTGCAAGGAGAGATTGGGGGCAGGGGCAGTGTACAGCTGACTCCATTCAAACATTAGAACAAACCCTCTAAGAATGACTACAGAATGAAACACCTGCCACCCAGTTCTTCACATAAAAGTTTGGCAGAAATACAGTGGGTAATTTGGAACAACTTTTATATTCCAAGTTGAAGGAACTGAATAAGAGAACTCCACAGATGAATTCCTGAAAATGGGCTTTTGTAAATCCAACTGCTATATAAAACCAAGAGAGCAGAAGTCAGAGGTCAAAGTTTGTATTTTACATTTGCATTTCCAAAGTACATTTTCCTTTTGCATCGAGATTTAGTTTGGCCACTTGAAAAATTACAAAATTCTGTCTGGAACCCTGACATTTCAGTGCTCTGCTCTCCTCTTTTCTCAGCTGTTGGCAAGACAATCTCAAACTATTGGCTCAGCTCTCCCCAGTACCTGGGGCCATTATTCCTCTCTCCCTCTCTGTCTTCCTTCTACTTCTTCCATCTCTCTTTCCATTTCTTCCTTAATCCCTTTTGTCCTCTATATTTTCTTTTCATTAATTTTATATTTTTGAGTATTTTATATTTTGAGTATAATTTTCATACAATAAAATGCACAGATATCAGATGTACAATTCAATCAGCTTTGATAAATGCAATTACCTGTGTAACACAGACACCTATCAAGATATAGAACATTCCCATCATCTTAGATAGCTGTCTTGTGCTTAGTCCAAATCTATCCCAATTTCCCCAATTAATGATAACTGATGTTTTCATTTCTTTCACCATAGATTAGCTTTACTGCTACTAGAAACTTAGATAACTAGAATCATATATATGTGTGTGTGTCTATATATATAGAGACCTACACCTACACTCTTCATATTTGGCTTTTATTATTTTTAGAATTCATCTTCCTTGTTGCATGTATTAGTAATGTGCTCTGTTTTATTGCTAAATAGTTTTATAATGTATAAACGTGCTACAAAATATTTACCCTTTCTCTTATTAATGAATATTTGGGTAGTTCTCAGTTTTGTGATACTGTGAATAAAGCTGTTGTGAATATTCCCATTTTTTAAATCAATGCTATTGTAAATTATATTCTTTACAATTTTATTTTTCAAATGCATGTTGTTAGCATATACAACAATAAATTATCTCTATCCTGAGATTTGCTGTATTCACTATTAATTATTATAATTGCTTTGTAGATTTCTTAGAATTTTCTATGTAAATAATTATGTTATCTGTCAATGAAGGGTTTTTACTTCTTTCATTCCCAAGGGCAATACTGAATATAAATGGTGAGAGTCAGCACCCTTGTCTTGTTCCCTGTCTCAGAGGAAATGATTCAGTCTTTCACTACTAAGTGTGGTCATATTTATGCCTTTTCTATAGATGCCATTTATCAGGTTTAGGAAGTTTCTATATTTTCTAAATATGTTAAAAGGATTTTTTTATTATGAATTAGGGTTGAATTTGGTTAAAAGCTAGACTTGTATCCATTGAGATTATCATAAAAATTTTCTTCTTTTGCAATCTCAGTATTGTGATTTACAGTGATTGATTTTTAAGTGTTAAACTAACCTTGTATTCCTGGGATGAGCACGTCTTTTTCTCATGACGTGTTGACTTTTCAATTTTGCTATATCTAATTTGCTAATACTTTGTAATGATTTTTTGTGCCTATACTCATGAGGAATACTGCAACTTTGTTTCTTATAATGTATTTGCCTGGTTTAAATATCAGGTTTATGACAACCAAATAAAATTAATCAGCAAGTGCTCCATTTTTTTTCTTTTTAATGAAAGAGATCTCTAAAAATTTTTAATGAAAAGACTGGCATTATTTCTTCCTGAAAACATGATAAGATACTATAGTGAGATGACCTAAAACTGGGTAAACATTCATTAATGAATTTAATTTATCTAATAAACTATTTTTACTTCCAATATCTTCTTATTTAGGTTTCATTTTTTTCCTGGGAATTTGTACATATTTCCAAGTAGTCAGATTTATTGGCATAAAGTTATTCATAATAGTTCCTTATTACTTTTTTCTTAATCTGTAGGAATTAGATTAATGGAGTAACAATATCTGTCATCTGTGATATTGATAATTTACCCTTTGTCACTCTTCTAATTTGATCATTCTAACTAGGATCAAATGTATAGATATTTTCAAGAAACTAAAGTTT
Organism: Smutsia gigantea; assembly: GCA_032199065.1. Lineage (NCBI taxonomy): Eukaryota > Metazoa > Chordata > Mammalia > Pholidota > Manidae > Smutsia > Smutsia gigantea. Next base: position 57,741 of record JAVSCE010017731.1, on the reverse strand, counting down.
GATGTTGCTGATTTGTTCTATAGTCCATCTATTTTTTTATATTATTTTTTATTTTGGTATTGTTAATGTACAATCACATGAACAACGTTATGGTTACTACACCCCCTATTATCAAGTCCCCCCCACATACCCCATTACAGTCACTGTCCATCAGCATAGTAAGATGTTATAGAATCATTACTTGTCTTCTCTGTAAATACTGCCTTTCCCATGTCCCTCCCCGCTCCATTATGTGTGCTAATCATAATGCCCCTTTTCCCCCCTTATCCCTCCCTTCCCACGCATCCTCCCCAGTTCCTTTCCCTTTGGTAACTGTTAGTCCATTCTTGGGTTCTGTGAGTTTGCTGCTGTTTTGTTTCTTTAGTTTTTTCCTTGTTCTTATACTCCACAGATGAGTGAAATCATTTGATACTTCTCTTTCTCCGCCTAGCTTATTTCACTGAGCATAATACCCTCTAGCTCGATCCATGTTGTTGCAAATGGTAGAATTTGCTTTCTTCTTATGGCTGAATAATATTCCATTGTTTATATGTACCACATCTTCTTTATCCATTCATCTACTGATGGACACTTAGGTTGCTTCCATTTCGTGGCTATTGTAAATAGTGCTGCGATAAACATAGGGGTGCATATGTCTTTTTCAAACTGGGCTGCTGCATTCTTAGGGTAAATTCCTAGGTGTGGAATTCTTGGGTCAAATGGTATTTCTATTTTCAGTTTTTTGAGGAACCTCCATACTGCTTTCCACAATGGTTGAACTACTTTACATTCCCACCAACAATGTAGGAGGGTTCCCCTTTCTGCACATCCTCGCCAACATTTGTTGTTGTTGGTCTTTTGAATGGTGGCCATCCTAACTGGTGTGAGGTGATGTCTCATTGTGGTTTTAATTTGCATTTTTCTGATGATTAGTGATGTGGAGCATCTTTTCATGTGCCTGTTGGCCATCTGAATTTCTTCTTTGGAGAAGTGTCTGTTCAGCTCCTTTGCCCATTTTTTAACTGGCCTATTTACTTTTTGTTTCTTGAGGTGTGTGAGCTTGTTATATATTTTGGATGTCAACCCCTTCTCGGATATGTCATTTATGAATATATTCTCCCATACTGTAGGATGTCTCTTTGTTCTACTGATGGTGTCCTTTGCTGTAAGGAAAGCTTTTTAGTTTGGTATATTCCCACTTATTCATTTTTGCTTTTGTTTCCCTTGCCCAGGGATATATGTTCATGAAGAAGTTGCTCATGTTTACATCCAAGAGATTTTTGATTATGTTTTTTTCTAAATGTTTTATGGTTTCATGACTTATATTCAGGTCTTTGATCCATTTTGAGTTTACTTTTGTGTATGGGGTTAGACAATAATCCAGTTTCATTCTTTTACATGTAGCTGTCCAGTTTTGCCAACACCAGCTGTTGAGGAAGCTGTCATTTCCCCATTGTATATCCATGGCTCATTTATCATATATTAATTGACCATATATCCTTGGGTTTATATCTGGGCTCTCTATTCTGTTCCACTGTCTATGGTCTGTTCTTGTGCCAGTACCAAATTGTCTTGGTTACTGTGGCTTTGTAGTAGAGCTTGAAGTCAGGGAGCATAATTCCCCCCACTTTATTCTTCCTTCTCAGGATTGCTTTGGCTATTCAGGCTCTTATGTGGTTCCATATGAATTTTAGAACTATTTGCTCTAGTTCATTGAAGAATGCTGTAGGTATTTTGATAGGGATTGCATTGAATATGTAGATTGCTTTAGGCAGGATGGCCATTTTGACAATATTAATTCTTCCTAGCCAAGAGCATGGGATGAATTTCCATTTATTAGTGTCCTGTTTAATTTCCCCTAAGAGTATCTCATAGATTTCAGGGTATAGGTCTTTCACTTTCTTGGTTAGGTTTATTCCTAGGTATTTTATTCTTTTTGATGCAATTGTGAATGGAATTGGTTTCCTGATTTCTCTTTCTGCTAGTTCACCATTAGTGTATAGGAATGCAACAGATTCCTGTGTATTAATTTTGTACCCCTCAACATTGCTGAATTCAGATATTAGATCTAGTAGTTTTGGAGTGGATTCTTTAGGGGTTTTTATGTACAATATCATGTCATCTGGTCCAGGCATTTTGTTCTTAGGTAGGTTTTTGATTACCAGTTCAATTTTGTTGCTGGTAATTGGTCTGTTCAGAAAATCTGTTTCTTTTGGGTCAGCCTTGGAAGGTTTATTTTTCTAGAAAGCTATCCATTTCTTCTTATCCAGTTTGTTACCATGTAATTTTTCATAGTATTCTCTCATAATTCTTTGTATTTCTTTGGTGCCCATAGTGATTTTTCCTTTCTCATTTCTGATTCTGTTTATGTGTGGAGACTCTCTTTTTTTCTTGATAAGTCTGGCTAGGGGTTTATCTATTTTGTTTATTTTCTTGAAGAACAAGCTCCTGCTTTCATTGATTCTACTGTTTTATTCTTCTCAATTTTATTTATTTCTGCTTTAATATTTATTATGTCCCTCCTTCTACTGACTTTGGGCCTCATTTGTTCTTCCTTTTCTAGTTTCATTAATTGTGAGTTCAGACTGTTCATTTGGGATTGTTCTCCTTTCCTAAGGTAGGCCTGTATTGCAATATATTTCCTCTTAGTATGGCCTTTGCTGCATCCCACAGATTTTGTGGTGTTTAATTATTGTTGTCATTTGTCTCCATATATTGCTTGATCTCTGTTTTTATTTGGTCACTGATCCATTGATTATTTAAGAGCATGTTATTAAGCCTCCATGTTTTTGTGGGCTTTTTCTTTTTCTTTGTGTAACTTATTTCTAGTTTCATACCTTTGTGATCTGAGAAGCTGGTTGGTACAATTTCAATCTTTTTAAATTTACTGAGGTTCTTTTTGTGGCCTAGTATATGATTTATTTTTGAAAACGTTCCACGTGCGCTTGAGAAGAATGTGTATCCTGTTGCTTCTGGATGGAATGTTTGTAGATGTCTGTTAGGTCCATCTCTTCTAATATGTTTTTCAGTGCCTCTGTCTCTTTATTTTCTGTCTGCTTGATCTGTCCTTTGGAGTAAGTGGTGTGTTGAACTCTCCTAAAATAAATGCATTGCGTTCTATTTCCCCTTTAATTCTGTTAGTGTTTGTTTTACATATACAGGTGATCCTGTGTTGGGTGCATAGATATTTATAATAGTTATATCCTCTTGTTGGACTGACCCTTTTATCATTATGTAATGTCCTTCTTTGTCTCTTATGACTTTCTTCGTTTTGAAGTCTATTTTGTCTGGTACAAGTAGTGCACCTCCTGCTTTTTTCTCACTATTAATAGCATGGAATGTCTTTTTCCATCTCTTTACTTGCAGTCTGTGTATGCCTTTGGGTTTGAGGTGAGTCTCTTGTAGGCAGCATATAGATGGGTCTTGTTTTCTTATCCATTCAGTAACTCTATGTCTTTTGATCGGTGCACTCAGACCATTTACATTTAGGGTGATTATAGATAGATATGTACTTATTGCCATTGCAGTCTTTAGATTCATGGTTACCAAAGGTTCAAGGGTAATTCCCTTACTGTCTAACAATCTAATTTAACTGACTTTGTATGCTATTACACACACAACCTAATGGTTCTTTTTTTTTCCTCTTTTTCCTTCCTCCGCCATTCTTTGTATGTTATGAGTCATATTCTGTACTCTTTGTCTATCCCTTGGATGACATCTATTTAGCATTAGGAATACTTCCATCTATAGGAGTTCCTCCGAAATGCAGTATAGAGGTGGTTTGTGGGAGGTAAATTCTCTCAGCTTTTGCTTATCTGAAAATTGTTTAATCCCTCCTTCAAATTTAAAAGATAACCTTGCTGGGTAGAGTATTCTTGGTTCAAGGCTCTTCTGCTTCATTGCATTAAATATATCATGCCACTCCCTTCTGGCCTGTAAGGTTTCTGTTGAGAAGTCTGATGATAGACTGAGGGTCTTCCTTTGTATGTGATCTCTTTTCCCTCTCTAGCTGCTTTTAAAAATCTGTGTTTATCTTTGATCTTTGCCATTTTAATTATTATATGTCTTGCTGTTGTCTTCCTTGGGTCCCTTGTGTTGAGAGATCTGTGCACCTCCATGGCTTGAGAGACTATCTGCTTCCCCAGGTTGGGGAAGTTTTCAGCAATTACCTCCTCAATGACATTTTTTATCCCTTTTTCTCTCTCTTCTTCTTCTGGTACTCCTATAAAGTGAATATTGTTCCGTTTGGATTGGTCACACAGTTCTCTCAATATTCTTTCATTCTTAGAGAGTCTTTTTTCTCTCTTTGCCTCAGCTTCTTTGTATTCCTCTTCTCTAATTTCTATTCCATTTACCGTCTCTTCTACTACATCTAATCGACTTTTAAATCCTTCCATTGTATGTTTTATTTCAGATATGGAATTTCTTAATGATTGAATCTCCCACTTAAATTTGTTCCTGAGTTCTTGAATATTTTCCTATACTTCCATAAGCATGTTTATAATTTTTGTTTTGAACTCTCTTTCAGGAAGATTAGTGAGTTCAGTTTCATTTGGTCCTTTTTGTGGGGTTTGTGAGATTTTCGTCTGAACCATGTTCTTTTGACGTTTCATATTTCTGTGTGGTGCCCACTAGTGCCCAGAAACTCCAGTCTCTGGAGCTGCTCAGCCCGTAGAGTGAGGTTGGGGGTTGTAGGGGAGCAGAGCTGGTGCCTGGGGGGAGGAAAGATCTGTTTCCTGATTCTCGTCTGCGGTACCTGTCTCCAGTGTCGGAGCCAGTGGGCCAAGCACACACATGTAAGCCCCTGTGATTTGCGTCTTTAAGTTGTTTTAGGCAGGGCTTCCCTCTGGCTGGCCTGACGCCAGCACAGTAACTGCCAGTTTGTGAAACTGTGCTGGCAGACTAGTAGGAAGATGCAGCCGGCTGAGTGTCACAGTGGGGGGTCTCGGAGCTGACTAGGCAGCCAGGGGGATGAGCACCTGAAGCTCCTCAAAGTTCCCAACCAGCTGGCAGAGTGCACCCAGAAAACCTGTCCAGCTCTCCCTTCTCCCATGCAGCAAGCTCTGTGCAAACCCCTCCCCTTCAGCAGCCCTCTTGCTTCTAGGAAGCCTCTCAGACTGCCTGCCCCTCCTCTGACAGAGCGGCCAGATGTGGATCTACCCTTCCACCAACAACCAGAATGTCAGTCTCCCAAGCACTCCACCCATCCAAGCTCCCCAACGCCCAGAGCACCACACAATATAGGCTTCCGCTCACAAAGCAGATCTCCAGGGCTAGGCGCTCAGCAGTCCCAAGCTTCCACCCCCTCCCCACTCCATTTCTCTTCCTTCGGTCAGTGAGCTTGGGTCAGGGAAGGGCTTGGGTCCTGCCAGATTAAGGCTTTCCTACATTACCTTGTTTTGTGAGGTCTGCTCTGTTCATGAGGTCTGTTTGCAGTCTGGTTCAGCCTTCTTTCTTGTTGCTGTTTTAGGGTTAGTTGTCTTAATTAACTATATATTTGTACTATTTGTGGTTTCGAGTGGAGTTCTCCATGTCACCTCTCACGTCGCCATCTTGAATCCCCTTGCTCTCTAGTCCATCTGTTTTTTATATCATTAATTTTGTTCATATCTTTATTATTTCCAACCTCCTACTTATATAGATTTTCATTTTTCTAAATATTAATTTATTTAAGTAGACCTTTGCATTATTAATTTTACAGCTACACTCTTTCTAACATAATATTTAAAGGTATGTTTCTCTTTAAACAATGCTATATCTGCATGCTATAAATTTTGATATATTTTGATTTCATTATAGTAGAATTCAAAATATTTTCCAAATTATTTTTGGATTTTTTTCTTTGATTCTTGGATAATTCAGAATTATGTTGGTTAATTTCCAAGTGTTTCAGGAATTTTCAAGCTGGGCATAAAACAAATATCCATATATTTAATTATTGATATTGAAACAATATATTGAAATAATATGAAGGTTGTTCTCTGATTAAAATTCAGAAATAACTCACAAGAGAAGGGTGGTTTTATTTTTGGCTCTTTGCTTTATCAAGTACTGAGAAATGAGTTTTAAAATCTCCAACTATAATTATGAATTAACTTATTTCTTATTTTTGTTCTTAAAAGTTTTGTTTCATTTATTTTGAAGCTCTTGTTATTAGGCACATGCACCTATAATATTGCTGTGTCCATTTGGTGATTGGACACTTTTCTCATAATAAAATATCTCTCTTCACTATAATAATACTCCTTTTCCTGAAGTCTTCCTGGTTTGTGTTATTAATATAGCAAATCCAGTTTTAAGTTAGTGTTTGCATGATGTATCTTTTTTAATCCCTTTACACTATCTGTGCCTTTATATTTTCAGTATATTTCTTGAAGACATATTTACTAGACTCTTGCTTTTCATATAGTCTGATAATATAATTCTTTTAATGGGGGTATTTGGTTCATTTATATATATATGGTAATTGTTTAGATGACTGAGTTTAAATATCTCATGATATGTTTTCTAGTAGTCGCATCTCTTCTTGTTCCCTTTTTTTTTTTACTGATTTTCCTGCCTTCTTACAGAGTAATTAAGTATATTTTAGTATTGCATTTTATCTTCATTATTGGCTTTTTAGCTACACCTCTTTAATTTTAGTTGTTTTTCAAGCATTTCCAAAATATCACTTTATATATAATACAGTAATTTTGTACTTGATCCATCCCATCATTTACACTATTCTTGCCATATACTTTATTTTTATAATTATTATAAACCCAACCATACATTGTTATAATTTTTGATTAGCTGGTCACTAATTTTTTAAAACGTTAAAAAATGAGAATAATTTGTTTACATTTACCCACATGATAACCATTTCTAATGTTCCTTTGTATAGGTATGAATTTCCAATTGTTAATTTCTCTCAGCTGAACTGTTCCTTTAATGGTTTTCACTATGCTCGCTTACTGGTGGTGGATTCTCTCAAGTACTGATGATCTGAAATGTTTTAATTTCATCTTTATTTTTAAGGGATATAAACTTAATCCTAGGTGTGGGATCCTGAGACATATCTCGTGCTGTTTAAGGACAAACAGCTCTTTGTCAAGCTCTCTTAAGGACACTCTCCAAGCTCAGAAGAGGCACACCATGATGTGCATGGCAGCTCAAACTTCCTTCAATCGATTAAGTCTCAAGCTTTTGCAACTTTAATACAACTGTATTACGACTGTTATTTGATCTAGTCTTTACCCAAGTTGTGTAGTGCTATTAGCTAGTTGTTTCAACTATATCTCATTCTTCAGTAGTCATTCATGCCATGATTAGTAGGAGCTTATTGAGTTTCTGATATGTGTGAGATCCAGTACGAATTGCCTAAGGCAATATATTAATAACAGCATGGTAAAAACAAACACACACCATTGGACTAGAAAGTAGCTCTTGGTGCTGCTTCCAAATATTTTAATAATTACTTTTAGGTTAGTCCCTGAGCATCGCTGAGCCTTGGTTTACTCGTTGTTTGTTCATCTGTAAAATGAAGATAATACGTATTTCACAAGGTCGTTGTGGAACTAACTAATGACATAGGAAAGTGCCAAAACCATTACCTTAACTCAATCAATCATTGCTGGATCTGAATGAATCGCATGGACATGATGCTAAAATGCCAAAAGAGTTGCTTATATAGAAGGTGTCAAGATGAATTATAACAGATTGACTGTACTACTATTCAGACGCAAATGACTTCTGGGTGTTCAGAGAGTGGATTTAAGGAAAGCAAAAAGGATTTGAAAATGCTGCTTTTAAATAAGATACTGGTAGGGTGGGTATGTAAAGTGATGATACTGAAAAATGTTTTTAAAAGTCTCATCCAATTCACTTTAATTCCATTCAACTTGGTTTTGAGTTCCTTCTAAGTACTAAATTCTAGTAATTCAGAAATAAATAAATAAACTACTCCATCAATGAACTCATAGTTTAGTGAGAAACAAATAAAGGGTACTTAGTCAGTAAACATTTTGTTTAGATGTGCAGACTCTGGCATGAAACTCCCTGATTTAGAATCTTTACTTCCTGGTTATAGGACACTTCACAAACTGCTTTACCTCACTAGGAGTATTTATCAAGATATGCTAGAAACTGTTAAAGACAAAATCTCAGGAGCTTAACATCTAAAGTTTATTTTTTGCTCTTGTAAAATCCAAACAATGGTGTAGGTCAGGTGGGGTGGGGAAGTTGAGCTCCACATTGCCACTCAAGGGTGCAAGGTGAAATGATGACTTCCCAGGACATTGACTTTCAGCTAACAGATGGGAAGAAGGAAGGTGGAGGATCACATCAGAGGTTTCTGTGGGTCAGGTCTGGAAGGAGAGAGCATATCGTATTTCCCTATATTCTGTTGACAAGAACTATGAGAGAGACAGAGAGATGTAGCCCAAAGGTGGGCTTAGGCAGAAAGCAGAATAAATCAGTAAATAGCTAGCTAGTCTCTCAGCTCTACTGCCTGTTTTCACATGTGTAAAATAAAAAAAAATAGTTCTTATAGGAGTTCAGTGAAATAATACATTTAAGTGTTTAGCCTAGTGCCTGGCTCCTGATAAGTACTTCTTAAATGTCTTAAATGTCAGCCGTCACTACTGTAAGCACTGTGACAAAGGTAAATGGTGGATTCAGCAAAGGCCAAAGGTGAATTCAAAGGCAAATACAAAGGAAACTGTTATCAACTGAGACTAGGATATTAGGAAAGACTAAACGGGTTGATGCAGCTGTGACTGTCGGCGGTGCTGCCTCTTCAAATCACCAGATGAAATACGCAAAATTTCAAGTGCAGTTATGTATCTCCAGGGTCAGCAGCATCCCACCAACCATCTATTTCTCTAGAGGACCTTCCTCCTGCATTTTGGCTCCATTGTTGCCCCAGGATGAGGGGAAAAAATTGTTAATGTTGAGAAGACCTTTTCAGAGAGGAAGCAAATTTTGATCATGGTGGACTATATGCTCATGAAAATGTTGAACTTACTTGTGTTGATCTGCTTATGAAAATGTTGAACTTATTTGTGTTGAGAATCAACCTACAACATTTGTGTAGCAGGTATGATATTTTCAAGCTGTGGTCTCAGGTATGCAAACCTGTGTTTTATTTTTCTATAATTCAACTTAATTGTTATGTCAAAGCCCCATTTTATCTTTTGGCAGAAGATGCAATCTCAGTCTACTTCATGTAGATTCAGTCATTTCAGGTTTAATTTAATCTATTTAGAATTTCCTTCTCTATCCTTGTCCTCCAAGATGATACCTAGATTCTGAAGGTGGTTATAGAGCATCCTGGCATTGGAAGGATCATCTGAGTGCTTCTGGCTACCAAGAGTCCACATGCAGCATGTATATATACTGTATTTACTTATTTGTTACATCCCTCTGTACTGGCTCTGCTGGATTAGGGGCATTATATGTTCCTTTGTACCTAGGACAGTCTTGGTTACAGCTACTGTCCTGGCATCTGACCCAGTTACTGTCTCCTTTCACTCCCCAAGTTGCCCAAATTTGGGAAATAACTTATGCAGCCATCCTAGTTGAGCATCTGCATTGCCACATGGCCTCTAGTTAGAAGTTTATGGCCACTTCCTATTCAAAGTCTACTTGTCCTGACCTTGATACCCATTGAAGTCCACTTCATCTCCAACTTGCCCCACTTCACAGGGGCATAGGAAAATTTGGCTGCTTCCCTATTCCATTCCACTCCACTCCAAGGCCAGGGGCCCCTACATCTCAAGGAACCAGGATCTCTCAGCTCTGGAAACTCCATGATGTCATCTCCACTCTCCCAAGTCACTTAATTTTTGTCAAGCTTCTACTTTTCAGTATTCCAGGTTAAAGTGATTCAAATCCATCTTCTCTTGGATTCTCAACCTTTTGGAGCACATGGGAACAAAGATGAAATGTACCTCTGAGTGAGGCCCCTATTCAGTGATGTCATTAGCATTAACCTCTTATTTCCTCTCCAAACCTTCTCTCACCTCTGCTGACTCAAGAGAGAGGCAGGAACTGCCTTCACAGAGAGGCCTTACGTATAAGGGATGGAAATCAAATGGAATTTTTTCAATTACAATCAAAGCAAATATTAACCCCCAAAACAAACAACCCAAATGCTATTTGTATTTAGGGGAAGGAGATTCCATGTTTGCTTGAAAGTAAGGAAAGATGGATTTAAAATTTTTTCATGGAGAAAGTAGTAATCAACCTTAAAGTAAATTTGGTCTGGGTTTTGGTAGCTGGTAAGTAAGGTATTCTTGGTCTTTATGAGTAGATTCAAGGTTGTGAGAAAACAGAATATTTGTTCAAATAAAGGGACATAGAGTGTAGGGCTAAGAAGTTAGGGATATGGAGTTTTGATTGAGATATATCTCAGTTTAAATTGTACCTCTACAGTTTATCAGCTCTGTGACTTTGATAACTTACTTTACCTCTAAAAGCTTCAGTTTCTTCATTTTTAATTGGCGATTCTAACCTTTATCTTGTGGATTATTTTTAAAATGAAGCAGCTAATGAATATAAACCATGTAGAATATGCCTGAAGGGGTAGTTTAATAACCATAATATTGCACATGTAATTGTAGATCAATGATAATAAAATAAATTATATATATTAAAAAAAATAACTATTGTTTTTGTTTTTAGTAGCGAATAGTGAAAAATAGTTTTGTTAATAGTTAAATACATGTATTAGTAGGAGGATAGGGCAAATGATTCATTTATGTCTTATTTAGCTTCCGAGTCCTAACATTACTCTGGCTGTGCATCTACATCCTGCTCACCTCCCAGGGCACGGTGGTTCAGAGTTCTGATGGGAACCGATTTTTCTGAACATGAGCCACATGACATTGTGCCTGTCACTGATCTGTCATCATTATCTTCTCCATCAGGGGAGATGAGAGGGCTGTTAGGTGAATCCTAGATCACTTTCCAGATAAACTCCAAACTCCAAATAACGTTTATTCTCCCAGGTGTGTCTTAGTTGACCAACCAATGCCTGCAATCAGATCTCAGTGTGTTTTGGAGAAAGGTTTAAAAAAGTTCTCTCATGTGAGTGTGAAAGACAAGATCATTGGCATATGTAACAGAGCACTGGTTTCTAGATTGGTGTTTGGTGTTAGGAAGCCCGGCTTTCTTGAGTAGTGGACAGCCTTTGCCGGCATAAAGCCTGGTTTACATCATGCCCCTGCTGCTTTGGGGCTTGGAAATCCATATAATAAAAAAACCTTTCTTACAGATTTTCTGAAAGGGTTAATACATATATATTAAAATATTTAATTTTTCTCATTGCCTGGCCAACAGTAAATGTTCAAGTAATCATGGTTGTTATAATAATAGCCATCATTAGCTAAGAAGCAGCAGAATCGACAGCATCTTTTGAATAATGTGATGGGGCTTCAAATTTCTCCTAGACACTCACCACACTTCTTTAATTCATATTTGTTTTATCTGTAATGTAATGATGTTTTATCTGTAATGCACTCCATGAGATGTTGCATGCATAGTGAAAATAATAGTTTCTGAGCCCTTGCTTTGGGTCAGGTTCTTCTCCCCCTCTGTTTTACTTTGACAATGATGGTAAGAAGTGAAGCTCATTATCCACTGTGAGAGACTGGGTGGAAATGGTAGAACCAAGATTTCAATCCATGAGATAACATGTGAAAATAAGTAAGTTATATAAAGTGCCCCACACAGGCCTGGCAATAGTCAGCACACTGAATCATCATGCTAGTTAAGAGAATTTTATACTCGGTTTCTTCTATTGACTAGAGTCCAGGGTTGTGAAGGAAAGTCAAGAGTTTGCCCTTTTCCGGTGTACGAAGGCCCTTCGATCTCCTGCCACCTGGCAGTAGGTGACTCAGGCTCCAGGCCTGGGTTTCGGATGTGACTTCCTGAGGGTATGTACCAGGGATTCTGACCAGCCTGCTCTTCCAGCTCTTTTCTCTTTTGATCCATATGCATTTGGTTGTCTCTCTGGGTCCCTTGGCCAGAGTCCCAGTTAGTGACCTTGCTCTGCTTCTGCCCAGGTCCATCCGTTTCCTTGAAGGGTGACTGGGTGCTTCTCCTCACACCAGCTCTGGTCAGACCCCAGGTTCTCTGCTGCTTCCACATACTTCCAGCCTGTCTTCTCATCCTTGACTTTCCTTTGGCTGCAGGAATTGCTGGGTCTGGTATGAGGTCCTGGCTCTATCCTTCCCTAATGGTGAATCCCTTGCCAAGTTACTTAACCTCCTTGAGTCCTGAAACACTATATTACTTCAGCAGTAAGTACAATGTTTATTTTATTTAAAGTCACCTTCAGACAAAACTGAAGGTGAAATTCATCTCTGCCACTCTCCCTTTCTGTCTCAACAAATGCCTGGTCTCAGCCTCCTCTCTGCTGCTGTGCTGGGCTGCGCCTGGTGTCTCCCAGACCTGGCTTACCTGATGAGGAAAACCCTGGGCTTCCCCTGTGATATCGTCTCCATTTTCCCTTCCACGTTTATATATACTGCTAGTGTTTTATCACCTCAAAGATTTGTAGGAGTGATTTTTACTGTAATATCACACACCATCTAAGTGATCATTTGAGGTCCCCCAAATCGAGCTTATTCTGACCCTTTTGGCTTTGTCACCATCAGCATTCAGTCAATAAGCAACTGCGTCTGTCAGGATTGTCTGGGATGGAATTTAACAAAGGCCCCACATGGTGGATTAGCTAAAGTGGGGTTCACTTTTCTCAGTACCAGGGAGTTTAGGAGTGAGCTATCAGATGCAAGTGACAGTGTGGCCTAAGTCACCAAGGATCTAAGCTCCTTCCGGCTTCCTGCTCTTCCATCTTTTGCGTGTGTTGTCTTTCTTACAATCACAAAATGGGAAGAAATTGGGAGGGCTGTGAACAGAAGACATGTATCAGCTGAGTCTTTCTCTTTTTATCAGAGAAGCAGTAGCTTTTGCAGAAGGTGCCCTCCACAGGTGGCCCTTTGCCTCTTGTTTATATCTCACTGGCCAAGACTACACCACATGACATTCTCCAACTTCAAAGAAGAATGATAGAGGAGTTATTTTAACTCCTTGCTGTCTGCTTTAAAATTGAGGTTATATAAATAAGGAAGAAGAGGAAAATCATTATGAATGGGAACTTGAAATGTTTGCCACATCCCACTATACCAATTTTACTTCCTCAATATTTCCTTGCATTTTGAAGTCCTCTCCTTTTCTATATTGTTCTCCCCACTGCTTGACTGGATCATTAGAATCACCTAAGTAGGTTATTCTCTGTTCCACCTTTACTCTTCAAAAATTTGTTTTCCACCTATTACAAGTTGTCTAAGACTAACCCACCAGCTCTCTGTAATCTCCTGTAACCTCCTCAAATCTTCAATGGCAACTTCTGACTTGTAAGATAGAATTCACATTCCTGAGGATGCCATCCAAAGCCTCCGTGTTCTGGCTCCCCCTACTTTTCTCTTCCTTTCTGTGCATCCTGTTCCCTGTGCTCGGCTTCTCATGCACTGACCCAGAGACACTGGGGGTTCTTGCCTCGGCACGCTCTTTCATGGCTCTGTGCAACAGTAAAAGTAATGTTGCCTCCCACTTTCTTCTTGTTTTTCCTTTTTCAAAAGTTTTCTCTCACTATCCACATAGGCAAGGAGCATATCTCATGTGCAGGACAGGCTCCATAATTCGTAGGGCCCGGTGCAAAATGCAGGGCCTCTTGTTCAAAAATTACTAAGAATTTCAAGTCAGTAACAGCAGAATGTTAAACCAAACGAGAGCCCAGTAAGTGCAGGGCTCTGTGAGACCACACAAATCGTATGCCCTTGAAGCTGGTCAGGCTGCTGTGCCTCACGACCCTCATGCTTCCTGTGTTGTAACTGTTGGTTGGCCTGTATGCCCCTGCACTAGACTGTGAGCCCCTTGAGGATGGTGACTGGGACACAGCCATTCTTGTATTATAGATAATAGCACATGCATATAGGAAACAGATTACAGCACATTTTGTTTTACTTCCCCCTTATCAAATAAACGACAGAACATTGTCAAAAGCCTGTTCCTATGGGCTTCCCTTCCACCACCCCCTCACTTATGGTGGAGCTGATTAAAGGTCAGGAAAAAGAATCAGCTCCTTTCATGGAGGCTCCTGCCTGTGGGACACGTTCCAGTAATTTTGCACGGGTTGGGCTCCCTGAACTCAGGTTGAGCAGCGTGTGTGGGAACTTTGCATGTTTTTTAGGCTTGGTTTCGTGACAAACAGCGTAGCTATTGAGCAAGTGCTTCTAGGAAATGAGAACAGATTGTGAAAACCAGTGCAAATTGCAGGAATTAAATACGGTGGTAACAGCAGGAGCGTAACGGGCGAGAAAGGAGGACAATTGCAGGAGTGTGAGTCCTGCCGAGATGTGTACACAGGCTCTGTGCAGCTGCAAGCTGGGAGTTTCTTTGATTTTCCTTTGTGTGACGTCATGGAAGGAGCATGGGCCCCGCAACGTGGAGGCCTCTGCTTGTGTCCTGCTTGCATTGCTCTCCAGCTAGCCGCTCCCAGAAAAAAATGCTGACCTTTCTTAGTTTTGTAGATTCCTCATATATAAAATCAAGACAATAATACTGTAAGTGGAATGCTTATATTAATAAACTAAGCTAAGCAGCATAGCATTGTCCAAAACAGAAAGTGTTCTCCATTCTGTATATTTTGATTACACATTTGAACTACAAGTTACTTGAGCTCTGATGACATTCTTCCACTAATTTTCCAATTCCCATTCACTGAGAATTCTAACTGTGGCTCATGGCTGTTTGGCTCTGTTCTGATCTTCATCCCTCATGCTCATACAAGTGAGGAGGGTCAGTAAGAGTGTAAAAAAGTTTAAAGATAGACAGACTTGATATTATTTTTAAAAAAGTGTACTATGGGGCATGTAGTTGAACGTCACTGATGGTCAGTTTTCTCATATGTTTTAGCAAGAATTGTTTTAGTGTTATTGTTAAGTTTTTATGAAATAATACTTATAAAATGCAAATACAATGGAGTAAATAGCCAGTAGAAAGTGCTTAAGGAGAGCTAGCCTTGTTCTGTCATGCAGCACCAGTTGATCCTGCACTAGAGTGGCTGCTGGGGGGAATGAATTCTAGTCTCTTTAGGCTCTCCTGTATCTGTGGGACATCAGGCACGCTATTTTACATCTTTAGGTTTGTAGGCCAGACTAGGTCATCTGTAAAATGCTGTCCCCATATCAGTCCTAATACACCAGCTAACATTTAATTATTAAAATAGCCACACACCTATGGTACTATCATGATCTCTATTTCACAGATGAGGAAAATAGGTTTAGGGAGATAGAATGAGATCCAGAGTGAGAAAATGATGAAGCTGTTCTCCACCCAAGCCACCTGCCTCCACAGCCCTTGTACTTCAACCCAGGGAGTCACCCAAGGAAAGGATTCCTGCGTCTGTAACTGTTCACTTTTCTTTCTGCTTTTGAACACCTGTCTATGAGCCAAGACTTCTGGAACCTCCAAATGGTTCCCTGTGCCCTCAGCAAACATAATAATTACATATCTTTCTACAAAATTAAAAAGGAGGGTAGGCATAGCTGTGAAAGAGCTGGTTGGTCTTCATGCCCAAGGAATGGAATCTACCTCTGATCTCTTTCTAAATCTACTTACAGTTTGACTGCATAGTGCCTTGTCACTGCCAGGAGTCTTTGCCCATGACAGCACTAAATCCAGAGGTATTCTCATCCCAAAGGGGGCTCTGGGGGGCTGATTACTGGGCATTGCAAAGACAGTAGGGAAGGGTGTCTATGGTTTTTGCCCTCTCGGCATCTATTTCCTCTTTCTTTTGCCACAGTGCCATGATTTACTTTTGGAGAAATACTCCCCTCCATTCTTAGTCCATGTGATGTGATTAGCACTGACCTCATATGCTGGCTCTGGACATGAGCACATGGACCGGGTCAGGCCTAGCAGATCCAGCCATTACCGAGAGTTTTGCTAAAACTGTTGAGGAATAAGGTTCTATTTTTTTTTAGAGAAAAACTTTTTTCTTTGGGGTTCGGGGTTCTTAGAATATGTACCTGGAGCTGCTAATGGCCCTCTTGACTGCCCACCTGACCAAGAATGAAGAAAGCACAGAGGAAAGCAGAGCCAAAAGAAAGAAAAGGGATATATTCTGATGTTGTTTGAGTACACGGATCCAACTGTACCTGAAACCAGCACTCTATGAGCCAACCCATCCACCCCCTAGTTTTTGTTTAAGCCACTTTGTATGGCATTTCTGTCATTAACAACCCAAAGATGGCTAATGCATAAAAAAAGGAATGGGAATACATTCCTTTCATGTGCAAGGAAGACACCTAATTATATATTTTTCCAAATGCTCTTCTAACCACATTGTACCATTGAATTCAATTACTCTTCCTTAACCTGTGATAGGCAGGACCTGTGAGGGTGTCATCTTACATGGAAAAAAGGACTTTGCAGAAGTAAATCAAGGATCTTGAGATGGGAGATTATCCTGGATTATTCTGATGGGTCCATTATAATCACAAGGGTGCTTAAAAGAAGGATGCATGGGAGTAAGTGTCAGGAGATGTGACAGCTGAAGAACAGGGTAGAGTGATGAAATTGCTGGCTTTGAGCATAGAGGAAAAAGAATGTGAGAAGCCTTTTTGACGCTAGAAGGGGAAAGGAAATACTTTCCTCTAGAATATCCAGAAAGGAATGTTGTGTCAACACCTTAATTTTAGCCTAGTGAAACCCATTTTGGATTTCTGGACTAGAGAACTGTAAGATAATGCATTGTGTTGTTTTAAGCCACTAAGTTTGTGGTAATTAGTTACAGCAGCTCTAGGCATGTAATATACAGCTCATTTACCTAATGCTTATCTTTCAAATAATATGAGTAAAGACTATCAATTATGGAGGACTGAACATGTGCCTACAAATGTTTGTTTTTTGTTTTTTTTGTCATAGTGTCTTTTGTATCTTCATAACAGCTCTGAGAAAGATAAGAATAGGCCCCGAAAGAATCAGCTACAGCACGCTCTCAGGTCACGGAGTGTGTCCACTGCATTCCTTTGGGATGCGAGTAATAGGGAAAAAACAATTGACTTAAAAAATACTTTACCTTATGTAATAAGAATTTTGAACATAGGGCGTTTCCAGGGTTTATTAAATCAGTAGCTCAGTGATCTGACCAGAGACTTGCGCTGGCTTTGGCTCTCAGCTGTCTCTTCTTGATTCCAAGTCCACAGCAGGTTCAAACACTACCGCTTCCCTCAGCAGCCAGAGGCAGAAATGGGAAGCTTCTCTTCATCCATGTGTTTTAATTTTAAGAACAAATAATCTTTCCTCTAAATCCTTCCACCTGAACTTTCTTTTTTTTTGCTCTCCCATAGAGACTCTATTGATATGTTTATATGATAATATGTGATACAGATATATATACAGATGCACACATATGTATATATGTGGGGGATTGGTTATAATATCTATGTGGTTTATTTCAGAGTAATAAAGCAGGCATTATAAAATATCTGTTATAAAAAGAGGTTTTGACAGGATTAAGAATGACTGCCATAACTCTTCATACAGTTTAACATTTCAAGATTATATTTCTTCAGTTTTTGGGAGTTTACAGACATGTTCCTTCTGTGTAGACAATCCTTTCCTGCTTGTCTGCATGATAAATTCCTTCTTGCATCTATTGAGAAGGATATATATGAATGCTTCCTTGATGGCACACTGTTTTCTAACATAACTGTGTCTACTTACATTGTAGGACTCATCGCAAGGCATCATAATAATGTGTGAATGTCTTTCTCTGTATTGATTTCCTATGGTTGCTATAACAAATTACTGAAACCTTAGTGGCTTAAAAAAACATACATATTTCTTATCTCACAATTCTGGGTCAGAAGTCTGGCATGGGTCTCACTGGGCAAAAATCAAGGTCAACAGTGCTGTGTTCCTTTCTGGAGGAACATTTCCTTGGTTCCTTGCCTCACATTCAAGTTCTACTTTCCACAAAACACAAGAACACACACAAAAAATTTCAGCAGAGTTCTTTGCCATTTCATAACAAGGATCACAGTTCATCCAGTTTCCAGTACCATGTGCCTCATTTCCATCTGAGGGCTCACTGGAATAGCCATAATGCCCATATTTCTACCAGCATTCTGTTCATGATTATTTACATCATCTTTACGAAGATGCAAGCTTTTCCTTCAACACTCTTCTTTCTGAGCTCTCACCAGAATCACCCTAACATCCATACTTTCAGCACACATCTCAGAACTGCTCCAACCTCTGCCCATTCCCTAGTTCCAAAGCCACTTCCACATTTTTTAAGTATTTGTTATAGCAGCACCCTACTTCTAGGTACCAAAATCTGTCTTAGTCAGCTCAGGCTTCCTCAAAAGAATATTTTAGCCTAGATAGCTAAAACAGTAGACATTTATTTTCTCTGGGGAGACTAGAAGTCCATAATCACGGTGTCATCAAGTTTGGTTTCCAATGAGAGCTTTCTTCCCGGCTAGCAGACAGCCACCTTCTGGCTGTCAGTGCCTGGGGCATGGCGATCAGGAGAGAGGTCTCTCTCTCTCTCTCTGCCTATTCCTATAAGACCACTAATTCCATCGTGAAGATCCCACCCTCCTGACTTAATCGAATCCTAATTACCTCCCAAATGCCCCATCCCTAACCCTAAAAACCATCATTTTGGAGATTGAGCATCATGTGAATCTGGGAGACACAAACACTCAGTCCATAGAGATAACCTGTGACAAAGCAAGTATAGTAAAATGTTCATTGTAGAATTTAAAAAAAAGTGGTGTAAATATGGGTAGTCACAGTAAAAGTCTTTCTCAACTTTTCTATATGTTTGAAACTTTTAATAAGATGTTGGGGAAAATATTAATCCAGGCTTCTGCACAGCAAACCACCTCCATAAATAGTTGTTGAGAGATGGGTAAATTTAGCAGAAATCTGCTTGCCAATCAGCTCTGAGGTTATGATGGAGATCAGGATGATCTGTCTTTTTCATGTTTCTGATGCACTGATGCTTTTCTAGAAAGCATTATGCAATATGACCCACATTCCATTTGGAGGTGCTTATGCACTGAAGGAGAGTTACTGCCACAAATGTGGTGATTGGAAGCCTGTGCAGCTAGTCCCAGCGATCTGGGCTATTGTTGAATGTGGGCTGTAAAGCAGCAGGTGTCTTGTTGTCTGAGAAGTCTTCTGGGAGCCTTAAGGTTACTGTGCATTACAGAGGATGGATTTTACCCAGTTATGTATATGATACTCAGATGGAAAGAGAATGAGTGGGAGGTTAGTTCTGTGATTTTAAAGTCCAATTACAAACATTAAATTATATGGTTTGTTTATGACCATGTCTAAAAAAGTAAATAAACTCTTTGGCAGGGAATAAGCCAGCAATTACTTCATGTAGTCATTTAACAAGAACTGTCTGAGCACCTACTGTGGTACTGTGATATATGTGGAGATAAATCAGTGACAGGCTGTGGTGAGGGTCACCCACATTAACTTCTGGGGACATCTCCAGGCCTACTGCTCCCTTCTGCACCCCCAAGCAATGGGATCTTCAGAGGGACTAGTGTACTTTCTGACAGATATAACCTTTGGTCCACCTAATAACTCACTCAGACCTAAGGTCATAGTAAGAAGAGGTCTGGAAATGGCACCCTGGGAATTGCCTTTACCTTTGGGAGGACCAGTGTAACAAGGGGAGTCCCAGCCAGAGGACTGTCTGGAGTGGATATTTATATCAGTTCTGCTCCAGATAACAGAGGGGAGAAATGCAAAAATAATAAAAAGGGCCTCACTTTTTTAACCCAGCATTGCCCAATAGAGGATCACATAGGGATTTAGCCTGAGGATGTTGCTAAGAATAAAAAAGGAACATTTTCCTGGAATGTCCTTTATACAGTATGTATTCCTGAAAGACTAAACTAGAATCTCTATAGAGGGAACTGTCCTAAGAGTCAAGGACTCAAATCCCTACTCATCTTTTCTCAGGAGATGTATCTCATGCTTAACTCAAATAGCTGAATTTTTAAAGGGGAAATAAGGTATGCACCCCCATAATGATGCTAATTACCCTTTGTTGTAATAATAGTAAATATTATTTTACATTCCTGTCTTCTTTACCAGTTTTTGAACCATTAAGATCAGGAATGATTATTTATTCATCTTCCTATTCCCAGTACCTAGTACCATGGCACAATGTAGCTACATAAATACTTATGAATGAATAAAAGAAATAATTAGTAGGTAGTTGTTATGGTCTGAATGTTTGTCTTCCCTAAATTCATAAATTGAAACCCACACCCCCAGTGTGGCTGTATTTGGAGATGGGTTCTCTAAAGTGGTCATTAAGGTTAAATAAGGTCATAAGGGTGGCGCCCTGATCTGATACGGTTAGTGTCTTTATTATAAGAGACTACAGAGAGCTTGCTCTCTCTTTTTACATACCCACGGAAGAAAAGGCCATGCAAGCACATCGTGAGAAGGTGGCTGTAAACCAGGAAGGGAAGCTGAATCAGCCAGCGCCTTGATTTTTGACTTCTGGACTCCAAAACTGTGAGTAAAGAAATGTCTGTTGTTTAAGGCATCCAGTCTATTGTATATTGTTATGGTAGGCTGGGCTGACTAATACAGTGGTCTTATCAAACTGCAGAAAATGCTAGAGTATTTGAGGGATAAAGACATCAGTTCTGGGTGAGGGAAGGTGGATCATCTTAATGAGGAAGTAGCATCAGAAAGCCTTGAAACATAAAAGATGCTTTTTCACTGAGGCATAACGTGAGGAACAAAGCAGAGGGAGGGGACACAGGACAGAAAATCAAATCACAAAAAAGAGATGACTTGTCTGAAAACAGTGTTTGAGAATTTCAATACTGGTGAATAATTTTATGCCTAGCGAGGGCCTTTGAGTTTAGTTTCATAGGCATCAGAGAGCAATCTAAGTTTGAGCAGAGATATTAATGTGGTCAGAGCAATGCTTTGAAAGGAATGGTTTCCATGTTCAGGGCTCCTGTCTGAGGGTAATTGACATCAGGCATGACCTCATGATTGATAATCCCAACAGGATAACACTATCCTGTATAAAATACATCAGTCTCCAAATTTGTATGTGATCCTCACATAGTTACAGTTGAGTCATTGCTCACATCACTGTCAGTACAAAGGCTACTTTGGGGCCAGCTCTTATCCAAGCAACTTGTCTACCCCGAATCAAGGAGCCCATTGCAGGAAGAAACAGTAGCTCAGGAACCTCCTTCAATTTACCACTGGATTTATTTCCAATTCTTTTGTAATCTCTTCCTTAGAGCAGTAAGTTCTGAGCTCACAGGGCTTTGCATTTAATTCCAGTATTTGGATTCTGAGAGCTTTTAATACCTGTGGACTTGGCAGTTGCAGAGAGTAAAATGCATCCCCATTAATCAGAACTGGACTGAGTTATGTTATACAAACCATAGATTTGTGCAAGAAAATTAAAAGGCAATATCATTTCACTTCTGTTAAATGTTTTCTTATGATTCAGGGGGAGAAATGGGACACTCTATATTGTGTCTAGTGATGCTGCCAAAAATATATCACCAAGAGACACAGCAAATGAATGTATAAATAGGAATTGCTCAGAAGGGGTTAGTCATAAATCACTGAATGCGCTGGAACCCGGCTTCTTTTTTTGTGTTGCTTAAAATGTGAAATGTTACTGGTGACTACTCAAAAAAACAATTTGATTTTTGTACAGTTGCATTAAAAGGTTGTGGGAAATAGGGAAGTAATATTTCCCTAGGTGGAATCAAAGGCAAGATAAGAAATTTTCTGGTGACTCCAGGAACATATAAACTATTTTGAAAAAATGGAATGGAGTTTGTTAAAGAATAGCAATGGTAAGTTTTCCAGAACATGAGTTTTCATCTTGAATATTTAGAAATCTGGAGTATGGTGATGGGCTGGCTTTGGGTCAAAATGCACTATAATAAGTTGAACTGAGGCAGCAGCAATAATTATGGGACTTCTCTGTCCAGTTCCTGCCCAGGACCTTCTTCTAGAAAACCTTTCTCCTTATTTTAAAAGAAACTGCTTTATGATGCCCTGAGTTATAATTCAAGCAATTATTGTTTTTCTTAGGGGAAACAAAGAAACCAATTTTCTGTTTGTTTTGAAGATATTAAAGTGGAAAATGGGAAACTGGCTAAAAGACACTAAAACCTTCATAGACAGAAGTGCTAAGCATTTAATAAAACCGCAGATGTTGTTCATGCTGAATAGATATTTAAATTTTTTCTTACATGTCATATGCCTATTATGCCAGTTATCTTTTTGATTAAAAGCAGTGCATTTCCTTTAGGTTAAGCACACAGTGATTGAGATTGCTACTTTTATTTTCTCAAAATGTCTGAAGAGGTTTTATGTGTAATGACTTTGCTCAATCATCAAAACCTGTACATAATCCCTTAGAATACATTCAGGAGTGAGTTGAGAAGGCCCAAGGCATTGAAGATGATTCCCAAAGTGCCATAACTTCCCAATGGCCCATGTTTTGAATTAGTTTTTGCTGTGTAACCAACTACCCTGAAACTTGTTTATTAGTTCACGATTCTGTGGCATTGGCAGTTTGGTCTGGGCTCAGCTGGGTGGTTCTTTTGCATGTCCTATATAGCCTCATTCATGTGGCTGTAGTCAGCTAGAGGGCTGGTTGTTGTCAGCATGTTGGTCCCAGATGGCCTCACTCACATATCTGGAGTTTGGCTGGGGTAATAGAAGCACCTGGACTGCATGTTTCTAACATCTGGTAGGCTAGTCTTGGCTTCTCATGGTAGCTGGATTCCAAAAATAGCAAGAGAGAGCAAACTCTGGTATGCAAGCACTTTCCAAGCTTCATTGTCATCATGTTTGCTAACATCCCATCAGCCAAACAAGCCTCATGGCTAAGTCCAGATTCAAGGGGTGGTAAAATAGACTCCAAACCCAGTGTGATTTGGCTTTTCTTTTTTAAAGTTTTGTTGAAAACAATAATATCAATCTCAACTCCTCAGTTCTTGAAGAAAGTTGCCGCAAAATATTGTGTTATGGTGTGTGTGTGTGTGTGTGTGTGTGTGTGTGTGTGAGAGAGAGAGAGATTTGGCCAATCTATCATATCAGACTTTTTCTTTAATGATATGATCCCAGTGGTGTGTGTATGTATCCCTGGTCTACTCCTATTTAAGAGCTGTGTGAGTTTGGGAAGTTGCCTTAGCCTCTTTATTGTCTTAGAGGACTGAGAAGAGTATGTATCTCCCAGTTTAGTTTGAAAACTGAACCAGCTAACATTTGTAAGGTTTGGAAAAATGCCTGGAGCATAGTGTGTGCTCAGTAAATATTAGCTATTATCAGTTTTGGTCCTGTGCTTCTATAGTTTCCTATTACTGCTATAACAAATCACCACAGACTTAGTGGCTTAAAACAACATAAATTTATTGTCTCATATTTCTTGAGGTCACTAGGTGACCTTTGGGTTTTATTGGGCTAAAATCAACATGTCAGCAGGATTTTGTTAATATGTTTCCTTGCCTTCTTTCAGCTTCTAGAGGTTGCATACATTCTTTGACTCACAGGACCATCTTTCATCTTCAAAGCCATTAATAGTCAGCAGAGTCTTTCTCACATCACATCACTCTGACCTCAGCATTGTCACACAATCTTCTTGAACTCTAATCCTCCTGCTTCCCTCTTTCACTTATAAGGATCCTTGGGATAACATTGTGCTCACCTGAATAACCCAAAATAAGCTTCCCATCTCAAGATGCAAGGTTTAATCACATCTGCAAAGTCCCTTTTCCCATGTAGGGTGACATAGTCACAGGTTCCAGGTATTAGGATATAGACATCTTAGGGGGGGCCACTATTCTGATTGTCCAAATATTCTCCATTCTAGGACTTGGAGCATTCATCCATGTAGAGAAACATATTGGGAAGGTTTTGCTCAGCCATGACTATTTAGTGAATTGTTCTATTCTAATGAGAAGTTCTGGTCTGTACAATTTGGGAATATCTCTTTCCACTGTAAATTGCCAAGAGGAAGAAAAGGTATTTTGAGTGATGAGAAAAAACAGAGTTCTCTACCACCTATTAGTTAGAGAAGCATGATGGAGAAAATCACATATTCACCAAACCCTATTTATTTTTCTTCTGGCATTCAGCTACATTATATTTCCATCCCTGTCACCTCTAAGTGTGGTCATGAGGCAAGTTTTCACCAGTGCAATGAGAGTGGCAGTGATCTGTGGCACGTGGGATAAGACAGTTAGGAGCAGCTGTGTCTTCCTCATAGTAACTTCTTTGTTGGGTTGATGCATGTAGAGGATGTGAAACCTTACGGATTATTAGGACATAAGAGAGAAGGGCTCTGGGCCTCTGAGTGATTACATGGTTCATAACCCCACCTTCCTGTTGTTTAGGCACTGAGAGTTGAGGTTGTTTCCTTTACCCTTCTGTGATTGGGTAACTGCTTGGGTAACCCAAGCAGTTACCCAAACCCAAGTCTGCATAATGACTCTGCATTCTCAGCCTTGAATCCTTAGTGAACAGGGATATGGTTTGTGCTCCATCTTGACCTCATTCATTTCCTTCTCACTCCTGGACAGCAAGCAGAGACATTAGATATTTTGCTAGACCATAGTATGATTTAGATTAGAGAATACTGAAAAGGGGCGGTTGGTATTGTCTTATCGTGCTTCTGACCAGCACGCTCTGCACAGCATTGCAAAACACAAAGAGTTAGAAGGTCTACTAATAATCACCTCATCTGTAGCCATAGAGTTTCAGTGATTTTTTTCTCAATTTTTCTAGTGAAAACTAAAATTGAATTTTTCAAGCCGCTGTGAAACTGGGACTTGAATCAAATGCAGCACTAGCCTCAGCGCTCACCATAGTGGCCAGTGTATCAGGAGACTTGCGAGGTGTCACACAAATGAATAGATGACTGATGCATGCATCCTTTAATGTCCAGCTCAATGCCACCTTCTCCATGGAACAGGGGCCCTTTCTTAAATGCGCCCATTTCAAATTAGCCTCCCCCTTTCTCTCTCTCTTCCTGAAAGATGCTATTGATCCTTTATAGAGTATTTAACAAAATCTGCCTGAAATATTAATTTGCATGCATCTATCTAGCCCCAGGTGACAAGTAGATTTTATTTCATGTGTCAGATTAGATTGATTGGTGGTAATGCCTGGATTACAATATGGAAATGGAGTATGAGATCTTCTCCAGCTCAGTAGCATAAACAATTAATAGTGTCTGTCCTGGGAAAAGGTTTAGGAAATAATGGACACTGCCATGTGCTTGGCTATCCTAGTCTACTGTTTATTAGAATTCAAATTTCTTTAGGATATAGAACAATGGCTTCTTGTTCTTTGTATCCTTCATGGTACTGAGAAGAGTATCTTGTATAAAATAAATGGATGCTTAATAAGTAGTTGTTGAGTTAAACTGAAATGAAATTCACATAATACTGGATCTACAAGTTCCATAAAACCTGAACCTTCCATCAACCTTTCCCCATTTATTTTCCTCTCTCCATATATTCTAAGATTTTTTAAAAGAGTATTTTGAATACCCACATTAAGTATAAATTGTCATTAGTAAGTTATTAACAATGAATCTCTTGGAAATATTTACTTCAAAATGTTTATTAACTTTCTCTTTGCTAGTCTTTATATCATATAAGGATATTCAAACTCATATAGCTTTTCTACAAGAGTTTAATAGAATTAATAACCTGAAAGATTACCATAGCATACTAACTAGGAACTTTGTCTGCCAGACATATTCATTTAAAGCTGTATCTTCAAAAAAAATAAATAAATAGAAAGAAAGAAAGAACAGAAAAGAAAAAAAAAGAAAAGGAAAGAAAGAAAAGATGTGGCAGATATGAGACATAGAAGGTGAAAATATCAACTAATGCTGTTTTCAACACCAATGAAGAACTTTCTAAAAAAAAACTGACAAAGTATGGGGTACTAGCCAGATTTACTGTCTAGTATATTTTTAAAAAATCAAAGTAGATGGGCTTCTGCCCTGGTATCCAATTTACATGCTCTCCTGGGGAAAATGCGAATTATTGTCCAGGGAGCTCTCTCTAAATAATTACTTTACAAGGAAAGGAACTGACTTGGAGGCCCAGGGCTGTGGGGGAAATACGCTCTAATGATATAAAGTATATACTGACTCTTCACTTAAAAGCAAGAGTATAGAAGAAGCTGGAATGCATTATCTGGGGTGTTCGGGAATTTTAAATGGTGCTTAAGCACTGAGATTTAACTCATATCTGCCTTTGAAGTTTAGATCCATGTGCCCATTTCTATAGTCCAAATTTGGTCCTCAGGGCATCTGTGAAAATGGCACCGTGGCTTTGGTCCTCCCTGTGCAGTAGCCTATTGAATACTTTGTGCTAGATGTCCCAGGGGCAGCTCATACTTAGCCTGCATAGCACAGAGCTCGTTGCTTCCAGGAAACCTATTCCTCCCTTTTCCTATGCCCCATTTCTACTAATGGGCTTACCCCTTTAGAAGTTCAGTAAGCCTGGTTGTCTTACCTCTAAAATTCGAGAGCAGGATCTCTAGAGCCTGTCAGACTAAAATTTAAGACTCATTTCTGCCACTTAATAAGTGTGACCTTGTGTAAGGTACTTACCCCTCTTGGCTTTAGTTTTTGAACCTATAAAATGGAAAGAATATCTCCTAGATGGGTTATACAGGATTTCCATGATTTAATGAATATGAAGCACTTAATACTATACTTACGTCTCAGTAAAATTTAAGTACAACTGATAAATGTTACCATTATATGTACTTCTGTTATTAATACTGCCACCCCCATCCTTCCTGTCCCCTCTTTCCCCATAGCCACGACTCTCAGTCAGGACGTCAGGACCTTGCCTAGGATCTTACACTATGCCCCTCTCTGCTCTCCAGCCTCAAGGCTGTTGCTCCATGCATTTTTTCATATTGCTTTCACTCTTATCTTGCTGGCGTTTAAGTCTGATGACATCGTCCGCCGTCCAAGAAGCTTCCGTGCTTTCCCAAGGCCCATGTCTCCTGTTCCTCAGCTTCTGAGAGACCCCAAAAGTAGGAGAGGACATTCCACAGAAAACTGTACTTCTTTGTGCTTGATGCTGCCTCAGCAAAGTTTCACTAAGAAAGACTTCAGATACTTGAAAAAATGAAAATCAATTATATTCAGGGTCAAATCTCAGCCCCCTGAGAGGAATAGAGACATGAGCCAAAGTCAAAAAATAAAATCATGCTCTTCTACTAGGAGTGGAAGTGTGTGTGTGTATTGGGGAGTAGTAATAATAAATTACACATTAAAAACACAGACTACTGCTTTGTGGTGCATTTTTTGCCCACTGCTCCCAGGAGATCCCAAAGGTTAAGGCAAAAGAAATGGGTTAAATCTTTAAGCAAGAGCCAAAAATGTCTTCAAACATCACATATTCAGCCTAAGTTACAAGGGTAGGATTTGTAGGCCAAAGCCCTATGGTAATACATAATTTAAATGTCAATGGGGTTCTGGACCTATTACATCTCTTTCAGGTGATTTCAGTACTGGTAGCAACTAGTTGGGGACTCATGGTTTTGGAGTCCAAGTCAGGTGCAAGCAACAATAGCATTTTCTTAATTTAGTTCAGAAAACAGTCCTGGAGCACTTCCTCTCCGGCAGCCACAGCACGTGGCCTGGGAAATTAAGATAAGGAAGGGTCAGTCTTTGTCCTTGAAGCATTAAAAACTTATAGGAGAGATAGACACATAAATAATAAAGATAAAGCATGAAGAGTGCTTTAAGAGAGCACCATATAAATTTCCATAAAAACATAGATGAGAGAGCAATTAATTCTGTCTGTGGGGAAGGTTATACACACATTTCCAGGAAGATTATCAGAATGCACGAAGACAGAGGAGGGAAAATGCAGAGTGTCTAAGAACATAGAGGAGACATACATGTGTGGATGGGTACTTCAGGCCAGGCAGTGGGGGCAGAGAGGTTGGCTAAAAATTAAAAAGGAAAGATCAGTTAACCAACCCAGGTTGTCATGCATTGTGTGTTAAGTTTCTACCTTATTCTGAGGTATTGTCTGGGCTCTTTGCTCTGGCCCAGCTAACCTTGTTATTAGTTATGTGAGTTTTGGACAATTTTATGTGGGAAGTGATGTGGCCACATCTACATCTTTGAAGATAATACTGGTGGCAGAGTGGGCATGAACTGAGGGACTGCTTAGAAGGTTTTTGTACTGACTTAAATGAGGTGAGAAAGGCCTCGCTAAGGGAAGTAATAGTGGGCAGCAAGAAGAAGAGTGACGGGAGAGAAGTTTCAGAGGTGTCATGGCAAAGACTTGGTAACTGATTGGCTATGAGAACTACTCAAGAACAATTCTGAGATTTTTAATGTGGACAGTCAGGTTAAGTGGATGAAGATAATTTAAACTACATAGAAAACAGACAAATAAGCAAAGTTTAGGAAGGAAGATGATGAATTGAATTTGATGAGATTTTGTGTACCTTCTTATCAGAAATATTGGCTGGGCAGGAGGGAATGGGAAACATGGAAAAAGATTAAGAACGTAGATTTAACGTAAATGTGATTGCATAAAGGAGGCCCGTGAGAGGATGGGAGTGATGCAGTTCCACTGAAGGAGTAAGTAGGGTGAGAAGGGAAGTGCGTATGAGCAGAATTTGGCCTTTTAAGGATGGGCATTCTTTCTCTGTTCCTTTTATAATCCACCGTTGGCCTGGAATTCCATTCCTGGCTTCTTGCATCTCTCCATTGACATGGCATACATTTTGAATTTCATGCAATATTTTATTTCAAAAGAAGTTATAGCTATTTTGTAAAAATTCTGTGAAAAGCCTATTTCCCTGTCTCCTATGAAAGGGCTGGTAAACTCCTGTGTGGTAGGTTTGGAACAGGACATAAATCGAGCCATGATTCCCACACAGGCACAGTTTAAATGGGCCATATCCACAGGCAACACCATTAAAAATATGCAAATGGTGCCAGGTACAAAGAAAAGCATAGTGTGAACACACAAACAGCAATTCACTGGTTTGCTGCACATGAAATACAGTCATCATGCAGCTCTGCCATCTGCTCAGAGGTAACTTTTCCACAAACCCGCCCAACACTGGAAAACAATGGAAATGGAGGCAGTAGCTGGGCTGGTTTTTCTTTAGACAAAAGACCAATTCTCAAATCTGTCAAAGGGAGAGGCTGCCCTCCTGCAAATGTCTGGGGCTGGAGCTGGCCCTTTTACCCATCCTCAGGAAACTCCAGATGCCTGCAGGGACCTGTAGAGATGGGGGTCTTCACATCTGAGAAAAGGAGGCCTCTTCAGGAGGGGAGGTGTCTTCTGAGGACATCAAGTCAATAAAGGGAAAGCACAGGCAACACCCATAATCACTCAAGATCTGATAAACATCTCCAGAGAGGCCAGAATACCCATGTCACGGTGGCACCAGGTCTTAACCCGGTACTCTAACTGATCTTACATTTGGGGGTTTGAAAGAAGCTGTTGCTTATTTGCAGATGAATGGGATACTTTGAAAAACAGCCAAATACCAAATCCAAAGCAAGCAAACATCTACCCCTTCCTAATGGTGCTAGATGGGGGCAAAGAGTTGGAGAGCCACACAATGGTGTTTCAAGTGTCTCTTGCCAAAAACCACAGGCTTTTCTCTCTCATTTATTTTCAGTTACCCTCTCTACCCTCACTCCATAGTTCAGATTGCCAAAGCCCTTAAGTTCTAGCAGTCTGCTTTCCTTTTCTCACACCCTTCTAAAACATACTGTGGTGTTTGATCTAATGCCAAAGATTGACCACTGGGGAAATTTGGAAATGGAGCCCCTCACTATTTTGTAACCAGAAGGGAAGGGGGGAATATATAATTTCAACAGTGTTGCTTATGTAAACTATTTCATCTGGTTATTGTGGAATCTCTGTACTTCCAGAGAAATGAATAAACATATAAAGGAAAAAGAATAAAGCAGCATTCAAAAATTCAATCTGTAGTATGATTATCCATTGTTGCCATTTAGTCATGTTTTCTTGCAGTCATTTTAATCTTTGTTTCTAAAGTAGTTCAGATATACTATATATATATATAGTTCAGATATAACTATAGTTTTTTCCTTTATCTATATGCATTTTCCCAAATATTTAAAACCCCAGAATTAATTATTTACATTTTATTTTTACAACAGTTACATGTTTCCATTTTGAAGATGATTGTACAGATAGGATCCAGAGAGGCTAGAAGACTCACTTAATGTCACACAGGTAATGCATAATCAAGTTGAAATATGAACCTAGGTTCCCTGCTTTCATGAACATGCTGCAAAATGTTGTTGCTGGAATTGTTCAGAAGGCTAAACAGTTCAAATTTCACCTGGCAGGTTGATAGATAAAGTAGCCTGAAAAGATTAGTATCCACAGCTATAAAACTTCAGTAATAAAGCTTTAGCTTTTTTGACCCCTGACAACTTTGTTCTAGAATAGCAATCCAAGCTTTCCTAAAAGAACTAATCCACCTTGTCAGATCCTCAGTTTCCTACCCATGAGTTGCAGAAATGCTTTTACTGGTGGCTTCTGATGCAAACTGAATGCAAGGTCACACTTCATCTTGAAATTAGGTAGAAAATAGCTAGTGGGTTTTATGAACAGAAATATGTTGCCCTTGTTTTATGAGCTGTAATTAGTACAACCATAATTTTAGATCTTGTTATTTTTTTAATCTGCTAGTACAGTTGATGTGATTTTGATACTTTCATCTTTGTTGTTTGTTTGCCAACTACTTGTTTTCATGGAATTAATGAAAAATTAACAATGGATTTCAAAGCCATAAATAGAATTGACTTATTCATTTTTCAAAAGTAAAAGTGCTTCCAGACCACGACAGGATGTCCCATTTCCAAATTTCAGTCAAATCTACATTTGTGTAATTGAGTTACAACTCTGCAATAGCTAACTTTTATGATGGGAAATTCAGAAACCACCTTTCCATATCATATATCATGCATATGTTTTTCAGAGAAAAGGTAATTACCTATTTCCTCCCTAGAATATCACAGGGGTTCTCATCACCACTCATTAGAACTGTTGAAAACCGCTGATGAGACCATAAGCACTTCCAAAACCTTTTCCTGTTCTGACTCCGAGTTTCTCCATCGAAGTTCTCAGCTGCAGACGAAAATGTGCCTTTTATCATTCATCACCTAATTCGTGCCTGCTAGAAAAGGTTGTCTCTCGACAACAAACTCTCATTTGGAAAGAATACACCAAAATAGGGATATCAAGGCACTTTACCTTCTTGTTTTCCTCTCGTTGTGATTCCATAAACTAATTTAGGAATACATTAGTCCCAGAAGCATTAGTTCATTCAAATTCTGTTCCAGATAAAATAAATCAAGCATATGCCTGTAGCTTGTAACTGTTTTTTCTCACTTTTTAAACCTGACTCAATTTAGCTCTATGAGCAAAGTATCACACATAAATTCACATATAACAGATTACCCACCTAATTTAAAAATAAAGCTTAATTAATTTTTCTAATTATAAAGTAATAAATTTTATTGCAGAATGCTTGACAGAAGTAGAAAAATTAAAATAAAATGATCAATAATCCTGGCATCCATTAAAAATCTGCTCATATTTTCATGTATGTACTTTTTAGTTTTGCATGTTTGTGTTTATGTGTGTGCATGTTTGAACTCATACTGCATATATATTCATTTTATATCCTGTTCTTTCACATAGCAGAATCATATAAGCATATTTATATCTTTAAAATGTACATGTAATTTTTGTGGCTTAATCAAGTGCATAATTTACTTAGCTATTTTCTCCTATTATTGGCTAGTTAAGTTAGATTTGGACATTTAACTATAAATGAGATCTTGTTAATTTAGAATTAAATAAAGGAACTATTAGATGTTTGTAATCAGATTTGTTTATGTCTATGAAAAATTAGAGAATATCCTCTGGTTTAGCAAAATGTAAGAAAACACACACTTGATTGACAGAATCCTTTGTTTCATGTTGGTTTTGATTATTGTCCCTGTCAGGAGACAATGGCTAAATAATGGATTTAAAATAAAAACTGTCTTGGATTCTGATCTTGGTCAGACGTTGATCCTCAAAATATTAGTTATGTGACCTTAGACAGGTTATTAAAGTTCTCCAAGCTTCTGAATCTTTTTCCACAAAACAGAGTTAGTAATACCTATTTGATAGAGGAGATGTGACAATTAATGGTAGTCATGTAATAGGGCTTATAGTTAGGACTGGTGTACAAGACAGAAACATAAGCAATACAAAATAGAGAAAAGGTAGGATGAATACAGGGTCTTATGGGGCTAGACAAGAGAGGCCTTAACTCCAATAGGAAGGACAGGGGAAGGGTTCAGATGAGGAAAGGTTACTTGATGGGTAAGTAGGAGCCAGGAGTAAAAATGGAGTTAATTGTTTTCCAAAGGGCCAAAGAGAAGCAAGAGACAATTTTTTAAGGAGAGGACTTAGAAAAAGAGGCATAGGATAAGCATTCAGAAATGGGTGCTTTGGGTGTGGTTTGAGTGGATAGCACCACAGTATTTAATAATCTATAGAGATCAAAGCTCCATGTACAGGTCTACTTGATGGAACCATTTTGATCTCCTCTGTGGCTCCTGTATAGAAGTAAAAGAACATTTTTACCTATAGTCCTAAGAATATAGCTAGTTTCATATTCTTGTATTTTGAGGATACTTTTCTATACATGATTGTTTTAATATGATGTGATCATTTGTATATATAACTAAGCATCTTGTTTCTGCAACTTCATATTTACTAGAAACATCATCCCATATTTTTGTCAACCCTTTAGAAATATCATTTTTCATGATTGCACAATACTCAATTATAGAGATTTTCCATAATGTATTTATGCCTCCTGTTTAACTTTTAAGTCTGTTACAGTTATATTCTAGTATTAACAGTGTTATGGGAAAAATATTTACCATCTTTATCATATTTTATCTTAAATCCTTAGGGCAGATACTAAGGACCCAAATCACTTAGTTAATGGGACAGAAGATTATACGCAATTCCTCTGGCGCCCTGTCTTTCACATCCCCTCTGCTCCATCTCTCATTACCTCTGCAGCTGAGGTGGTCCTTCCTGTGGACATGTCAACTTATTTTGTCCTGACAGTGTCTCACCTTAAAAGGACTGCACACCTTTGCTTTTCTTCTCATAAACCAGATGCTACCTTGACTTGTGCACATGTCAGGCTCAGCAGTATTGGGGAGTGAGCACCCCCAAAGGTAAAACCTTTACCAGAGGTTTGCTATAGGCTAATGTCACAATAAATGCACCCATGACTTCTGGATAGACAATGTAGGATGGCATTTTGCATGCTTCTCGGGAAGTTCTGACAATTGATTCTCTCATTTCCCGCAGTGGTAACCTTGACACAGGACCTCCAGCCTGGCTTTCCTGCTTTCCCTGTCTCACTCTGCCTAGTCCCTCATGCTTCTTCCCTGGAATCACTTTGCTGCATATGAGTTTTTTTCAAGCTCCACTTTGGGGGAAACCCAATGTATGGCAAACATTTTTAAGGATCATAATGCATACATGTTGTAAAAGTGCTTCCCAAAATGTTCACCATTCCTTCCACATAGCTTTATCCTAGTTAAATAGGATTTATTAGCCTTCCCTGAAGGTGGAGCTTCTAAATAAGACTATAGTCTGGGGAATAGTCGAACAATAAGCACCTGTTTAGTCCATCTAAGGACCAGAAAGAACCGCTGATTTGTTCTTTTAAACCTGAGTTGTATCTCATCTCTAAGAACAATGTAAGCCAGGACAAGTAATGCATTAGAAGCTCCGCCCCCACCAGTGTGCAATGCCTGCAAAGAGTTTGTGGCCATATGCCCACAGTCCCATGCCTGGAGGAAAAAATAGCATAGTGCCTTTGCAAATATGGGGGCTTAATAACCTGACCTGCCATCTGCTTTGAG
Organism: Smutsia gigantea; assembly: GCA_032199065.1. Taxonomy (NCBI): domain Eukaryota; kingdom Metazoa; phylum Chordata; class Mammalia; order Pholidota; family Manidae; genus Smutsia; species Smutsia gigantea. Next base: position 23,702 of record JAVSCE010017731.1, on the reverse strand, counting down.
TTTTCAATCTTACATTCCACTCCTGGCCCTGCTTTAGTCCCGGAGGCCAGAACCCCACACAAGACCCAACACAGTTCCTTGGGCCTTGTTCCTTTTACATGTGGCCCGGTTGGTTCCAAGAACTACATTCTGGTAGCAGTCTGCTTCTAGGATTCCTAGCAGTATTTCACCCATACCTTCCTAACCAAGGATTTCTGCTCACTTCTAACTCAGGACCCCTTCTGTTATTATCATCAGTTTGATTGGAATTGTAGTTATCTATATGAAATACATTACCTAAGCACCAATGTGGACGACTCTTTAAAAAGAAGTTGAAAGAATGCAACACAGACAAAGATGGAATAGAGATATGAAAATCTGGATGAAAACTTAAGTTGGGAGAGTCCAAGAGTGAAGATTCTTGGATCCCAGGCATGAAATCCCTTTGGTGTGCACTTTATCACTTAGATGTCTGGCTTTCTCCACCAAAGTTCCCTTAGGTTTGAGGGTAAGAAGCAGAAGCTGCATATTTCTAGGGGCATCTAAAATGCCCTAGGTTAAGACAGTTCCCAGGGGATGGCCTCAAGTTACCTTATGCTTTATATTTTACTGAATAAAAGACCATACTTAGCTCACATCTTATCATTTACATGCCAAGATGAATAATCTTAATTTTTCACAACTCCATCATTCATTCATACATTTAAGAGCTGCTCAGAGAACATAAAGAGCCACATTCTTTATAAAGATGTCTCTCAACTGGCAGCACTTTATTTAACTTCAGGCATGTGTCCTTGCTGGGACTTGACCGCACTGCATCATTCATCATCAGAACTTGAAACGGTTTTTTTATTTTTATTTATTTTTTTATTAAGGTATTATTGGTATACACTCTTATGAAGGTTTCACATGAAAAAACAATGTGGTTACTACATTTACCCATATTATCAAGTCCCCACCCAGACCCCAAGGCAGTCACTGTCCATCAGTGTAGTAAGATGCCACAGATTCACTATTTGCCTTCTCTGTGCTATACTGTTTCCTCCATGACCCTCCACACCATGTGTACTAAATATACTACACCTCAATCCCCTTCTCCCTCAACCCCCACCTGCCATCCCACACCCCTCCCCTTTGGTAACTATTAGTCCGTTCTTGGGTTCTGTGAGTCTGCTGCTGTTTTGTTCCTTCAGTTTTTTTCTTTGTTCTTATACTCCACATATGAGTGAAATCATCTGATACTTGTCTTTTTCGGCTTGGCTTATTTCACTGAGCATAATACCCTCTAGCTCCATCCATGTTGTTGCAAATGGTAGGATTTGTTTTCTTCTTATGGCTGAATAATATTCCATTGTGTATATGTACCACATCTTCTTTATCCATTCATCTACTGGTGGACACTTAGGTTGCTTCCATATCTTCGCTATTGTAAATAGTGCTGCAATAAATATAGGGGTGCATATGTCTTTTTGAGTCTGAGAAGTTGTATTCCTAGGGTAAATTCCAAGGAGTGGTATTCCCGGGTCAAATGGTATTTGTATTTTTAGTTTTTTGAGGAACCTCCACATTGCTTTCCACAATGGTTGAACTAGCTTACATTCCCACCAGCAGTGTAGGAGGGTTCCCGTTTCTCTTCATCTTCGCCAGCATTTGTTGTTCTTAGTCTTTTAGATGCTGGCCATCCTTACTGGTGTGAGGTGATATCTCATTGTGGTTTAAATTTGTATTTCCCTGATGATTAGTGATGTGGAGCATCTTTTCATGTGTCTGTTGACCATCTGAATTTCTTCTTTGGAGAATTGTCTCTTCATATCCTCTGCCCATTTTTTAATCAGGTTATGTGCTTTTTGGGTGTTGAGGTGGGTGAGTTCTTTATATATTTTGGTTGTTAACCCCTTGTTGGATATGTAGTTTACAAATATATTCTCCCATACTGTAGGATGCCTTTTTGTTCTGTTGATGGTATCCTTTGCTGTACAGAAACTTTTTAGTTTGATGTAGTGCCATGTGCTCATTTTTGCTCTAGTTTCCCTTGCTCGAGGAGATGTGTTCAGGAAGAAGCTGCTCATGCTTATATTCAGGAGATTTTTGCCTATGTTGTCTTCTAAGAGTTTTATGGTTTCATGACTTACATTGAGGTCTTTGATCCATTTTGAGTTTATTTTTCTGTGTGGGGTTAAACAATAATCCAGTTTCATTCTCTTGCATGTAGCTGTCCAGTTTTGCCAACACCAGATGTTGAAGAGGCTGTCATTTCCCTATTGTATGTCCATGGCTCCTTTATCGTATACTAATTGAGTATATATGGTTGGGTTTATATCAGGGCTCTCTAGTCTGTTCCATTGGTTTATAGGTCTGTTCTTGTGCCAGTACCAAATTGTCTTGATTACTGTGGCTTTGTAGTAGACCTTGAAGTTGGGGAGCATAATCCCCCCAGCTTTTTTCTTCTTTCTCAGGATTGCTTTGGCTATTCAGGGTCTTTTGTGGTTCCATATGAATTTTAGAATGATTTGCTATAGTTCACTGAAGAATGCTGTTGGTATTTTGAAAGGAATTGCACTGAATGTGTAGATTGCTTTAGGCAGGATGGTCATTTTGACAATATTAATTCTTCCTATCCATGAGCATGAGATGTGTTTCCATTTATTAGTATCTTCTTTAATTTCTCTCATGAGTGTCTTGTAGTTTTCAGTGTATAGGTCTTTCACTTCCTTGGTTAAGTTCATTCCTAGGTATTTTATTCTTTTGGATGCAATTGTGAATGAATTGTTTTCCTGATTTCTCTTTCTGCTAGTTCATCATTAGTGTATAGGAATGCAAGAGATTTCTGTGAATTAATTTTGTATCCCGCAACTTTGCTGAATTCAGATATTAGATTTAGTAGTTTTGGAATGTATTCTTTAGGGTTTTTTATGTACAATACCATGTCATCTGCAAACAGGGAAAGTTTAACTTCTTCCCTGAAAATCTGGATGCCTTTTATTTCTTTGTGTTGTCTAATTGCCATGGCTAGGACCTCCAGTACTATGTTGAATAGGAGTGGGGAGAGTGGGCATCCTTGTCTTGTTCTTGATCTTAAAGGAAAAGATTTCAGCTTCTCACTGTTAAGTATAATGTTGGCTGTGGGTTTTTCATATGTGGCCTTTATTATGTTGAGGTACTTGCCTTCTATACCCATTTTGTTGAGAGTTTTTATCATGAATGGATGTTGAATTTTGTCGAATGCTTTTTCAGCATCTGTGGAGATGATCATGTGGTTTTTGTCCTTCTTTTTGTTGATGTAGTGGCTGAAGTTGATGGATTTACGAATGTTGTAATATCCTTGGATCCCTGGGATGAATCCCACTTGATCATGATGGATGATCTTCTTGATGTATTTTTGAATTCGGTTTGCTAATATTTTGTTGAGTATTTTTGCATCTATGTTCATCAGGGATATTGGTCTGTATTTTTCTTTTTTGTAGTGTCTTTGCCTGGTTTTGGTATTAGAGCGATGTTGGTCTCCTAGAATGAGTTTGGGAGTATTCCCTCCTCTTGTACATTTTGGAAAACTTTAAGAAGGCTGGGTATTAGGTCTTCACTAAATGTTTGACAAAATTCAGCAGTGAAACCATCTGATCCAGGGGTTTTGTTCTTAGGTAGTTTTTTGATTACCAGTTCAATTTCTTTGCTGGTAATTGGTCTATGCAGATTTTCTGTTTCTTCCTGGGTCACCCTTGGAAGGTTGTATTTTTCTAGAAAGTTGTTCATTTCTTCTAGGTTACCCAGTTTGTTTGCATATACTTTTCATGGTATTCTCTCATAATTCTTTGTATTTCTGTGGTGTCCATAGTGATTTTCCTTTCTCATTTCTGATTCTTTTTATGTGTGTAGATTCTCTTTTTTTCTTGATAAGTCTGGCTAGAGGTTTATCTATTTTGTTTATTTTCTCAAAGAACCAGCTATTGGTTTCATTGATTTATTTCTATTGTTTTATTCTTCTTGATTTTATTTATTTCTGCTCTAATCTTTATTATGTCCCTCCTTCTACTGATTTTGGGCCTCATTTTTTCTTCTTTATCTAGTTTCATTAATTGTAAGTTTAGACTGTTCATATGGGATTGTTCTTCTTTCCTGAGGTAGGCCTGTATTTCAATATACTTTCCTATTGGCATGGACTTCGCTGTGTCCCACAGATTTGTGGTGTTGAATTATTGTTGTAATTTGTCTCCATACATTGCTTGATCTGTTTTTATTTGGTCATTGATCCATTGGTTATTTAGGAGCATGTTATGAAGCCTCCATATGTTTGTGGGATTTTTCATTTTCTCTGCATAATTTTTTTTTAGTTTCATACCTTTGTGGTATGAGAAACTGGTTGATACAATTTCAATCTTTTTCATTTACTGAAGCTCTTTTTATGGCCTAGTATATGATCTATTCTTGAAAATGTTCCATGTGCACTTGAGAAGAATGTGTATTCTGCATGTTTTGGGTGTAGAGTTCTGTAGATGTCTGTTAGGTCCATCTGTTCTAATGTGTTGTTCAGTGCCTGTCTCCTTACTTATTTTGTCTGGTTGATCTGTCCTTTGGAGTGAGTGGAGTGTTGAAGTCTCCTAGAATGAATGCATGCATTGCATTCTATTTCCCCTTTTAATTCTGTTAGTATTTGTTTCACATATGTCGGTGCTCCTGTGTTGGGTGCATATATATTTATAATGGTTATATCTTCTTGTTGGATTGACCCCTAATCATTATGTACTGTCCTTCTTTGTCTCTTGTGACTTTCTTTGTTTTGAAGTCTGTATTTCCGATACAAGTACTGTAACTCCTACTTTTTTCTCACTAATAGTTGCATGAAAGGGGGGTCCTTCAAGCTGTGTAGCCAGCCAGTTTGCTGGAGCACCTGAAGATCAAGAAAGTTCCCAACCTGCTGGGCAGAGTGCACCTCAGCAATTTTGTCTACCTGTCCTTTCTCCTGAGGAGTAAGCTCTGTGCAATCCTTGCCCCTTTAGCAGCCCTCTGGCTGTTAGGAAGTCTCTCAGACTGCCTACATTTCTTTTGTCCCAGAGCAACCAGTCCCTGCTTTCCACAAGTGGCTGTAATCTCAGTATCTCTAGGTATTCTGTCTCTCTTAGCTTTCCAACCCCCTAATCACGAGAGTACCATGAAAGCATCATGTAATGTAGGTTTGGGCTCCCAGAGCAGCTCTCAGGAGTTAGGTATTCAGTGGTCCCAGGCCTCTACTCCCCCCTCACTCAGTTTCTCTTCTTCCCGCTGGTGAGCTTGGGTGGGGGAAGGGCTTGGGTCCAGCTGGGCCCCAGCTTTGGTACATTCCGTGAGGTTTATTTTTTTCTCCAGGTGTATGTAGTTTGGTGCAGCCCTCTTTCTTGTTGCTCTTTCAGGATTAGTCGTATTAATTATATTTTTGTATTATATGAGGTTTTAAGAGGAAGTCCCTGTCTCACCTCTCATGCTGCCATCTTTTGAAACTGTTTCTTTATCTAGAAATCCTACTGTTGCCTTGTACATACTACCCAATTTTCTTGTGTACTTTAGAGTCAACAGTATTATTTATTCTTGCAGTGTTACCTAGAGTCTGTACCATACATCACAGCTTGCAAATATATTTACTTTCTTCTTGATTGCTTTCATCTAATTTTTTTTTCCAGCTTCTTTTCCTCCAGTGAGTAATGAACTGGAAAAAGAGAGAGTTTCAGTTGTCATTCAGTCCTGGGTAATCCCAAACCCATGGTGCTCCCTGCCGCCAACAGCATTCTCACTACCATTAATCCATTTATTTTTCAAGTATTTATTGAATGTTTTGTCAGGTAGAATACAACAGTGAAGAAAATAAAGGTGGTCCCTGTTCTCCTAGAACTTATGATCAACTCTAGACATTTCTAACTTTGGGTTTAGGAGGGATGTTAATCTAATTATGGCACCAAGTAGAAGTCTGGAGGGGAGTTTGGAAGCAGCATTTAAACTTGGGAACACAGCAAGGAATGCTCATTCTCCTAAGCACATGGACAAATTGCCAAGGGATTGATAAACTCCAGTTGAGTTGTAGGAAGAACATGAGGGTTTCTAATCACATCAGGGAGAAAGAATAGTTTTTTTTCCTATCTCTGTGACCTAGGGCAATCACCTCTTCGCCCTGCATCTCATTTGTTTCAAGGGTAAAATGAGGAAGATAATAATTCTTTTTTTATAGAAGTATGAGTATTAAAGGATTAGATACATGTGAAATGCTCAGGAAAGTAAAGGGCACTTAATTAACAGTGCTCAGAAACATTAGCTTTTGGTGTTATTGATGCAATAAGGACACTTGAGAGGTCAAAATTTTGGATTTTTGATCCAGGAATGCAGTTAGCATCTTTGAGTTTTGTTTTGATGTAACATGATATTGGCTCTGTAGCTCAGCTAAAGGATACGTGAGAGAGGATGGGAACCTGAGTAGTAGCAGTTCAGAGGATGGGGAAGGTAAGTGTTAGGAAGGTGCTGAGAGAGAAAGGGCACCTAGTCCAGAGATGTTAAGTATGACCTCCTAGGAGAGGTGGCATGTGAATTGAGTATCAGAGAATATGGAGGATTTAGCTATCAAGAGAGGGAGATTATAACTATTAGGAGAAGTGCAAGGTGTTTGAGGAATAGCAAATAATTTATTCTAGTTGGTGTATAGTATATTTTGGATAATGGTGAGAAAAGATACTAAAGAGGAAAAGAAAGGCCATAAATGTAGAGCCTTCTACAAAAATTACTAGTTAGTGGAGGCAACTAATGATAAAAGTCCCCTACCATTAATGGATTAAATGATAGAAGTTTATCTTGATAATTTAACAGTTTAATATAGATATTCTACGAGTGATCTTCCATTCAGTAACCCAGGAACCCAGGATCCCTCAAGGTCATTGCTCCATCATCTTAGATACCTAAATTATTGAAGTCTTCCACTAAATCCTTGCATCTAGGCTGGAGACACAGGGAAGATTGAGAGTATGCAGGGTCATGTGGAAGGTTTTTATAGCTAGGTGTGCAAGTGGAGATGATCACATTGGTCAGAACTTGGTCACATGGCCACAGTTGATTGCATGGGAAGCTGAGAAATGTAATCATCCTATGTCTCCAGGAGGACAAGAAACAAGCATATAGTACTCTCAGTAACAACAATGTATTTATTTATGGGAAAGTGACAGAGAGACTGAAAACTGTATGGGTTAGGGCTATGGGCTTTAGATTCAGACAAAAGTAATCTTAAATTGTGCTTCTGTCATTTACCAAATCTTAAGTAAATTACTGAGCTTCTCTGACTTCCAGTTTTCCCATATATAAGGTTGAAATAGCAACAGTACACATCTCATAAACTTTACACTAAAAATGACTTAATATAACTACCAGTTTATTGAATGTTTTCCAAATTCTAAGATGGGTCCTATGGGATATATTATTTTACCTGCTATGCTCAAAAACTCAGAATCAATAACTTCGGGGCTCAAAGACAGGCCAATAACAATAACTGGGAGAGTGCAGGAAGGAAGGATTTACAAAGGGCCCAACTTTGACTCTTGAACATAAAGGTTGAGTGTGAACTGCCAGATTTGCATGGACAAAAGGTCCCTCTAGACAGAGGGAAAGGCACATACACATTCATTAATTTCATTCATTCATTCAACAAATATTAATTGAACACCAGCTATGTGTCAGGCATGATTCTAGACAATGGGCATTCAGCAATAAACAAACTGGATGCATTTGCCAACATGGAACTTATGTACTAACACAGGGGACAAAAAAGAAGCCAATAAATGTATACTGTCAACTACTGATAAGTGTTAAGAAAAAAAAGAGTATCATTTGTGTATAAGTGAACTAATATAGAGGAACATCCATGGTAGCTTTTGGAAGCAAAAAATGCAAATTACAAAGTCATATGAATAAATAAAATCCTATAACTAAGGATATATATTTATTTGCATGAGCATGGAAAAAACTAAGTAATGCACACCAACTTGTTAACATTACTTATTTCAGGGGCTAGAGTTGGTGAAGGGGAGAGGGGCAGAGCATTAAGTTTTTAAAAAATATTCTCAAGTAATTTTAATAGTCAAATAAATCCAACCATTAAAAAGCCATGCCTGTGATATGTGAGCCTACTGATGGTCCATCTCCCACAAAAGTAGGCCATCAGTAGTCTTATTTATAAAAGCAAGTAAGCAGATGAGGACACAGTAGGGTTAAAGCCATGGTCCTGAATGTATCTTTAGCATCCTAGCCATCAGCAACCATACTGACCTGAGTGAAACCACTTGGACTAGTGTAAGCTGTTTCAGAAGGTGAAGATGAGTGGTTAATGCCTCTATGTTCCTCCTTGTCTTCTGTGCTCAACAAGTAGGCCTGTTTTATCATCGTAAGGGCCTGAAATCAGCAATGTTCAACTTGCCCCTTTTTACTTAATTCGGACTTGGATCTCTGCACTTAATTTCAGACAATACACTGCACATAAAAAAGTAAAAATCAAGAGCTCTGATTCCAATAACATAATGGAAATATATCAGGTCTGGGGCTCAATTCATGACATTTAGCACCTTTGAGAACTTAAACTTTGCCTTTAAAAACATTATAGTACACACCATAAAATGTAGTTGTGAGAGTAAAATGAGATTATGTAAGAGCCAAGTGAGAATATAGCACACACTAAAGGTGGCTGACATTTATTGAACACTCACTATATGCCAGGTAATATGCTAAATACTTGACAAGAGCCAGATGCTTATTAAATGAGATATACAGTGGTTAAGTCATCAGGATTCTAACTTACATGGGGGTCAGACTACACACCATGTTTTACTGCTTCCCGTATAATTAGGAAGACACTACATACCTAACTGTTGTTGATTTTATACTGTTTTCGTTATTGCAGCATCATTCTAAACCAAACACATCTATTGTGCTTAGATCCCACAGATTCTGGTCTCTGGGGACTGTCCTTGCTCCATCAACCATGTCTTTCCTTCAGCTGCCACAGAGCACCCAGTAATAGAGATGACAATCCTTGGAACAAGACGTGTTACAGGCACTTCACAATGTTCTCTCTTAACCAGCATCATAACCATATGAATTAGGAATGGTTTCTCCATTTCTCAGACGGGGAAGCTGCGATTCAGAGTTCAGTGGCAAGGCCAAAGCCAACCATTATATCTCATTCTAATTCCCATGAGCTTTTCAAGTATTCACAGACCTCTGTGTTTAGAATGCCATTCCTAGTGTTAAATACACTAACCCTGTATTTCCCAGACTGTGTATAGAGGTACCCAGGGCTGCAGCTAACTCAGAAAGGGACTGTTTAAAATTTCAAGAAAAACTTGGTGACACTCAACATCTTTCAGGGACCGTATGAACTACTGGCTCAAGATAGTTGATCGTACTACATTCTTTTTGATGTCATAGCTTTGCAAAATGAGAATTTTTATTGAACACAAGCTCCAGGTGTGTGGAAGCTATATGGGAACTCTGTATTTGCTGCTTAATCTTGCTGTGATCCTGTAACTGCTTTTAAAAATAAAATCTATTAAAACAAAAACAAGCACCAAATGAGAATCAGTGTGAAACAAGAGGTGACAGTGGTGATACCCGGTCTCATTCCAAAGTTTGAGAAGTTATACAGAGTCCAAGAGGCACACATTTCCCATTAGCACTTGTGGTTTTATAAAAGTGAAATAAGATATTATTTTTCTTCATATATACATGTTTATGATATATATATAATTTTTTCAAACAACTACTAAGTAGTTAGGATGTGAATACTTATTAAGCTGTTTCTAACTATTTAATAAACAGTTGTGGCATTTCTTTTGGCTGTGAAAAAAAATTCCTGTGGACAAAGGACGCCATGTACCAAAAACATTTGGGAAGACTCCCTACTTAGCTCTATTAAACCCTTCCAGGATTAAAAGTCTGTGTGACATGGTTTGCTTAATCTTGCTCTCCTGTTTGAATTTGTGCTTTGAATATTTATTACTGTCATTTTAAAAGCAGAGCCACTAGTGTCATTCACTCTGGGAATGACACATGGTCTATTATATATCACTCCTTTTGCTTGTCCATAGAATTATGCACTTAAATTTATGTTTAAACTTATAATTATTTTTGTACTTTCCTATTTTCTACTCTGTCTACGTTATGTACTTGAAGACACAGATGTCTTCTGCTCTTGCTCATGTGTGTATATCTTATACCTAAATTTGTGTCTAAGCCTAGGGGAAAACTAGATGGATATAGTTTATTATATCCTATTAATTATGGTTACCTCTAGGGGAGTTATTTTATATACATTTTAAGTGGTCAGATTATGAATCATTATTATTTAGTTTCTGCATGTTTTTTTAAATAGTTTTTAAAGACACTTTGATTGATAAATATAGTTTGTGTAAAGCACCCTCTTGCCCTTTGCACAGAAAGATGTGGAAACTGCTTCTGGAATAAAGATTTAGGATGGCTTTCTAAGAATTGTTCTTGGAAATCAAGCCAGATTTTATTTATCAGCATCTGAATGTTAGCCTGGTGCTACCTGCTTTGTTTACTCTTGCAACTGTCTCAGGAAGGTATTATTGTCTTTATTTTGTAACAAAGAAATGGCAGTTCAGTTCAGAACTCTTGGAGTCTTACCTGAAGACTTAAAGTTTTAAAGCTTACACTCAAGCGAGTCACAAAACTCAAATATTGAATAATTCCATTTATGTACAATGTCCAAACTAGAGACAAGAGAGTAGAATTGTGTTTTTCTGGGCCTATGGGTATGGGGGTGGCCGAGGAATGAATAGTAGTGCCTGCTAATAGGTATAGGTTTTTTGGGGGGATAGACCCGTGATTGTACTAAAATCCAGTGAATTATATACTATGAAAAGTTGACTTTTTATGGTATGTAGATTATATCTTAATAAAGCTATTTAAAAGAAAAAGAACAAACTCAAGCCCTCCATTGTTTAAGCCTCAAGGACCAAAAGTGTCTAATGAATCTTCATGTTACAGCTTAATCCAAATAACTCAAAAGAACCCCAGAAAATACTTACAGGCCATAAGTCTACCTAAAAGAAGTATTTCTAGTGGGACTGTCTAATTCTCTTCGAAAAGTATAAGAGCACCTCCTAAAAATATAATTAGAAATTCAAATATTTGAGTGCAGTGAGGCCATAAAAAGGGTATTATTCAAGTCAGTGCATCCCACATCTAGTATGGGGAATGCCCACTCAACAAATGGTTGCATATTTGAATGTATATCAGTGACATTCAGTCATAATAGTTGTTCTGGGAAGAAGAACCCTTTTATAGAAAGAATGTCATGTTTTCCTGAGAGAGTTTGAAGGAGGCACGTTACCCATTTGTGCTTTTAACCCATTCTTTGGGTTCCAAGTAAGTTACTGGGAATCTTCTTTGTCATTACTGTTTAATTACCATGGAACCTCTAATCCAGGCCAGAAATTCCTCACTGCCCACATTTCTTTCTACTTCAGAATGCGTATCTAATAGCAACCAATTACTTTTCCTATTTTCTCACTCGGAATCTGTTTGGGGAGCTGGGAATTGCTATCTAACAAAATCGGTAACATCTGTGATGAAGGGCAGCCGAGTGGGGAGAGTTAGCAGGCTAGACAGATTTCTTGCCCAGTAAGGCTTTTTTCCTCGGCAGAGATTGCTCTGGGACAGTTAGTCTGTAAGCCCTCCTCTGACTTTTCAAATGTCTTTCTACTCCTTCCCACCTGCCCTTTTTCTCTGATGGAGGAGAAAGAGTTTTGTGTTTAAGAGGTCAAGTAACTTAAAGGAACCATTCCAGCCTTCTGAAAGTTTCCGTTTCAAACACATGGAAAACAATTTCGAAGGAACAACCCCAGCTCTGCGTAGCTTCCAGGGATGGCTTTGATTTTCATGTTGGCGTGCATCTCGCACTCACTATTTTAACTGGCCCTCTGAGAAGCTGGGCTCAAGGCCTGAACACTAGTGCTTCTTCACATTTGGACATAACAGAGCTACTGCTGGGTCTGGAGCTTCAAAAGATTAGAAACCACATTCATTCTTACATCCATCCTTCGGCTACATGGATAAGTCTTCTATCCTATTCAGCAGCACAATTTTCTTCTTGGAAAGCATAGCCAAGATGGAATGGTGTTGGACGATTTTAAGAAAACAGGGGAAAGGAAATGATCCTTGAGAATTTATTAAATAATTTGTTTTGGATTCTTTTCCCTTATTTTATTATTATTATTATTTTTAAAAGCCTGTTCTGTGTTCTTTGGCTCAACTGATACCTTGATACAGCTGCGATTTTCAGAAAGGGCAAGTTCAAGGATGAAAAAGATGGTTTTGTTTTGAGGGAACTAATTTTGTTGTTGTTGAACTGCTTCTCCGCTCTTTAGAGCAGACAACAAAGTGTCATTATCTGGTTTAGGGAGCCGCTGATAAATTATTCATATCACTAATGATGGCTCTGACTCTTCCTGGGGAATGCTGTGACTTATTTTTCTTCCTTGTAAAAGACAAAACCACTTTTGTAGACATTTCTGGCACACCTGCATGCTTGAGGCAATCAGGTGTGATGCATTTTGACACACATCTCTTTCCCCTATCCCCCAGGCTATGGTTTTAAAATAAAAGTCTCTGGATATTTGGCCAGCGACTGAGAGATGAGTGAATGAGGTTGAGGGAGAGGAAACTCATCCATAAACTACTTATGATTAAGGATTGATGCCATGGATCACATTAACATCTAAATTGACAGTTGTAGGTGTACATGACTTTGAAACTGGAGAAACGTTAGGAGCTCAGGCAATATTAATAAGGAGAATAAGCTATTGAGGTGAAACTCAATGAATACTCTTTACTGAGAGCCTCCTCTGTGCTAAATACTTGGTGTACATTATTTCATTTCTTTATCATAACAGTCTTATTTGCTAATAAGGAAACTAAGTCTCAAACCAGGTTAATTCTTTTCACTGTCATTTAGTTAGTGGTAAAACTAAAAATTGAATCAAGAATGTAACTCCAAAGCCTATGCTGTTAACCCTTCAACTGTTTCCTAAATCCTGCTATGGGGCAAGGAGGATGCTAAGTGGTGGAGTATAAAGGCGAATCAGTCATTGCTTCTGGAGTTTACATTTTAAACTCGTCTTTGATTACATTACTGATTCACTGGAAGAAACATTATGAGGGCCCGCCTTGTGTCAACATCTGTGCTGTGCAGTGTCTGGTCTGGTGACTCTGTTTTCAGAAACAAAATTTGGGACATGCTATCTGACATGGACTTTGAATGATGAGTTGGGATATGATGGAACAGAATATTTGAAATGGGATGTTTTGGCACTGCGTGTGAAGAGGGGATATAGAGCTGGTGGGGGAGCCAGCTATCAAGAGAAAAGAAGCTATTGAAAATATAAGAATGAGTGTCTGAGGGTTTTCACTGTGAAGAAAATGAGGCCATGTCCAGATGAGATGGATGTTGTGACTGTCTGGTAGTGCCCTGCAGAAAACAAACTGTTCGTTTGGAGCCAAAATGGGCAGGCAGAGAAGCTGGAGGACAGTAGAAGCTAAAGCTCTGCCAATGACTTTTTTTGGTGAAAATCTGGCAGTTGGTGAACAAAAAACCAAGAAGGAAAAAGCCCAGGGGCTCCCTTCTCTGCCTGGAACATCTGTGGAGTGAGCTAACCCGGGAGTTAAGGAGGGAGAGGTGTGAAGTTAGGCTTATTACATTCCTCCCCATGCCAAGTGGCTAGAAATGCCCATATCTATTCTATTCCAGCATTGTGTGTGATCTTTCTAACAGGCAAAATGTTTGTAGGAAAACTGTTGGCAAATTAACCTTCATGAATATGAATTGTTTCTACCCTTTAATAGTGGAAAACTTTCCTTCATTGTCAAGAACATGTTCAGGTTCCAGTTTTCAACTCTGACTCTTCCATGGCTTTTCTTGGCAGAGGAAGCCCAAACTGTCACTCAGTAAGAGGTCTTTTCTTCCCAGTCTCTGCTACATAGTGTGTTGTTACTCAGACTGCTCTTTCCAACAGGATATAGGAAATTAGGAAGGAAATATTTCTCTCTCTCCCCAAGGAAGACAGAGAAATGAAGATAAAAAAATTTAAAAGCATTTGTCTAATAAAGCACAAGAGGCAATTGGAGGAGAGGCAAGTTTGCTTTAAGTCAAAGATAGGCAAGTTCAGCCTGAGGTCTTCCTTGTGAGGCTAGGTCTCTTCAAGGAATTTGTTCAACTCATTAGACTTTGACGGATCACCCATGCTATCCACTGTGCAAGGTAACAAGTGTCAATTAAGATAGGCTATGTTATGCTGCAATAAGAAACAATCCTCATATCTCAATGGATTAAAACCAAATGTTTATTGCACACTCAAGGTACATGTCCAATACGGGTCAACAGCAAACCTTTGCTCATCTATAATGGAGATGATAAGGCAGGTTTCTGTGGGAAAGAAAATTAATATGTATAAATATCCCAGCATATGTTAATACTCAACAAGGAGCTGCTCTTGTGGGAAGTTCCTTTGTACTTTAAGAAACTATCAAAAGAAGTACTTATTCTGAGACAAGTCTTTCCATCTTCATGGGGTGTTGTGTGAAATACTTTAAGCCTCAAAAGACTATTGCTTTGATGAACTGGGCTGATGACCCTGTAGCTTAGTAAACATCATGCAGGTGAGTAGAGCACAGGCATATGAAAGGCATGAGCATCCTTCATTTTGTTTCGGCAAAAGGCACATCTCTCCATCTTCTCCAGCTTTATAGAACAGATCAAGAGTCCAACAGTGCTTCATTTCCTCCAGCCAAGCCTGATATCAAATATTTGCCTGTCTTTGTTGCTTTCAGAAATAATTAGGTGTTGAAAGCTCTGACTAGAAGGATTAGAGATATGAATAACAAGCTGACAGATGACATCAAATACATTTGATTTGATTACATTACTAAGTCAATTATTATTTCTTGTCACATTAATTATGGCAAGAGTTATAAATGTGTCTTCCAATAACTCCCTAACTAAATCATAATGGCCACATCCCAGTGGTGAATCTGTGTAAGATCAGGGGTACATATTTGTGTCGACAGTGGACGAGGGCTGGGAAGAAGGGAAAGATTTTTATATTAATTATTAATTTATTTATTGAATATTATTAAGCACCCTCTTTGTGTTAGGCATTGGACTGAGTCATAGATGTTGAGGGGACAAAAATAAAAAGATTCATCCCCTAAAGGAGCCCATAGTTCCAAGGGTAAGGCGAGCCTGTAAACAGACAAATCCGTTTTAAGATTCAGGAAGGAGGTGAAAGGCATAGTGAAAGAGTGAGAGAGGCTTAATTCTGATGGTGTACTCAGAGAGGTCTTCATACAGGATTTTCTGTTTGGATCTCATGTTACCTTGCATCAGTTCTACCTAGAAACTGGCTAGAAGACATTTTGCTGAACAGGAATGAATGACCCAGGAATAGAGTGAAAGAATGCATCAAGGTCTACAGAACAATCACATTGTCACTCTGCCCCCAACAATACACACACCCAAAGTTTTCAAAGTTGAATGAAAACATAAAGGGTTATTTTGGTGTATGAGTGTGTTCGTACTGAGTCTGAGGGTCCCTCCCATGGCTAAGCACATCTTGCTATCTTAGCTCATTTAACTCTTATATGCTTTTCTTTAAGCAGATAATATTCTCAGTTATTTGAATATAGGATATTGAGAACTGCTAAGGTTGAACAACTCGCCACAATCACAGAGCCAGTATGCAGCAGCACTAAGACTCAGACTCGATTATTGCTGATTTCAAAGATATTCCATTGTAATTACGGCACAATTTAAAATGTGGATACTACTTTTCTCAGTGTGGGTCAGAGCAAGTAAGTGACTTGCTCAAGATCATAAAGCAGCTTTAGTGGCAGAGCTGGAATTTGGATTCCAAACACATAACTTTAAGGAACTCTATTCTCATTTCAAACTGTGTAGTAAGCCGTAGCATGCAGTTCTGGGCATCTTGTGATCTGATAGGTATGACACAAAGGGAGTGATGCAGAGCAGGCCTAAAGTTTTGAGAAAAACAAACTGCTCTTTCTAGATGTTTTCAGGAATTCAACCATAATGTCAAATTCTAAATGCTAATTTTACTTTCTTATTTAATGGAGAAAAGTAGGGGAAAGAGAAAGAACTCAAGCACTGTGCTAAGAACAACAATAATAATTACAATAGCTACCATGTGCTCGGTATATATTTTAAAGCACTATAGCATTTTCCATGGATCGACATGTTTGAACTTCATAACAACCCTAGCAAGGAGGTCCCATTATGATTCTCACCCTATGGAACTGGAAACCGAGGAGCTGTAAGGTTTAATCTTTAGCCTTGGGTTACAAAATGAAAAAGTGGCAACAGTCATCATACAAATTCTCATCCTCATTCCTTACAAATGTTCTTGCATTTAGCACTGGATGTAATCATATGAAATCTTCCCATTGCCATTTTCCAGATGAGGAAACTGAGGCTCTGAGAGGAAAATGAAAAGGTCACCAAAAGCAAGTGGCAAAGATAGGATTTTAAACCCATGACTCTGAGTTTCTTTGGGCTACTAGTAGCCTGCTAGACCAGAAGTATATTTTGAAAAGTACAGTTGGTTATCAAGAAAATCTTCATGAGATCCATATGACATGGTGGAAACATAAAGGTTGGCTGCACTTGAATCTATTAGTCATAGCTTGAGTAAATCTATTTCTTAGTCTCATATCATCTGTAGCTCCTTTTAACTATTGACTAATGATTTCAACCATGGGGTGAGTCCCACCTGTTGAAAGATGGAGCCTGAGGTTTGATGAGATATTTTAAGGTAAATTAATGTAATGGATATAGTCAGAATTTGAATGGGAACTGAGTTACCTTCCTATTTTAGGATCTCATTTTCTGTGATTCTACTTATTGGGGTTTTCCGGAAATAAGCTATTTTATTTATAAAATAAACTTGTAAACCCTTCTTGTCTGAAGTTAAGAGATCACTAAAAATGATGTCTCAAGATTCCATCCGCTTCTAAGGTATATTTCTATGGGACTGATAGTTTTACATTTTGTGGTTTGTCATGGTGAGGGTTGGCCCAACCTGCTCCCAAATTCAAGATTATGCAGCAAATGCTCACTCACTCTTTAGCATTTACATAATTAGTCCCTAACAGAATTTATTTTGCTCTAATTTCCCAGACTTTATAGACTAATTCTCTATTTTGCCAGAAGTCAAAGATCTTTCTAATAATCTGTACTCAAGAGGGAAGCAGAGCTTCCTATATGTGGTGGCTGAAACAATTTGGTCCAAATGGTTGATGCCACAGGCAAAATATCCCAAGATTGTTCATTTGAAAATTATGACTTTTTTTTAGGATTTTCACATTGCATTATTTGTTTTATGGACTATTCAGTAGGCATTGTACCAACACTAATTACTGCACTAATAAGTCAGTGTGTTACTAAGATGTTTTGCCACTGTAATTATAGCCACATGTTGTTTGTCCCTCCTCAAAGAGTCCAGGCTTAATTGCATCATTTTTCAGGAGAATTTATGTGGTACAGCTTAATTCAAAATTAGTACATGAATAAATGAAGTGCAAACTATTTTCTGCACTGACTCACATGAGGCAGAATAAATGTTCTGGAGAAGAGAGTAGTCAAGCTTTCTTGCTCCCAGTTGTCGGTGGCAATTTCCACGATGAGCCTGTAGTGGTGATTTATGGAATGAAGGTCACAGAATGGCAGACGAATCTGAGTGGATCTGTAGAAGCCGTGTTGTGCAAGGTGCTGGGGGCACAGGGGCCAGACTGCCATTCACTCTTCATATGGCTCTTGCTCTTTCAGGTGGGGCCTCAATTTCGTCATCCAAAAATTGAGCAAGTTGTTCAAATGATCTCTGGTTCTCTCTGGCTCTTTCATGTAATAATGGTTTACGTCTACTAGTACAGTTCTCTGAAAGTAATATGAAAAGTCTGCCTGCCCTGAACAGGATTATTATTCTTTCCCATGCTAGAAATTAACAGTGATGTCTGAAATAGAGATAAACCCAGGTCACTTTGTTTTCACACTAAAGATACATAACATTTATTACAAACACTAAAAAATCAAGACACAAGACTTCTGTCTACAGAATTAAAAACAATTAAAATGGAGTGTCCAAAAACAAAAATGAAATAGCCAAATGGGCCTGAAATCTCAGTGGTACCTTTTAGTAAACACAGTTCATTTACATTCTACAAGCCACCCCCATTCCCAAAATTAGCTTATATAACACTACCTTATACTTTCATTGTTTATTTTTTTCTTCCCATCTCTTCCTTTTTCCTTTCTTTCCTGCTTATAAAATTGGCCTTGTGTTCATGGGTGTGTATTACTATCCTGGTCTTTGAAAGTTGACCTCCCACTGCTGTTAGACTTGTATGTTGGATTGGAAGAAAGGTCATCTTATGCCTCCTATCCTCCACACTTAAATTGTTCTTTAGATTCCAATGTTAAGTTCTAATACTTTTAACTAAATTCTTCTGGCTGTAGGGTGGTGTAGAACATGGCCCCTGTACTCCACAGAACACTCAGGCAGAGCAGCAGGCTGTGGTTAGACAAGGCAGAGTAACAGCTCCTGCCCAAGAGCTCCTCCTAACCACTCATGAGGACTGAATGGAAAGACAAGAAGACGAGAAAAAGAGAAGTTAACTATGAAGAGCCAAATGCTGTCTCTGGCCTCAAATTGTGTCTTGCTTCTACCCCATTTGGGAAAATCTCTGAAACTTGGTTTCCTCATTTGTAAATTAGAAATCATCTTACTCACAGGATTAAGTGAATAATGTATAAAGCATGTGTCCCACAGACCCTTTAAAACTTGTTGGTTTTCTATGTTCTTAAAGGCAAACTAATACATATATGCACATTAATTCCTTCTTTCAAAAATATATTCCAAAACCCTTCTAAATGCTAACCAGGGTATTAGGCACTGTAGATATAGCAATAAAAAGACATTCCCTTATTCTGAGGAGCAGAGAGGCTAGATTAAAATAATATAAAGTATCTTTATTGGTTACAGATTTATCCTATAATATCAGGAAAGAGAAGTGTTGGTATGCATTGTGAGTATCTAACATTCTTGGTTTAAAGCACTGGTTTTCAATCAGGGGTGATTTGCCCCTCAGGGGACATTTGACAATATCTGGAAGCATTTTTGGTTGTCACCACTGGGGTGGGGGGGGTGTCACTGGCATCTAGTGGATAAAAGCTAGGGATACCGTTAAACATCCTACAGGGCACAGAACATCCTCTGCACCAACAAGTAATTATTTGGCCCAAAATGTTGATAGTTTTGAGGTTAAGAAATCTTGGTCCAAGTAAATATTATCCATTATGCTACTGTAAGAGTTTATATGGGAGGAGACAGTATGAGACAAAGTTCTAGCAACAGCAGTAGTAGGAAATGAGCATAAGGGAGAGAATGAAATCATAAAAAATAAGAAAAAAATTACTCAGTTGATTGGAAATGGGGGTGCAGTGAGGGAGAGGAATCGAGGATGGGTCTAAGATTTATAGGTTGAAAGATGAGAACAGTGATGACAATGTTAGTAATATATTGGTCCCGGGGGAAGAACTGATGGATTTGGTTTTTGATATGTTGAGATGATGACAGGAAAACCAGATGGACATATCCAGGAGGAGTCAGGGATGGGGCTGGGGGGGACAGTTTCGGCTACTGGCAACCCACGGGGCAGGAGGCTCTGGAAGTATATTTGAAGATGTAGGAGTGAATTGCTTCTTTAGACAGCCTGTCTGCACACAGTACACACACAATGAAAAGAAATGCCACATTGGCTATGGTTTTGGTGGCTAAAGAACTTGGATATTTCCCATCCCCCTACCCCTGCCCTCAAAGAATTGCAACTTCTTATCCTTTTCTACACCCACATTTGCTCCCTTCCAGGCTAAATTCCTTTGAAGTTAATGGGTACAATGGACCAGGAGATGTGGGTAAGGAGTGGAATCTGTCCCACACTTCTTCAATTTCCATTACATTACATGGGTCTTGAAAGATAAAAGGAAAAGATCTGGGGGCAAAACACATTTTAGGTTTCACTGAACCACATTTGGGGTTTCCTAATGCAGAGCTTGGGCATTCCATTCATTAAGCCAGACTGTGAAGCAAATCATTTCAGGGCTGGAACCAGTCGTACGGAATTTGGGATCTACAAGACCAAGGTCAGGGGCTGTGAGTCTCCCTTCATCATGAAAGGATGTAGCAATTGCATTTTATGAGTGTTTCCATTATTATGAGATTAGAAATTTACTATTGACTAGACAAGAGTAGAAAAGACCTGTCTACCTGACTTGTTACCTTTCATTCTTCCCTCTTCCTTTTATTTATTTTTTAAACTTCAACAAACATTACATATTGACTCCAGACCATTTTTCTAGGCTTCAAGGGTAGAAAGATGACGTTTTATAGCCGTCAAAGCGATTTTGCATCTTGCTGTTATCTGGTCCTTACAGCCATTTTCGAAGAGGCAGTCCAGGTACCACTATGCTTATTTCTCAGGCAATTTTGGCCTCAGAAGAGTTCTATCTTCCTTAAAGTTAGGGAGCCGGTTACTTATATTCGTAAGACTAGAAGCCAAGTCTCCTGATTTGCTGATCTGAGTGACAGTAGCAAAGGGAACTTTAAAAGCAATCTGTAAGATTTGAGAAAATTTACTACAAACCACAAGTATGTCATGAGGAGCAGATGGTAGGAAAATAAGGTTTATGACTGGATTGATTAGCTACATAAGATTCCCCTGGGCCTGGTTTCCTCATCTGTAAAACGGGAGTGAAAGATGAAGTAAGTGGCTTTCAAACTGTTTTTTGAATAGCTAACACCTATTTTCAAGTGAAACACTCTTTAGAACCTTGATATATAAAACAGATCAAAGTGGATCAGATTTGACTGAAAGGACAGCAGGGACCCCAGAAAAGTCCTACCTGGCCCTTGTCCTATCACCCACATTTTACCACCAGTGGCCGTTTGGGCACCTGTAAGTCTTACGATTCTGTGGAACGCACAGTGAAATCCCTTGGGCTCCATCTTTCTGACCCAACGTCCTGTGCTTCTGATTATGATTACCCTCTGCCTAGAATGGGCATTGCTTTCAGATCCATCATTTCGTGTCACAGCTGAGGAAACTGAGGGCATGATAGGTCAGGCAAATTTCCCAAGATTATTTAGTTAATGTCATATGGCTCTGAGGCCTAGGTTCTTTGTGCTTCTTGGAGTTGCCTCCAAAGGATCTGAAATTTCCTGCCTGTACAGAAAGGAGGTCCTGGTCACTAGCTGTGATGTGTGAGATCTAAGGCCTGCTTGCCCTTCCTGCTCTGTAAAGGAAAAGGCTGTCTGTTATCCCCAGTTGTGTACATCATGACAGGCCAGCCTGTCATGTTGTTTTAGCCATTATATATAAATCCACTGAAAAAAATCTTTGGGTCCTTACATCAGGCCTTAATTATATGGTCATGTCAAAGTAGAGGGAGGGATGGGGGATTTCATTCATTCAACAATGTTCTATGTGCCAGGTATTCTATATGCTAGTTACTGTCAATGTGGAAGTGAGCACAAGAAATATGGTCTCCACCCTTATGAAGCTTACAGTCCAGAGGTAGAAATAAAACATTAATCAAATTATTATTTGGGTAACAACAAACTGATAAGTAATAAGATGGAAAGATATTGTTCCTTTGAGAATATAGAGCACCTAAACAAACTTGGGAGAGCAGAAAAAGTCTCCCTAAGAAGGTGGCATTTGAGAAGAGGTGTAAGAAAGAGGGTGAATTAAAGATTGAGTTACAAAGTGAAACGGGGGGAGGAAAGCAGGAGTATGGGGAAAGAGACGCATGGGGCTAGCTGCGGAAAATGACATGGGGATGGCTTGAGATGGGCTGGAGAGACAGTATAACCTACTGAGTCTCTGATAGGCTGTGGGAATGTTCTGGATTTTATTCTGAGCATAGTAGGGAGCCACCAAAGAGTTGTGAACAGGAGGTGACAGGATCAGATTAGGGTTTTAAAAAGACCACATTGGCTTCTGCCTGGAGAGTAGGGCACAGGCCTAAAATATTTCTGGATCCTTGTTGCCTTAAAATTTATCAAAAACCACCAGGCAGATTTTCAGAAACAAATATGATTTAATCTAAGGTTTGATGAAAGCATAATAAAAGTAACTTTCAGCACTTGAAAAGATGACATATGTGTTTACTTAACTGAAAAAAACAGACCTGATTTAAAAACTGGGATCATTAGCTTTGTGATATCAGACATCTCTGCCTCAGTTTCCACATCTGCCTAAAACGGAAGGGAAATGAGGTAAGAGTGTCTGCCTTACAGAGATGTTGTAATATAAAAACAATGTTTAAAAAGGGCAAGACCCGACTTCCGGGAAGATGGCGGTGTGAGCAGGGCGGCAGAAATCTCCTCCCAACACTATATTTATCTACGAAAACACAGAAAATACATCTATTCCTAAAAGAGAGACGAGAATACACAGGAAAGCGCACAGCGTGCAGCTACACCCGAGAGGACTCGGCACCCAAGAGGCGGGTAAGATACGGAGCCGCGACCCGGCGGGACCCGAGCCCTCCCCCACCCCAGCGCACTGGCGGGAGGAGAGGATTCAGAGCCGGGAGGGAGTGGAAGTACACCCCGCAAAGTAACCAGCCCCGGTGATCTGCGCGGGGAGCGCTGACCCACATTGCGCAGTGCAGCGGAGATTGGAGAGACAGAGCGGCAGGATCTGAGCGGGGAACGCGCCAGGGTGCTTGCAGCCGGCTCCCAGGAAGGAAAAAAAAAAAGTGCGCGCTTTCTTCAGCGGTCTTAAAGAGACAGGAGCCCAGCGGAGGAGCCGGATCGCCCCAGCACACTCAGCCCAGCAGGCTGGGGAGTCCTGGGGAGTTTCAGACGCCTTAGCTGGCGACTGAGGAAGCGTAGCCATACTTAACACTTCTCACTGAGATCAACAGCCTCCTATTCGTTCCCACCCCTGCCAGAGCGATAAAGGGCCCTGCAGAGCGGCACAGTCACAGCTGTGGAATAGTGGGGCAATAGCGCCACCTAGAGCATTCCCACAGAATCTACGTCCGGTGGGCATTTTTTTTGTTTTTTTTGTTTTGTTTTTTTTGTTTTGTTTTTGTTTTCTCTTTTCTTTTTATTTTTTTTCTTTCTTTTTTTCTTTTTTTCTCTTTTTTTTCTTCTCTTTTTAAAGTCTTAAAGAGCCCAGCTGACATACGTGGCAACTATCAATGACCAAATTATACAGCCATGAAAAGACAGAGGAATATGGTTCAGACCAAAATCAACCAGACAACCCCAGAGAGGGAGTCTGAAGGGATGGAAATGCACAGCCTCCCTGAAAAAGAATTCAGAGTAAAAGTCATAACCATGTTGATGGACCTACAGAGAAATGTGCAAGAGCTGAGGGAGGAAGTGAGGGAACTGAGGAAAGACAATACAGAAATCAGACAAGCGATAGACGGGCTTAACAGCAGAATGGATGAGATGCGAGAGACTGTTAATGGAATAGAAAACAGAGAACAGGAGTACAGAGCAGTTGAGGCAGAGAGAGATAAAAGGATTTATAGAAATGAAAGAATATTAAGAGAACTGTGTGACCAATCCAAACGGAACAATATTCGCATTATAGGAGTACCAGAGGAAGAAGAGAGAGAA